>JAWRVZ010000021.1:4622500-5105000 GCA_037043235.1 Rhodeus uyekii | reverse complement strand
AAAAAGTAAAATCTAGAAGAATGTGCTGGTTGTTTTTTATTTTTAATGTTGTAGTGTTTCTTATGAATTATTTTTTTAGAGCCCATTCTTTTAAAAAAAAAAAATTATTCCCTCTGTAATTTTTAATTAACTCTTTAAAAAGTTTCCGGCCAGGGCCAGCATTTTCACACAACTTTCATGGCACCCAAAATGTTTTGTTGTATGAATATCTGAACACAATATGTCAAAAGAAAGAACCAGACCCGCTGCTTTTAAACAGACAAAACAAATGTTTAAAGAAAAAGCTGAGAAAATAACAATTTTGTTTAAGACTATGTCTGGATCAGTATAATAATCAAAATAGTAATATATACCTACTAATTTGTGGGTTCGAAATTTCATTTGGTAACATTAGGTAGATGCATAATAGAGCCCCCCTACCTTGTAATTACAAAAGTTGGTATGAAACTAAAATTGTGCTTGAGTTTTCTTTACCATCATGATACATTTATACTATTTTAGACTATTGGACGAGAAAAAGATATTAGGACAGGACTTAATTTTGTACATTTGGAACCGATCCATTTGTCCATCTGGAATTTATAATTTAATGCATTACTTAATAAATGTCACGGTTTTGGGAAGAGGAACTCAAATTCACTTTAACAATCAAAGAAAGCACTTTACATGTAAACAAAAAGGGCATGTATTGTGCAAAACGTTATTAAGGAGAGACCAGGGTGGAAACACAACGTTATACGTACATCGACAAACAAAGACTGAGGGAAACACAAGGTTGATATACACAAGGGTTGAATGAGGGAACAAGACACAGCTGACAAGACTAACCTTGATTGATGATTGATGAATGAAAGTCACTGGGAGAGCACAGGAGGAACCAGAAAGTAATCCTGAGACTTTACTTAATTTTTTTAATAAATTAGTTACTGACCTAAACCTTTGAACAGTTGTGTATATATTTGAAATATACTTGTAATTGAAATGTACAGTAAACAGTTTCATGCCACACATCAACCCAAATAATCATTCAAATCAATTGGTTATAGCCAGTACAATCTAACTAGAACATCCCAGAGGTTCTTCCTCTAATATTTTGAGCACTTTTTTTGGTTTTGTTTCAATATGAATATTTATTCATATTACATATGGGACATTGTGTTACAATGCCTCTATTCACTTGTTTTTAGTTGTTTTCTTCTGAGTAGTATTACATTTCTAATGTTGGTCTGTATTGATTATCAGCTATAACACGAAAATAAGGATCATCTTATGTTATGAGCTGGATTTCAATATCCCTACCACATGCATCTTTATGATGTGCATTTCCTTCTGCAGGCCCCTCGGCTTTTACATAGCAACCAGTCTACCCAACTGATCCTTCAGGCAGCGTTTCCTCTGCAACAGCAAGGCACATTTGCGTCTGCAACACAACAGCAGCAACAGCAACTGCAGCAGCAACAGCAACAGCTCCAGCAGCAGCATCAACAACAACAGCAACAGCTGCAACAACAACATCAACAACAACAGCAGCAGCTCCAGCAACAGCAGCAGCAGCAACTACAGCAGCAGCAGCAGCAGCAACAGCAACAGCAGCTACAGCAGCAACTGGCAGCTCATCGCTCCGACAGCATGTCGGACCGGTCCAATGCGCCACCTCAGTAGCTGACCGCATGTCAGGGACACAACCAAATCTCCATTGAGCAGTCTTGCAGGCTGGGGGGCTTCTAAGGGGGATGCTTGGAGCAAAAAAATAGCAGTGTTTGTACTGTACCCTCTCAGATACCCTTCCAGTTCTTATAGGTGAAGGGCCAGACCTAATTTGGGGTGGTTTTTCACCCCATGCCCTCTTTGACCTATAGGTAGTTGATCAGCGGCTGCTTGCACTGAGTTCTGGGAGAGGTCCGACCACGAACGCCGAACTTTCTGCTGACTGGCCTGGTTTTCCGCATACCTTCACCATCACGTCCTCATTGTCTCGTATGCCCAGTATGTGCCGTCATCCCTCTTTCACAGGTTTAATTTATGCAGAACGAGTGCTTCAAGGCTTCGAAGAAGTCCCACAAGACAACAAGCGCCTCTCTCTTTCTCTCTGCCTCTCTTTCTATTCCTCTTCCCTCCTCATTTTACTTGTCGAAGTAATTATGGGTCAGAAAATATTTTTAAGAATGTCGCGTGGATTCCACTTTTATTGTACAGTTCACCTGTAAAATAATGTGTAAATATATGGACAAAAGGAAAGAGAAACTAATATTTTATATGATGCATGAGATGAAAAGCGTAGTCTGTTATTTGTAGCTTTGAATATACTTTTTTTTCTAATATTCAAAGGAAGAAAAGCAAAACTTAATACACATAATGGCTGATCTCTTCACAGACTTCCTTTTTCCAGTGGGATGGGGGTGAGTATGTGTATGTGCTTGCGCACGTGTTCGTATGTATGTGTGTCTGCCAAGCAGGCCATGCTGGATCCACAGATTGTGTCACAGTTGGTTTAAAAACAGCCTTCATATTTTACTAAAACTGTTAAAGGAACAGGCAATCTTTTGCGTCTTGTTATGCAGTGACACCTTAGTAATTGCAAAAATAGAGATATGAATATTTTAGAGAAATGTTTTACATTTGTAAATACTTTAAAGAGAAGGCTTCAGATTTAGTATATCTTGCAGTTAGGCAAAAATGTAGAAATGGTGCTTTAACTGTTTAGCGCAGAATCATTACAGCTGGAAATGTCCTCACGACATTTGTTAGTATGTACCGATGATAGTCACGGTACTCTGCTCAACTGAAACTGATGCTTAAAACAGCAGGGTTATGGTGAGGAAGAATATATTCACATAGTGTTTGATCTTAAACAATACAGGTAAATTAGCTTAAGGCTAAGCCATAGCTTCCTCCAGTTTTTAGAATGGTTTACATGGTTGTTTCCACTGTTATACAGTGTTTTCGGTATGATTCGCCAAGTAGGTTTGAATAGCCAGAAATATAAACAAGTTTATCATTTAGAGATTATCATGTATTTGCACAACTTTAATGCAGGCGTAATTTCACTTGACTTTCTCGGGTTACGCTCATCGACGCTCAATGATGGCGACTTGACTTTGCAAACCTCTTCCACTCTGACAGACACTCTTGAAAAGCAGGAATGTAAAGGTTCACCAGTACCTCTATAATGCTGTCACTAGCAACTTCTAGCTCTTTGCCCAAAGCACAGAACACAAGCCTAATGTTGATAAGCTGACTCCAAGTTTATTGGTCCCTGAAAATACGCCAGATTGTAGTTGATTCATTTGACATTTATTTTTATGCTTGTTTGACAAGATAGTCATTGCTAGAATTGCAATATCCTCAAAGTCGCTCGATCAGACGTTGTTAGCAGTTAGCCATCATGAATGTTCGAAAGTAATAGTTATTTTTACCTGTAGTTAAATGGGTCAATAAAAATGTAATTTAAATTAAATTATCACACACACACACAAACACAAACATTTTTATTTTTTAAGACACCTTAAAAATTTAAATATTTTTGGTTCCACTTTACATTAATGTCTTTAACTACTATTACTTCCATTTGAATTATTTTTTCGAAACAATGCACTTATTTGTGTACATATGTTTTACATGTACTTGTATTTAAAAATCTATATTTATATTTCTGTAATTCTGTCTATTATTCGACTGTTGACCAATCCCTCACCGCTTAACCCAACCTTTAACCCTAACCCATGCTACTTACCCGTATCTCACTTCAATAGCAGTAAAAATACAAGATGAACACACTAAGTACATTTGAACAGAGTACATAGTAGTTAAGTACATGTAATATAAAGTGTGACCATTTTATATTATAAAAGCTGAGAGTCGTATTGGTCTTGTGAGACAAGACCGTGTTGTTGTTTTAATTATTACTCTAATCGTCACATTTTATTGCAGTAATGTGCAATATTGCCTTTTCAGGTTAGTACTAGACATGTTCATTCCAATGTTTTCCATATCAGACCCCACCATAAATGAAAGTGCCAGTCTGAATGTTGGGTTTGGGCGGGATGTTGAAGCAGGTGTAATCGCAGTAGAATGGCTGGTCCCACCCGATAGTAGAATATAAGTGAACTATGATAATGCAGTATATAAGGCTCAAGGTGAGATTATTGATTGAATGTAACTGTCACTTAGCTTTATAATAACTTTTAAAGAGGAATATATTGAGAAATAGATGTTCTTATTTTTCTACAGCAAGGTCAGAACAGAGAATATATGAAGATAGGCTATAGTTGATGTATAAAACAACTGTTATACACCTTTTGCTAGGAAAGGGAACAGAATATCAAGCTTACTCCACATTGTAACCTCAAATGAAGGATTTAAACAAACTGTGACACATTGGAGGACCAGTTGAACTTTCTCACCATGATGCAGTTGGATTCAGGAAGTGGTTATTTTAAGGTCTTTGTCTGAGTAAGAGAGGTCATTGATTCATGCTACAGACTCCTACTTATGTTTTGGAGTATTTGAAGGTAATACATTTAAAAAAAAGTAAAAAAGACAAAAAAAGAAAGATGTAAAGTCTTGCTTAAAAAGTAAGACGTCCGATCTGGGTCACAAATGGCCGCCTGATGCATAGTGCATCCTCTCGCACTGGCATCAGATGCCAGTTGTTGACGCATGCGATGATGTTTGGGAGTACAAGGGGTTGTTTTTTCTGTTTTCTGCACTGATTTGTATTATGTCAGCCCCAAGGTAACAGAGAAATACTACGGCTTCCTCAGGTTGGTTCAGAATAATCAAACCGAAATCAGTCTTGCCCCTTCTTTCTCTTCCTCACTTGATCTTGTGATCGTGACCTATTCAATAACACACATACTTCTGCTTTTACCATAAAGAGCCACAAATAACGGTTGCCCTCTGTGTACCTCTGGATTGTCTGTGGTGCTCGATGCAACTTCATGTCAGCTGGCGTTTAGTAATCAACCCAAAGAGCTGTGAAGAAAAAGGAGAGAACGTACCGAAATCCTGTTGTATTTGCTTTGGAAACGCTAAAAAGCGCCCATTGGAGGAGGAGGTGGTGAACCATGTTAAATGTTCTGTAGTTCTGATGTACGCACTAGAAGTTCTGAATGTCTATCAGTGTTCTCTTGCAATCATTTAATCTTTGTACGTGTGATGTTCTTTGCAGAGCACTCGTGTTTGGCTCATGAAATTGATCTGGTCAGTACACGTTAATACAGAGGAAATATAGGAAATTATTTAAATATACCTATAAATAGGTTCAAACTTTCTCTATTTGTTAGGGTTCATCAAATTTCAGAGCTCCATCTGGGGCTACGAGAGCATAGCTCTGTTTTCCTAAACTCAATTTTTAAAATAAAATTTAAAAAAAGAGAGAAAAGAAATGTATAATATCAGAAAACGGTGTGCTGTGTTGGGTTCATTTTGTGAGCCGGGCCATTCTTACATTTAACAAAGACATAATGGAACCTTTTTAAACGAACAGTGCCGTTTACTCCCCTTATTCAATTTTGAAAATAAAATTATTTAAAAAAAATATGCATTGGCGACTCTTTTTATTCCTTTTCGGTCTGGTTGGTTTTTCCTCTAAATAAGTGTCAAGAGGTTTAGGGAGATGATGGTTTATGCTGCTTTGGCTTTGTTCGAAACTAGTTTTGTATTGGGCAAACCGACAAATTAACACTGTATTTAAAATGCAAATCACTCAGTATTAACTTTTTTTTTTTTATTGAACTTATAAAAGCAAAAATCATCTGCAATCGGGATTACTTGTGGCCTCAAGCCTATCCCTGAATCACAGCAACTGAGTCGAGTTTACGTTGCTCATGGGACAATATGAATCTACACTCACCTAAAGGATTATTAGGAACAGCATACTAATATTGTGTTTGACCCCCTTTCGCCTTCAGAATTGCCTTAATTATACGTGGCATTGATTCAACAAGGTGCTGAAAGCATTCTTTAGAAATGTTGGCCCATATTGATAGAATCGCATCTTGCAGTTGATGGAGATTTGTTGGATTCACATCCAGGAAACGAAGCTCCCGTTCCACCACATCCCAAAGATGCTCCATTGGGTTGAGATCTGGTGACTGTGGGGCCATTTTAGTACAGTGAACTCAGTGTCATGTTCAAGAGACTAGTTTGAAATGATTTGAGCTTTGTGACATGATGCATTATCCTGCTGGAAGTAGCCATCAGAGGATGGGCACATGGTGATCATAAAAGGATGGACATGGTCGGAATCAATGCTCAGGTAGGCCGTGGCATTTAAACGATGCCTAATTGGCACTAAAGGGCCTAAAGTGTGCCAAGAAAACATTCCACACACCATTACACCACCACCACCACCAGCCTGCACAGTGGTAGCAAGGCATGATGGATCCATGTTCTCATTCTGTTTATGCCAAATTCCTTACTCTACCATCTGAATGTCTCAACAGAAATCGAGACTCATCAGACCAGGCAACATTTTTCCAGTCTTCAACTGTCCAATTTTGGTGAGCTTGTGCAAATTGTAGCCTCTTTTTCCTATTTGTAGTGGAGATGAGTGATACCTTCTGCTGTTGTAGCCCATCCGCCTCAAGGTTGTGCGTGTTGTAGCTTCACAAATGCTTTGCTGCATACCTCGGTTGTAACGAGTGGGTATTTCAGTCAAAGTTGCTCTTCCATCAGCTTGAATCAGTCGGCCCGTTCTCCTCTGACCTCTAGCATCAACAAGGCATTTTCGCCCACAGGACTGGATGTTTTTCCCTTTTTAACATCATTCTTTGTAAACCCTAGAAATGGTCGTGCGTGAAAATCCTAATATCTGAGCAGATTGTGAAATACCGTCTGGCACCAACAACCATGCCAAAATTTAAAATTCCTTAAATCACCTTTCTTTCCCATTCTGACATTCAGTTTGGAGTTCAGGAGATTGTCTTGACCAGGACCAACTCCTAAATGCATTGAAGCAACTGCTATGTGATTGGTTGATTAGATAATTGCATTGAGAAATTGAACAGGTGTTCCTAATAATCCTGTAGGTGAGTGGATGTTTGCATTTACTATAACAAGTTTTAGACATGATTGTAAACGTTTCCGAAAGTTTTGCCGTTACACCACAGTAATTCCCATTAGACATGTGACAGTATACGGCAATACAATATATCACGACAATGATAAATAATTAATTTAAACAGCCATTCAGATTGGTGTTTATCACCTGAATACTTAAATATTTCAACTTTTTACATTTTTAGTCTGGACTACAACAGGCCCCAGATATTCTATATTCTTTATGAAGTTTCTATTAGTTAACCTGACGATGAAAAATACTTCTAACGAATTCATTAATCTTAGTTCCGTTTCAAAAGTTGTAACCGTATTATTTAACGGACCTGAGCTAACGTTAACAAAGAACAGCCTGGAACAAATGTAACTATTGCTCATTTTAATGCTTAATTTTTAATGGGTTAACTTTAATTTATGGGACTTGATTGTAAAGTGTTGCCTATTGTTCTTTTGCACTTTAATCTGTTTGGAACATTTTGTTTTGTGTATAAAGTAAAAGTACATTGTGTAAGTTTTCAGTTCTTTTTGTTATAAGAAAGTTATAACAAAACCTGTTTCAAAACCTTATTTCAATATTGTGATATCCTGAGACGTAAAGGATATTTTGACATCTGACTGAACTAGGAAATAACACTTAAGCCAAAATAAAAAATGTGGTTACACTTTAGATTATAGGGTCCAATTTTCACTATTAACTACGACTTTAGTTTCAATAAATACCTAATTACTGCTTATTAACAGTTAGTAAGGTTGTTTAGGCATTGGATTGGATAAGAGAATATGTATATGATGTAGAATAGAATACGATCATGCAGAGTAAGGCATTAATATGTGCTTAATAAGTACTAATAGACAGTCAATATCCTAGTATTATGCATAAGCATCTAGTTAATAGTGAGAATTGGACCCTAAACTAACGTTACCATAAATGTATCTGCATTATGTAGGTATGCATATCTGCAGTACAAAGATATTTGTACATAGCATAAGCACAGTTTTCAGTCAAAACATTTGCAAAGTTTCTCAGGTTGACATATGGAGCAATATGTTGTTCAAAAATTAAAACAAAATCACTTTCTGGATGTCAAATACTATGGAACATGTTCAAGTTTATGTGATGGAACTATACCAGCAGTTATTCTGTTAATTCTGTATATCTTGATTTTATTTAAAAATATATGCAGTATATATATTTTTAATAGAGGGGCTTTAAAAAAAGCTAATTTAATTCTGAGAAAATATCAAGCATTGTTTGTTTGCAGATGCCACATGATTTGACATTTTTCATTTCATGCAAATTTTAGACCACATTTGTTAACATCTCACACACAAAAAAAGTGCTTCTCAACCTTGTAGGTTATTACATCTGCTCTTTGGTTTAATAGTTCCTATTGTAAATAAATAAAAGATCTGAAAGATTGGGACTGACCTTTTTATTCACTCAATATTTACAGGAATAACATTTTGTAGTTCTTCTAAGGTTCAGCATACATTTTTAACCCCTGTCAAATATTGACAAAGTCACCCTGAATATGTTACAAAAAAGAACCCCAATCTCCTCAACTGAACAAATCCTTCAACCATGACAAAATATCAATATCTGTGCTCCGTACTAGAATAAATAAAAACTGTTTTGAGGAAAAGAGCAGACTTCAAAATGATGGTTACAAAAGAGACTGCAGACTACTGGCTTCTTTCTTTCGGGAGTCTGTGAAAGCGTGACAGTTCTTAACACTTCATGAGCAGTGACAGGGAGGAGGAGTGCGCAACGATGACCAATAATTACTATGATTGGGTTTAAAGGCCACATGTGATGACATAATCAGAAACCACTACATTTCAAGCCTTTGTAATATGGTATGAATCAAAGGGACAAACCATCAACAGGCAGAATACTTCAGTGTTGAATGATATTGTATTGCTGAGGCTCTTATCCGCTAAATTCTCCTGAGACGCGTGTAGATTGACTGCTGTGCAGTGTTCTAGATAGTGTTCTAGTGTGTAGATGGTGTTTCATGATCTGGTTGTAGTTTTACAGCTGTTGTAGTCCAGTAAGCTTGAATTTAAATCAAATACACTGGACCCAGGCTAGAATTTGACCATAGTGTACAGCTCAAAGAGGTAAAACAATGCAGAAACAAGACTCAAGAGTTCTCATTTAAAACGTTACTAAGTGCAGCGACATCTGGCTAGTTCAAGTAAACTGTTAGATGGCATACTGGAGAAATCACCTAAAAACAAAACAATGTCTGGTTGAAATATAAAGACAAAAACAAAGAGGGATAAAGCAAAACACTGAAATGCTCATGAAGACGTGAGCCGCGAATAGTTCTTCATTCAGTCGTACTTTCACACATAAAAGAGATTCACTCAAACAAAAGTCTCTCTCAGTTCCACTTCTTCTGTGTTGTACTGCGGTGATGTACAAAATGAAACCAAGAGTCACTTCATTCATCAGAATCCAGAATCTGGCTTGATAAAGAGGGCAGAGAATGCAAAGGCGAGGAAGACGATCCCACCGATGATTGTAACTGTAGAGATAAAACAAAACAAAAGGAAATATCAGCCAAGGAATCTGGACATAGATCACTGCTCATCTAAACCAACAGAACATTAAGTACCAGTTCTGACAGAGATCTTCTGAGCCACCATCCGTCCACCGATAACAGCCAGTCCTGTGCACAGACAGTGTCCCAAAGTTCCCCCAACTGCTACTCCAAACGGATCCTGCGGCACAAAACCAATCAGTTATTCACAATTACCATCCAAGTCATTTGCTATAGAGTGCTGGATTATTACAATCATCCTACAGGACTTTACTGAGCTGGTTAATTGTACATTGCAAAATTGTGTCAAATTCATCACAATCGGCGGCGTGTGAGTGTGGACACCCGAAACAAACCATATACCACATAGTATTCAAGTGTCCCATGACCAGATACAATGGACCAGCTGAGGACTTTAAACATCTGACAAAGAATGCAAGTTTATTTCTGCATAATTGTACATTTTGATCTTAATTGTAATTGTTTATAAACCAGTGTGTAACCGCCATACAATAAATTAATAAATAGGGGCCACCAGAGACTTACCGTATTTTCCCGCATATAACATGCGGGTTATACCAGATTTTACAAACCCCACCGGGGGTGCGGGTTATATAAGGGTGCGGGCTAAATGACACATTTTTTACACGTAATAATATTTCAATATATCTTTTACGTCCCTAAAGACATAAGGTTCTTTTTTTGCAATATTTTCTTTGTTTTTCTTTCTTGCGAGGGTTGTCGTCTCTGGCACTTGTACTATCACTCTGACAGCTGGCGCTGATAGGCTGTCTGACCTGTCAATCGTGCAAGACGATGTGATTGGCTGTGCTGCCATGAGGGCGGGCTCTTCTCATCTCATCCGATGATCAATACCTGTAGAATCGCTTCTTAAGGGACGAGCTGCTGCACAGCGGGAGAGACTGCTTTTTCTTTTTGTTCTGATTCTGACTTGTATTTGTTTTCTTATTGTTTGAATTTCGCGCACAAGCACTGTGTACCGAGCCTGAACAGTTATGGATAATTGACGTCATGCGAGCAACATTCGAAATGTGAAAACAAAAAAAATTAATAAATCTATGGGTGCAGGTTATGCCAATATATATATTTTTTTTCACAAAACCCCAAAACCTGCGGGCTATATGCGGATGCGGATTATCTGCGTCTGCGGGTTATATGTGGGAAAATATGGTATATTACATGTTATAAAAAGGGGCATTATAGGTTGAGTAAAGGTAGGTGAAGGCAATTTCGGAGAGAGGCTAGCAGAAAGTAGGATTTTATGCTTTCAGAGTGACATGAACGCACACAGCCAGAGCAGTCTGCAAAGCGACACGATCACTGCGTTAAATGACCTCGTCTCAAAGAGCATTACATTAGCAAATACCACATGCACCACCTGACTGCTGCAATTAATGTCACCGTTGACAGAACTGTGTGTTCCTATGGCACAACAGGCAATTAATCCATTACTCCACATCCTGTACGCTGTACACTATAAGCAAAAAATGGTTGAAATACAAAAATTATATTTTAAACCTGAAATCAACTGACTGCTTATTTTAAACCAGATATAAAATAAAACTTAAAAAAAGAGTAAATGAAAAAATTATAATAAACAAAAACACAAAATGTTAACTTATACGAGGCATGAAGAACACACACATGCTTTTGTTTGAACTGCTTATAAATATAAAGAATGTTTTGAATAACTTGGATTACAATGGTGTTTTCCGCTATTTTCCATATGCGTTTTGTTCATAGAAAATGGGTAATCCCCTAATGTAAAGCAACGTAACTTCCCAAAAACAGCGTGCAGACTTGACTAGTTGTTAATCAAATTCTATTTTCTAATCAATTTTATCGATTAGTTGTTACAGCCCTATGTGCATGTTTTAATATTTAAACCACGTCTATTATTGAACCAGTTTCAACCAGTATATAAAAAGCGTTTATGAAAAACATTTCCTACTCACAAATAGGTTTTTTTAAATAATGCACAATACATTTTCATGGGCTTTAAGAATATTTAAAATTGTAAAAAGTGACCAAGTATTTTTAGTAAAATTGAATATCTTATCAAATATAACTCTAATTTTGGACGCTATACAATACCTCTCTTGCAGCCAGCACAATGGTTGCAAGCTGAGAGCGATCACCCCATTCGGCGAGGAAGGTGAGGGTAAGTGCCTGAACGAATATGGGTGAGATCACACTGTGCCACTTCCTCTGAGGCAAAGAGGTCGATCCCGCTGATCCCGCTTCCACGTCGGTTGTTCCGTTGGCTAGCTTATAGCGCTGAAGCTGAGGGAGGAGAGGGAATCAGCCAATCAGAGGTCAGATAATGTGTTTCAAATATTCACCTGTGGAAAAACACACTTCAGTTACAAAGCTTTTACCTCCTCATCTTTCTTCTTTATCTCAGCCTGGACCTCCTCCAGCTCCTCTTGCCCTTCATCAGCACTCATCCTCAGTCCCTCTCTCAGCATCCTCAGCCCAAAGATGGCAAACAGCGCTGTTGATATGTAGTAGGTGTAGATCCGTGGGATAATGGTGGTGGCATAACCAAACAGGACTAATGGGAAGACAAACAGAAAAATAGGTCATCCACGCATGCATTCAGAGGATTTTTATTTTAAAAAAACACTCTTTTAGACATTAAGTACATAAAAAAACTAACTCAGAAGGCTAAGTGCTGAATTATATACTACTCTCTATAAAACCTGTAAGATTTAATACTTAATTATATAAGACACTAATAAAGCTGGCTATACAATACAAGTCTGTCATTAGAAATCTGTTATATGACCAATATGGCGTAGATGGCGATAATATTGTTTGGACAAATGCAAATGAAATTTGCATGATGAATGCTGTCCTGTAAATGGCTCACAAGACTTTTGCTGACACTATGCACTGCTAAGCTAGATGAGAAAGAAATGAAAGAAGGAAACAAGGAACAGGAATTAGAACTTAGGAATAACTCTGTTGTTGGTTATTTAAAATATCTAATGGATGAAACGTTATGAGCCGACAATCAAGACAAACCTTCATGCCTGTATTGACAGCCATGTTTGACACTTTCGCAATGGTTTCAACTGAATGAACATACTTGATCAAGTTTTACTTCCTGACTGAATAAAACATTTCAGGATTCAAACTTGGAAGCTCCTGTAAATCCCAAAACTGACTGTGAATGCAGCCAAAGTAAACACCTTTAATATATATATATAAATACACACATACATACACAGTAATGCCTTGAGATGTGAGCGTTCTGACATACGAGTATTCCGAGATACGAGCAAGCCTGAGCAAATTTTTGCTTTGAGATATGAGTAAATAAGGCGAAACGAGCAAGCTTACAGATGTCAACGCTAGGTGTTCCAGCACTCGGAGCAGCTCGACCTGCCTCATTTATGGGGTAATTGCAGATGATCTCCACTAGAGGGCGGGTTACCGGGGGCAACGAGTGATTCACCAGTATTATGCTGGGAGCAGCACGAGTTACCATATGTGTGTTCAATAATAAATATGAGGTTCTGAGGCTATCCAATACACTACGCGGAAAGAAACACTACAATTCCGTATTGTGTATGCATTATCTACGATATCCCTCCCTCCCTCCTCCTCCGCACATGCCGCCATTAACCACAACTCTATCGTCTGTTTCGAAGGCAAGAATTCATAATTAAAACCACATTTTATTTTATATCACAGGAACCCTTATATACTATAATTGTTTTGTGTATACATCTGTAGCATTTAAAAACATGTTTTTTTTATTGTTATTAGCACTAATAAGGGAGTTTTTTAGAGGGCTGGAATGGATTAATGTTTTTTCTATTATTTCTTATGGGAAAAAATATTTTAAGATATGAGCACTTCGAGTTACGATCTCAGTCCTGGAATGGATTATGCTCGTATCTCATGATATTACTGTATATATTAGTTAGGGTTATTATTTATTGGTTATTAATTATCAGTAAATGGACCAAAGGTTTCATCAACTATTCAGAAAAAGAAGAGAAAAAAATAAATAATAATAATAATAATAATAATTTGGTATCTTTCAATTTTTGATTAATTACAAAAAATAGATTAATCAATTACAGGGATAATAATAATTTGTTCAAGCCCTAAATGCAACGTCAACCGACATTGTTCTCAAGCCGTTTTACTGACGTTTTTCCATGGTTGAAACACCGATAGAGCGACGACACTGTACATGCTACATTTCGGCATTGTATCCATCAACTTTCCTCTGATGTGCATTCATGTTTATTTTGCGGAGATGCTGCAGATTATTGGTTCACGTCACATTTAAGAGCGTCAAAACTCAATGACAAAGCTCTTTGCAATTATTGGATGAGAGTCGCAGAACAAATAATCTTCAGTCAACCTTGACTTAAATAACAGGTGGTTTATTGTGTCAAATAGATCCTGTTTTAACTGAACTTGTAATGCGCTAAGGTTGCATTAACTAGCCCTAAAATCAGCACAAGAAACATATGACATGATGTGCAGTATATCAACATTTTTAGTGGATTAATAAAGTAAAAGTGCTGTATTTCACCTACCTGACAGACACGTCATGAGTCCCAAAGCCAACATGGCGCCCACCAAAACGGTGAGGCGATTGTAGCGCATAGCCATGATGGCTGCGATGAAGAACGTCTTGTCTCCCAGTTCAGAGACAATGATGACTGAGATGGCCGCCACAAAGGCATGAATGAAGCCCAGGTTTCCCTTATCGGGTTCATTGATGCTCACTGCCGGGCCGGGAGCGTGACCGGTGGCTGCCTTCTGCAGCTGGACACAAATTATGACACAGATGTTAGATCAATTAATAGTAACAATTGTACAAGTGCTTAAAAGCAACAAAAGTTCCACAAAAAGTGGAGCAACAGAAAATCTAACAATACTTAGGGCCAACTGTTCAAAAGTAATCGGATCAGTCACTTAAACTTTAATACTAGTAAAAAATATATAACATTTGTATAATGAAATACATGCACATACATTTTATTTTGCTCTTGGATTAGTTTAACTGTTAAAGTAATAACTTAGAAGTTGACATTCGAGTATTAAGCCTTTCAGTGGGCTAATACAGCAGAGAGAAAAGGTTTAGCACCATAAAATAATCCCCAAACAGCTGTAAATATAAAAAAAAATAGATTTAAAGTGTTTAACTGTTTGCAAACTACATTGTTTAGAATCTCTTATGATTGTGCCAGTCTAAAGTTCTTTGCGCAAGAACGTAATGTTTCTCATGTGAACGCAAAAGCATGGAAAAATTTATCTCATATTTTTTCAATCACCATGTCCTTTTAGGGGCTCCGTAGAGCACTAGTAATCTGAAAGAGCGTGCATCTGATGATCCGATCCTACTTTGCTTTGCAAAACTGCCACAAAAGTAAAATTGACTATCTGATCCTGGATAGCAAAAAACAAGATTTCCAAATCTAGATCATTGTGATCAGGACTAAACCTTTTGAACACCTTTTCAATATTTGAATCATATGTATAGCAAGAATTAAAGTATGAAAACTATGGGTGGTGCAATATAGGACTGTTTAGGAGAGTTAGGGATGCTAGAGATATGGATCTTTTGGCAATACCGATAATTCTTTATCATCTAGAAAGCCGATATATTGGCCGATGAATACAACAACAAATTGTTATTGTTTTTGACAGCCTGGTTACAAAAACACAAGTATCGGCATTAAAATCCATAACCCAAACACACAATCATAATTTCTCATTATTACGTTATGTAGCTTTCCATGACAGGTTTGCTGCACATGTTGGATTGAACTGTACTTTCCTTTTTGTGATTTTAAATACAGTTTAATCAACTTATATTCATCATGATGAAAAATATTATAGAGCTGCCTGGACAGAAATAAAAATAATTCAGAACAAGTCTCTCTCTCTTTCATTCTTTCCCAGAAAACCTTTAGATTCAGCCCACCAAGTTAATTTTTCAAACTTATACTGTTTCTATGTTCGATGTGTGCTGCACATGAATCTCATTTGGATGCGACTACCATTTTAAATCAGTACTTCACAATATTTTGGACTTCAAGGCCTTTTGTCTGAGACCATATATGAAGGCCACATTTTGAAGCTCACAGGCTCCACGGGAACTTGCTTTGTAGTAAAACAAACTCAAAAATATTACATCGGTTTAAAGCCCCCTTTTAAGTTTTCTGAGACCCCCTTAGTTGGTCCCCGGTGGAGAATCACAAGATTTAGATGATTCACTTTACATCATGTCATCTGGATTCATGCATTAGATCTGCACTCATACAGTCAGAGACAAAGCTTCATTTCAATTCTCACAACTGATAAAGCTTAATCAGTCTTTTTTTAATTGTTATATATATATATATATATATATATATATATATATATATATATATATAAAAGGGTAATTTTGACAAGCAGGAGATTCTGCACAAGATAGTGTTATTTATAATATATATATATATACACACACACACACAAAACAGTATCTTGTGCAGAATCTCCTGCTTGTCAAAATTACTTACTAATATATATATATATATATATATATATATATATATATATATATATGTATATGTGTGTGTGTGTGTGTGTGTGATCCGATCATTACAGCCAAATAACCAAAGTGATGAAATCTATGAGAGCAATGAAACTGGTTTCCCTTGAATGACACTGCCCTCATTACCAAACTACTCTTAACACAACTCCTCACGGACACACTTATAGTTGAATAAGGTGTTATCGTGGACACATTTGTTGTCACGCACCTCCACGGGCTTCTCCTCGTGATTGACTTTATTCTCTTCTTGAGTTCCTATGACTCCGTTTGAAAACAACGCGACGCTCAGCAGAACAAGGAAGCAAATAAACCTGCCACCACCACCATGCCGCTCGCCGGCCCGGAGAGGCATCTTAAGGGATGGCTAACGCGGCTCCTTGTGTGCTGCGACTCAGAAAATTAAGCGTATAAAACAACAAGTTTATAAACATGAACGTTTTGTCGTTGCGCGTCTAGTGCACCGTGCTCATCTTCGCGGAGAGGCAAAAGCCAAGCACCGACGAGCTGAACAAACCTGCCCCTGATTGGCCAGTTAGACGATTGACGTGGCCAAGAGAGCCATTCGTCACTCATTTTGAGGTAGGTTATTGGTTCAAACGTTGGTTTAAAATGACGTATGAATGAACACTTTCACGTTAGGTAGAGTTGCAAATAAAAGGGAAGTATGAGATTAGTAACTCCTCTCAGAGACCAGTTTGTTGACACGTGCTTGGCTTCTCGTTGTCACGCGAATATGCACATTTCTGAATTTTATTTATGAGCAGCTGAGTTAAAATAGTAGTAGATACGGGTTACTTCCGGTGTAAATGGCATCTTAAGCTCAAGTAATGATAGACGCTTTTCATACTGTCCGTGTAAATAGAAGCGAAATACATTTTTCTTAAAGGGAGAATTATCTCCATTTTTTGCCACACTGACTATAATGCATAAACTTGATCATAAACTAATAAAATCTCCAAATATGTGTAAATTCCCAATTTATTTCATTATTTACCACTGATGCTTGGTCTTAAACCTTCATACAAAATGTCAAGAAACAGGCAAAAAATGTGTTTTTGAACTTGTGGGAGTCACATGATGACAACTATTGTCACTTCCTGCAGAGGTCAATCAGTGGCAGAACAACAGTCCATTGCGGTCATGTTTCCCTGGTCATCCTTGCCCTGTTTCTTAAACATTAAACATGCATGAACTGTGTGTCATCCGTTCCCATTTTTAGGGAGTGCAACTGAGATCAGGTATATTATCATTTTGTTGATTTTTTATTCATTTATTAGCTTCATATAAATCACAGGACAAAAGGTATAAAAGCTTTACGTTGACGTGGATACGACTCAAACTTGCTCCTGTAGTAATCATGACAGAGCTGTGCAGCCAGTGCCTGGTTATAGAGAACATACAGAACCACCAGCCACCAGGTTAATGAACCGCAGCCACAACAAACACTCATGGCAACATAAATCAAAAGCTCAGCCAGGTAATGCGGACAAGAGACCAGCTCAAACCAGCCACCACATGGCATCTTGTGGGCCAGAGACTCTACTTTCCCTATATCGCATAGAGAGAACAAAGATTTAAAAGTTTGTTAAACAGGTTATAATTTTCAGCGTAACTCTGTATTGCTTGCGCTATTTACAATTACAGTTAGAAGAATAATCTGAACATGTTTTTCTGTTAGAATTATCATAGATATTTTTGTTTTTTCCATCTACCTGAGTTGTCAGTCCTCATCTTGGCCAGCTGTGAGAGGGACCAGTGCTGGAGGAGTGATGCACAGATGAAAAAAAGAGTTCCGATTACATGATACCATGTGAGCTGTTTGAAGAGAGGAACAGCACCTGCCATTGCAGAGACACACGCATTACAAATAGTAAAATTCAGGGAAATAGCTACATACATCTGGACTGCAATTTTCTAAAATATTAAATGAATTAGGTTTGGAGTTTGCAATTTTCATAAAATACTAACCTGATTGTGGCAGAGAGGGATTTAAACACAGGACAGTTAGTCCAAGTAGGACATAGTAACCCAAGCCAAATGCGTACTGGACTATATGGATCACACCATTAGAGAATACGCTGACAAACAGGCACTCCAGTAGCCGTCTACAGGAATGGACCCACAGTAGCACTTGTAAAAGCAGAGTGGACAAATGTAACTCTGAAAATCACACATAATTAAGCAAGTGAATCATCTTTGGATGGTAAGTGTAAAGTAACAGATAAAAGCAAATGAATAGAAATGAGAAATTAATTTATATTCAGATAAAAGGGGTCTGTCTTAAAGGAGCTTTCAGAAATTTTCTTTGAATTTTTTTTTTGAATCCCATGGTTGGTTACTACATTATCACGGTTTGAATGCAGTATCATGGTGTTTACCATGATTTTAAAAAGTAAGATAAAGTGAAAAGTATCGTGTTAATGTGAAATACCGTCCCAAGCATCTCTCGATCTGCCAGTCAAAGCCCCAAGTGCGTCCATCAGCCAATCAGGGAGCGCCTCACTCGTGACGACAGAACGGACGGAGAACAGCAGGAGCATCCCGTTCCACATCACAGACACCGCATAGAAATGAGAGAAACACCTGCAGAAAACAGCGGAGGAAATGTCAAGCGTCTTGACGAGCTCAAATAATGGCATCTGGGGAATATACAGAACTGCAATTAACCCAAAATCACCTCTTTGACACGTCAAAAACGAGCTGCCAGCTTGGGCGCTTGATGCGTTCCTTAGTTTTTCCATATCGAATTAAATCCTGAAACACGTCCTCGAGCCTGTTAGGCAGTTTCAATGAAAATGTATAAAGGGAAAAGGCTGCTATAAAACATAGCGCTAACAAAAACCATATGATATTAACTATTGATATTGAATGCATCTCAGCAGCATCATCTTCATAGTTTTTCTTCTTTCTGATTTAAATTGCGGGTTGGATACTATAAAGTGCATTACTGCCACCTACTGGGAGCTGAAGCTGAGACTTTAAACTCTACTTGCGCGGAGTGTTCATAAACTCATAGATTATTTTATATAGATTATTTAACTTTAAATCATCTATCAATAAAGATTATATTTCATAGTAATAAAAAAAGTATAACCCTTATCCTTACACTGCATAATATCATGCTCTACTGTTTCTCTTTTTCCACACCAATTATACATATTTGTCGCGTGTTTTGATATTATAGTGTTATTTAACCCCGTATGAGCATACATCATTGTCCCCAAGAATAGTTTATAATTTTATGTTACTGATAAGCAAATCCAAGGAAAGAATGGGAGCAAAAAACAACTGCAGCAAAAGCTCTAGTGGAAAAGAGAAAACTCTTTTGAAGTAAATAATTAAGAAAAGTTGCTCACATCAGCTGTGAAATAAAATAAAAGGAATGCCTGGAAATCTGTTATCAATACAATACAAATGAACAAGAACAATACAACAATCTCAAGTAAAAAACTGACCCGGATACGTGTGTGTGTGTGTGTGTGTGTGTGTGTGTGTGTGTGTGTGTGTGTGTGTGTGTGTGTGTGTGTGTGTGTGTGTGTGTGTGTGTGTGTGTGTCTGTGTGTCTGTGTGTCTGTGTGTCTGTGTGTCTGTGTGTGTGTGTGTGTGTGTGTGTGTGTCTGTGTCTGTGTGTGTGTGTGTGTGTGTGTGTGTGTGTGTTGATTATTCATCTTCACTGACATAGTCCAAGTAATCCATTTGTTTTCTTTGAAACACAACATTAATTTAAGGTTTAATTTAAATTAAATTCATTTAAACCTCAATTTGGTCATGGAGCAACCTCTAGTCTTCCTCTGGGAAATCAGTTTTAATAAACCCTGGACTAGACCAAAAGTTTAAAACTACAGGGAGTGCAGAATTATTAGGCAAATGAGTATTTTGACCACATCATCCTCGTTATGCATGTTGTCTTACTCCAAGCTGTATAGGCTGGAAAGCCTACTACCAATTAAGCATATTAGGTGATGTGCATCTCTGTAATGAGAAGGGGTGTGGTCTAATGACATCAACACCCTATATCAGGTGTGCATAATTATTAGGCAACTTCCTTTCCTTTGGTAAAATGGGTCAAAAGAAGGACTTGACAGGCTCAGAAAAGTCAAAAATAGTGAGATATATTGCAGAGGGATGCAGCAGTCTTAAAATAGCCAAGCTTCTGAAGCGTGATCATCGAACAATCAAGCGTTTCATTCAAAATAGTCAACAGGGTCGCAAGAAGCGTGCGGAAAAAGCAAGGCGCAAAATAACTGCCCGTGAACTGAGAAAAGTCAAGCGTGCAGCTGCCAAGATGCCACTTGCCACCAGTTTGGCCATATTTTTGAGCTGCAACATCACTGGAGTGCCCAAAAGCACAAGGTGTGCAATACTCAGAGACATGGCCAAGGTAAGAAAGGCAGAAAGTCGACCACCACTGAACAAGACACACAAGCTGAAACGTCAAGACTGGGCCAAGAAATATCTCAAGACTGATTTTTCTAAGGTTTTATGGACTGATGAAATGAGAGTGAGTCTTGATGGGCCCGTGGCTGGATTGGTAAAGGGCAGAGAGCTCCAGTCCGACTCAGACGCCAGCAAGGTGGAGGTGGAGTACTGGTTTGGGCTGGTATCATCAAAGATGAGCTTGTGGGGCCTTTTCGGGTTGAGGATGGAGTCAAGCTCAACTCCCAGTCCTACTGCCAGTTTCTGGAAGACACCTTCAAGCAGTGGTACATGAAGAAGTCTGCATCCTTCAAGAATAACATGATTTTCATGCAGGACAATGCTCCATCACAAGCGTCCAAGTACTCCACAGCGTGGCTGGCAAGAAAGGGTATAAAAGAAGAAAATCTAATGATATGGCCTCCTTGTTCACCTGATCTGAACCCCATTGAGAACCTGTGGTCCATCATCAAATGTGCGATTTACAAGGAGGGAAAACAGTACACCTCTCTGAACAGTGTCTGGGAGGCTGTGGTTGCTGCTGCAAGCATTGTTGATGGTGAACAGATCAAAACACTGACAGAATCCATGGATGGCAGGCTTTTAAGTGTCCTTGCAAAGAAAGGTGGCTATATTGGTCACTGATTTGTTTTTGTTTGGTTTTTGAATGTCAGAAATGTATATTTGTGAATGTTGAGATGTTATATTGGTTTCACTGGAAAAAATAAATAATTGAAATAGGTATAAATTTGTTTTTTATTAAGTTGCCTAATAATTATGCACAGTAATAGTCACCTGCACACACAGATATCCCCCTAAAATAGCTAAAACTAAAAACTACTTAAAATATTGATACAAAAATATTCAGCTTTGATATTAATGAGTTTTTTGTGTTCAGTGAGAACATGGTTGTTGTTCAATAATAAATCCTCAAAAATACAACTTGCCTAATAATTCTGCACTCCCTGTATTTAAAAACCTAATAGAGAAAGCAGATTTCTATTACTCTGGTTTAAAATGCTACTTTAGTCTAGGCTTAATATCTTTTTGGCGTTGTGCTATATTCTGTGAGCCACCGAATCGAGCTAATCTGACCAACTCTTAATCTCAATCTTAATCCTAACCTTATCATCACTACAGAGTAAGGTAAGAGAATCTGGCACTACACCAGGAAAACATCAGTGCTCGCAGGTGGTGGTCACTGCAGAGCCAAATGACCTCCTCTCTGGACATCTAATGGGTGGAGGGATAGAGTTAGGGGTAGGGTTAGGCTGTGGTTGGACATTCTAGCTCCATTCATTAGGTCCAAGTTACATTCAGAGAGGGGGAGCTGGACTTCACACTCCACCCATGGCTCTTCGGCGAGCAGCATCACCGTACAAGTGTACAAGGTGCAGTTCTACATATGAACACAAGGGGACAGCAGAAAGAAAAAATATTTGTTAGTACAGTACTCTCAGAAATTACTGTAATTGGTTATGAATTGGTTAGATATTATTTTTCTTTCGTCAACTACCATACGAAAAAAAGCTTTTTAGTCCAAATTATGTTTTAATAAGGGAGAACATGTGTCTTGTGATCCCAGCAAATCACTGCTAACATGTACAAAGACGAACCCACTGACATCTATAATGTATTAAAATATGTAATTTTCCATCTATATGTTTCATATAGTTTCAAATAGTCTTATATTTAAAGCATGTGATTCATAATCTGAGGAATCTGATACTGCTTGAGGATGTTTTGTTTTGACTCACAAAAGTCTGAGCACATGTCCATGGCAGCTTGCTTCCACCACAGAATAAAACATTTAAAAGGCAATGGTGACTTTTTCCCTCACGAATGCGAAATTTACACTTGCAATTTTGAGAAAAAAGTCTTTTTCCCTTTCAGAATCAGACTTTATACCTCGCAGTTGTGAGTTTAGTTTAGTCCTATATCTGACAATCCTGAGGAAAAAGGTCAGAATTGCAAGTTTATATTATAATATATGTCCCTCATAAAGGCAGAATTGCGTGATATAAACTCGCAATTGCAATAAATAAATAAATAAATAAATTGTTATCTTTAAATTGCTTTATGTAGCACAGACAAGCTTCCCAGTGGGACAATGCGCCTAATTGTCCACTAGGCGACAAGGGATTAAATGGCGGTAAAACAAACACTCCTACTAATATGTCATGATGTCTACTTTCAAATTAGACTAAAATCTCTATAGCATTGTGTCATAGAAATATGACATGAGAGGTCCAGTGACACAATGTGTTTGTGGTCCAATGCGTGTTTTTGAATGACTTAGGCTATTATAATTTACCTTTAATGGGGTTCTGATTTATAATAGGAAATAAAGCACTAACTAGACTAGACAAAATGTATTTGTCTGTTTGCTTGCACATTGCCAGCAATGCAAGGAAACCTCTTTCCCCACTTGAGCCATTAACAATACAATATGTGTCCAGTCAATAAAAAAAGTGTGTAAGAAAGAGAACAAACCTCTGAAGTATTTGACTTCAGGATGATCATAGAAAAGGCAGGTTTCCTATGTGAGGATGTGTGCAGTGCTTCCTGGCCCCTCCTGACTCTTCCTCACTGTACCAGTGCTGGACTCTATTAAGATCCCCTCTGACACTCATTGTCACTTCTCTCCTCTTCTCTTTGCATTCTTTTGTCCCCGGCCCTGCCCATCCATACTGCGTTTCCATCCATTTCAATTCTGCATCTTCCTCTCTGTGTTCCTCAAACACATACACAAACCCCATTTGTCACAAAACTCTATAGTATACTGTACAGAGTCTATTCAGTATAGAATGTATCCATCCATTCATCCTCCGAACCACATGTCTGTCCTCCGTAGGATCACAGGATGTAAATCCATAATATAGCAAAACCACTTCTAATCATTCCCCAACACATTTGATCCTTTAACGTGGTTCAAGTAGTGTCATTGGACGACTCATGTCATAGTTTTAGATTTTTTTTTTTAGAACAAACAGTGGCTTCTCAACTGCTTTCTCATCTTTCATCTAATGATCTTTTTGAGCCACTTCAGTCTGGTTTCCATAAGCTTCACAGCACTGAAACAGCGTTAGTGAAGGTCACTAATGACTTGCTGATTCTGGCAGTCTATCTATTCTGATTCTTCTTGATCTTAGTGCCGCCTTTGACACTATAGATCACTCCATTTTAATAACCCGTTTAGAGACTGTCTTTGGAGTTTCCAACTCTGCTTTGAAATGGTTTAAGTCTTACCTCTCTGATCGCAAGCAGTTTGTTGTGATGGGTGATTGCAAGTCTGAGGTCAGTGGGGTGCACTCTGGTGTTCCACAGGGATCGATTCTGGGACCTTTACTTTTTAATATTTATATTTTTCCACTTGGCCAACTTTTAAGAACTCTTGGTGTTAACTTTAACTTTTATGCTGACGATACCCAGATCTACGTACATTCAAAACCTGATGTCAATATGCCTGTGTCTCTTCTTTTGCAATGTTTTACCGAGATAAAAAATGGATGTCTTAACAGTGACAAAACTGAAGTGATGCTTATTGGTTCACCTCATCAGCTGCGTAAAGCAGGGTCCTTAACTTTAAGTGTGGATGGCTATGCTTTACTATTTCAATCTAAACTAAAAAATCTGGGGGTGATATTTGATGCCAACTTAATGTTTGACCTTCATGTCCGTAACACAGTCAAAACATAATTTTTCCATCTCAGAAACATTGCAAAATTACGCCCCATGTTGACTTTCTCTGTGGCCGAAAAGTTAATGAACACTTTTGTATTTTCACGCATTGACTATTGTAATGTATTGCTGGCTGGAGTTTCTAAAGCTACCCTGAGTAAACTGCAGTTGGTCCAAAATTTAGCTGCTAGAATTCTAACAGGAACCAGTGCAAGGGATCACATCACACCGATCCTTGAAAAATTGCACTGGCTCCCTGTTAGTTTTCATATTGATTTAAAAATTCTCATGCTTGCGTATAAGGCCTTGAATAATCTGTCCCCTCAATATTTATGTGAACTTTTAACATTCTACACTCCTTCACGCACACTACGCTCCTCTGAGGCTGGTCTCTTATCTGTTCAAAAATCACTGTTAAAAACTATAGGTGATCAGGCTTTTTCCTCCTTGGCTCCTAAGTTCTGGAATTCCCTGCCCTCTGAGATAAGGAATGCAGAATTCCTTAATGTTTTTAAATCATTACTTAAAACATACTATTTTAGGATTGCTTTTAGGATTCATTTTATTATTCTTGATTGTTTTTATTTTTGCTTTTTAATTGATTTTATTGTTTTGTGTATCTTTTAATTTTTATGTAAAGTGCTTTGAGATACTCATTTAAAGGTGCTATATAAAATAAAGTTTATTATTATTATGATGATCCAAAAATGAATAGGAGATCAAACAGAATTTATTAAACAACTCAGGCAAATAACAATCCCATCAAGCCAAATGAAAAGATACTGTGTATAGTGCAAACAACTAAAGAGGGCAGTTCTAGTTAATGAACAAAGGTTTGAAAATAACAAACGAAAAATGAAACTAAGATTAAAAAATAACAATAAAAAAAGAACAGAACTGTGACACCTATGACTAATGACATCCCGTATTGATTCAACACATAGATAACCTATAATCCTAACCCCGACTCTCCAAAAACAAGGATGAACTATGTTCTTCAAACCCAGGCGTGTTAAGTTGCTTTATCTTAAGCCCCTAAACTGCATTTATTTGACTTTTCAGAAAACTCAGAATATGCTGTTTTTATTAGAGCACATAATTATGGTAGATACAATTTTATTTATATGACTCAATTAGGATTTAAAGTGGTAATATGGTTAGATTGTGTATATTATATTGTTCTCTCGCTCTTTATTGTCTTGTTCTGGTTGGCTGAATAGGTTCATTTTCCATGGTTTTCCCTGTGTTTTGTTTTCCAGTGACCAGTACTGATGACGGAGCAGGAACTGGCACACCTTGGCCAGGCCCATTGGGATGTGGTAGAGCATTCAATTATTGTATCAAGGTTAAAAAACTTCCACTCATGTCCCCCCTCCACTTCTTAAAACGTATACATAGACATAGTTAGATCAGAATTTGAAACCTAAAAGAAGATTTTGAATGTATTTCAGTACCATTTGTTTTGATCTGTTTCAAACTGGTTTGTTCTTTCCTATATTAAATAAATCAACATGAAGAGGTCCCTTTGAGGGCTTTTCCATGCCTGTTGCTAACACAAGTCCAAAAGATAGGAAGTGCTTTCTTTTTCCTGATCCCGTGCTCATGAAGGGAAGTGTTTTAGGTGCTTTTACTCCCAGCAGAAATGACCAGGACAGGAAACATGTGGTGGCTGGAGACTCTTACTCTAACCTTTTCGATCAAACACCCAAATCAACAACCAACACCCATAATGCATCAGTCCACAGTCCCTACATCAACATCCAAAAAGAGATTAAATGAGCATACCAAAGTATAAAGTTGATGCTTCTAAAGAATAAATCGGACAAACCAGATATCTGATTTTTTTTCTGAAACAAGGCAATTTCAATTCATACCTATAGTCAGATTCATGGTTTATGGAATATCTAAGATGTAAATCAATACCCATCCTTCAAATTACTTAAGAAATCTGAATCTGTTTTTGTGCAAGTGAGAATAGTAAATGTTCACATTTAGTCTAGAACAATAATCCTCATGTTCACACACAACGACTCCTGATTTCTCTGAACATGAGGACAGGAGACGTGTCAGTCAATATATGGAAAAACAAAGTAACTTGTGTTACTTTTTTGAAAAAGTAAATCAGATATTTTGTTGTAAATTTAAAAGTAATGTGTTACTTTAGTTTTGTAACTCAAGTTACTTGTAATGCGTTACAACCAACACTGATTAGGACCTTTAATGTTTTCATAATTAAGACCCCCAATTACATATGCACAACTTTATGCACAAATTATTGATCCATGATTACAGTCACGCAGCAATGATAGCAGGGAAATGTATGGTTGGCATAACTGTAAATGTTCGCAAGAACCACTGCCCTCAATAAATGATGTAACACTGTAAACAACCAACGGTTGACCCAAAACTTGATATATCTGTCACTCATACACATTCACGACCTTAGTGCATTGTTTGCCTGGAGAGGTCCTGTGTCTTACTGTTACACAACAAAATGTACCCCCCCCTCCAAGTTTTATCCTTTGGATCCACCCATATCCCACCGGCAGCTTCTCTGGGACATTCTATCTCAGCTTGCTGGAAAAACAAGGGAGGTTACCAGTAATCCACAAGTCTCCTTGCCTCCAGAGAGGGAGGAAAAGAAATACTGTTAATGATTGTAGTCCTGTAACACTTACAGTAAAGGAAGCATGGCCACACAGATTGTTTACAGACAATGGAATGGTCAAAGTGTCTTCCTCTGCCATTTTGATCTGCTATAGAGGTTTACACATAAGCCAAAATGTAGCATTTTTTTTTTCCACTAAATTATTCAGAAAAAGGTCCAGGTGGAGATATTGAATGAATACATTTAGAAATGTGCAGAATTTATTCTACTTATCCTGATTATAAAAATAATAATAATAATCAACTCAAAAGTTGTCATTCAGATTCACAAATTAGTTATTTTTTTCTATTTTGTCAAGATCAGTGAAAATACCTTTTTTAAGGCAATTATTTTCCGTCAGAAATGTTTTCTTGCAACAAAAATTGTCTTTTTATTTATTTATTTTTCTTCTTATTATTTTTTCTTTCTAAAATTATGCTTTAAAAAAATCAAAAGCATTCTATTCCATATGAAAAAATATATATATATATATTATTTTATTTTATTTATTTTCATATGGAATAGAATGTTTTTGATTTTTTAAAGCACAATTTTAGCATAATTGACATTCTATCCAAATCTCATTCATATATATATATATATATATATATATATATATATATATATATATATATATATATATATATTCATATATATTAATTCATATTAATATATAAATAAATATAAATTCATATATATATATATATATATATATATATATATATATATATATAAATGAGATTTGGATAGAATGTCAATTTAGTGCACTCAACAAACAACAACATCAATAACCCGTTTTGGTCCTTCTTTTCATCAAAATCTAACTTGAGGCGTTATGGTGGTTTCCCAATCCGGGGACAGCATCCCCTCTACTAAGATGGTGGTGAGGGTCAAACATGCTCAGTTTGATCCCTAGAATGATCCCTCACTTTAATCCCTTGCACTTTAATAAGATGTGTTTTAATAAGAGATTAGGATGACAAATGTTTTAGCTCTGTGTGTTTTTGTTTTTACAAGTGCCCAAATTTTTTTTTGATTATACTGTAATTGTGTTGTGTTTCAAGTACCATTAGAGTTGTTAATGTTTTAGCACCATTTATATTTATAAGAATGATACACATGGTTAAACTAACTTTATAAGTTCTTCATCACTATGTCACTTTAATGCTAATGTTAATGTTCAGTTCAGCTTAACTTAATTCAAAAACACTTAATTCACCATTGTAAAAAGTCCATCAAAATACTGTACTTTGAAGACTCCATCCAGCTCTCTTTGGATCACGAGGATTAAGCCTAAACCTAGCATTGTTCTCAGCAGGCATTGAAGGTAGTTTGATGAGTGGAAATTGCGCATTTTGTCTATCTTTATACTGCTTGATTGAGTTTGGTCCCTATCGTAATGGATCTCTGATAAAGCATTCGAGACTGTTCCGTCTGCTCTGGTGACTTTCATCCTCTGAAATGAACGGTAATATAGTTGATGAAGAGTTGTTGCGCCCCTCCCTCGTTTTCCTCACTATCAGCGCGCTTCAGTCACGCGCACATCCATCAGTGAGCGCGCAACAGGTCTCTAACAGGGGGAAAACTCTCAACAGCACAAAGACTTCTGCTATAAGGATTTTAAACCACTATATTAAAGTGCACAACTGTGTCGTATAATCGTGATGAGGAGATAAGGAGTCTGAATTTGGGTTTCATGTCGGGACGGTCCAGCGTTACTGTCGGGCGATGGCAAAGACATCTTATGTGCTTTTTCTCCTTGACGTTCTCCTTACCATCAACTTGGTCATAGGTATGACATAAACATCTAATTAAATACACAAATGCTCACATCATCATCGTTGATTTGAACTGTAGCTATGATTTATCTCAATTTCCCGTTTTTGTATTTGTAGTAAATAATACATATTTTTAGAATAATGGTCTAGTCCTATTTATAAAGATTAATTTATTAAAACAATTGATTAATTTTTATAATAAAAAAGGAGGTAAGTCATAGGCTACTATTATTTAAACCATTCAAAAAATATTTACTACTGATAAAATAGCGAGGGAAAGCATTCATAGAATTCGATGTCTGGTATTTATATTTACCCAAAACCCAGATATTTACAAACCACATGCAGAAAAGATGAAGTTGCCATAATCTAATATAATTTGACTTATCTCTATACTATTCTTTGTTTAGATTGTTCTTGTGAGTAACCCATAGTTTCCTATTCTTTATTTAATTCACTGATGCTTTTAGAGATGCTTTTATTCAAAGCGTTACATTGCATTGAAGGAACACATTGACTTTGCTAATCAGTTTTTGCTTTCTCTGGGGATCAAACCCATGACCTTAGTGTTGCAAGCGCCGTGCTCTACTGTTTGAGCAACAGGAAGCAGATTCTTGCCTTATCTTGAAATGTCTTCAGTTTATTCTTTTTCATCAGATACAATCAAGTCCTCATCGCCATTGTTGTTTCAAATGCTTTCAGTGTCTAACCATTTAAATGTTAAAACAAGCAGTTGAGTAATCTCCATAGCATGATTGTGTGTGCCCATAAGAGTGTGTGTGTGTTCCCAGTTCTAGTTCCTCTGGAGCAGGAATCCCAACTCAGGTTTTGGTGCGCGGGGCCATTTAGCCCGGCCCGGCCCCGGCCCATCTGCCCAGGCTTCCTGTTTTGACAGATCCAGGCCTCTGTGCTGCATTTGCAGCTCCAGTGGAAAAAAATATCCCAGGGTCCCACATCACACTGCTCCATGCCACAATGCACAGTGCCATTCTGTGCTATTGCACCTGTCTACAACCCTTACAACCCTAAAATCAGGCCAGGCAATGGACAGGCGTTCATGGTCATCACAGCTCTTGTGCTCTCACGATTTACTGTGTGACTCCATGCTTATGCAAAGACAGAAGCAGTGGTTTTACTGTTAGTTTGAGTGGCTGAGCAGCACAATTGTTTTGACCACCTTTTTCAGACTTTGTTAATGAAGCTGTAGATTTAGTCTGATGGTGAAGATGAAGATGGAGATAAACAAAATTATTCTGGGATTACTACTAACCATATTGAAAGTACTAAGCAGATCCTAGGAAAGGTGTATGTTGTACGTCTTAAAATGTATTAAGTCTTGATATTAATGTGATATATGACAGCCAAAATGGTTTATTGCTCTGATGATGGTGGCCCTACTGTCCTCGTGTTGAGTTTTAATATGAAACATTGTTAAATGTTGTCAAGATTCAAATTTACACTGGATGTTTTGTGTCTTTCTTGGTTTAAGTTAGTTTAATTAAATTAAAAAAGATTAACAGCAGAAATCTGGCAATTTTTTTTCTTTATTTAGCATTTTATAGCATAGAACTTATAGATCATCATCATAATAAAAAAAAATCTGTTTCATCCAGACTAAATCAGTTCTTTGCATCTATCATAAGTTAGGTCCAGTGTAAGAGTTTAATATCATATCCAATAAAGTCCTCATTTATATGATTTTATGAAAGTATTCATGTGAATATCAGCAGCTTATTTTTAAACAAAGCATTCTGGGTGTGTTTTTTCTTATAGCGATAGAGCTGAGGTTTGTGCCGGATCCTCCAACCTTAAACATCACTCAGAAAACTCTCAAAATTAATGCTTCAAATACACTGGAGATCACGTGCAGGTAAGCTTTGCTTTTGGAGAAGGGCAGTTCTGTCTTCAAGTAAAATTAACATTCATTTTCATTCTGAAGCTTCTGTACCATACTTTTTCTCATAAAAGGGTGCTCTTTTTGTCAATTATTGGCTTTTTGATGGTAAGAACTGTAAACAACATAATTTTTGTCAGATTACATAGGTGAAACTAGCCTTTTTTTGCCTTTTGCACAGGGGGCGGCAGATCCTGGAGTGGTCTACACCTCACAACCGAAGCCGTTCTGAAACCCGGCTCACCACATCAGACTGTAGTGGCGATGGACTATTCTGTAGCACTTTAACGCTCTCCAAAGCAGTAGCCAATGAGACAGGAGAGTACCGCTGCTTCTATAAAAGCCTGCCTATAGAGGATGGGAAGACTTCTATAACTGTGTATGTCTTCATACAAGGTATGATTTTCATGTGTAATATTGTTGGACAAATTTTCAACAAAAAGATGAGCACATTTTTCATTGTGTTTTCCGACTGTCTTCCAGAGAAAGTGGGAGAGAGAGTCGGAATGTTACAAAAATGTGTTCATCGCATACTTCCTTTGTTTTCCTTTGGGATAACCTTCTGACCTCCTAATTTTTCATGACCTTTTCATTCTGGTGGAACCACCACATTTTACTTTCCAGTTTGCCCAAAATAGCTGTAAACTGTTTGTCCAGACAGACAAAATATTGGATTTATTTATTAAGTTGCTTGTTTTAAAGTGTTGGTTAGTGTAAGTGAGATTGTGTGAATTTGCACTCTAATTCATACCTATGTACATTTGATACCGTATTTTCCCGCATATAACCCACAAACGCTGATAATCTGCACACTCATATAGCCCGCGGGTTTTGGGGTTTTGTGTAAAAAATCGTCGGCATAACCCGCACCCTTATATAACCCGCGCCCATAGATTTATGAACTTTTTTGTGTAAGTTCACATTTCTAATTTCGAATATTGCTCACATGACGTCAATTATCCATAACTGTTCAGGCTCGGTACACAGTGCTTGTGCGCGAAATTCAAACAATTAGAAAACAAACACAAGTCAGAATCAGAACAAAAAGAAAAAGCAGTCTCTCTCGCTGTGCAGCAGCTCGTCCCTTAAGAAGCGTTTCTACAGGTATTGATCATCGGATGAGATGAGAAGAGCCCGCCCTCATGACAGCACAGCCAATCACGTCTTCTTGCATGATTGACAGGTCAGACAGCCTATCAGCGCCAGCTGTCAGAGTGATAGTACAAGCGCCAGAGACAACAACCCTCGCAAGAAAGAAAAAAAGAAAGAAAATACAGCAAAAAAACCCTTATGTCCTTAGGGACGTAACAAATATATTGAAATATTATTACATATAAAAAAATTGTGATATAGCCTGCACCCTTATATAACACGCACCCCCCCTGCGGGGTTTGTAAAACCTGGTATAATCCTTGGATTATATGCAGGAAAATACGGTAATCAAGTTTCATAATGCTTTTTACGTACTGTAATATCTCTTATGCTAAAGAGTGAATTTAGTATAGAGATAAGTCAAATTATATTAGATTATTGCAACTTCATCTTTTCTGCATGTGGTTTGTAAATATCTGGGTTTTGGGTAAATATAAATACCAGACTATGTTTACTATGTTTATACCACTATGTTTTTAGATTATCGTACGCCATTTGTTCGAATGGCTCAAGATTATGATGTGGTGTTCATTCGGGAGGGAGAACAGGTGGTCATTCCCTGTCTGGTATCTGTGGAGGACCTAAATGTCACACTGTACACCGTGAGTTAATACATACATTTTCCCCTATTGTTTCCCCTAGACTATTGTTCACAAGTTTGGATTCTGCAAGATATGTTTTTGAAAGAAGTCTCTTATGCTCACCAGGGCTGCATGTATTTGATCCAGTTAGAACAGTAATATTGTGAAATAGCAATACAATTCAAAAGAACTGTTTTCTATTTTAATCTGTTTTAAAATTTAATTTATTCCTGTGATGGCAAAGCTGAATTTTCAGCATCATTACTCCAGTCTTCGGAGTCACATTATCCTTCAAAAATGATCCTGATATCCTTAAATCGAAGCATTTATACAGTTGTGCTGTTTAATATTTTTGTAGAAACAATAATATTTTTTTTTCATCCTTTCCTGCATGCAAAATTAAAAGAACCACATTTATTTGCAATGGAAGGTTGTTGTTTAAAAAAAAAAAAATTCTCACTGACCCCAAACTTTGTGGAAATAGCTTTTTAAGGGAAGTTTTTGGGTTTCTTTTTAAAAATGAATTGTATATACAGGACATGGACATTATGTATAGGTCTTTTTTGTTGACTTGAGATCAGTAAGTAATATAAAATGGATGGCTATAAAATGGTTAGTGTTTACTCATTAAGATCCCAGTGTTGTGTGATCCGCTGCTTGTGATATGATGTGAAGAAAGTTAATGGTGTCTGACTTCAACAGAAGTATCCAGTAAAAGAATTGGCCACTGATGGGAAAGAGGTCATCTGGGATAGCAAGAGGGGTTTTATCCTGCCTAGTCATGTGGTCAGCTATGCTGGTGTGGTCTACTGCCAAACCATTATTCGAAACGAGACCTATCAGTCCTCACCTTACATTGTGGCTGTTGTAGGTAAGAAACAAACAAACAAAAAAAATATATCATTTTTTTTTGTATTGCATTTATTTTTGCTGTTGTTAGTAATTTGTTTTATATGTATGTTTATTTGGAAATGTTGCACATGGTTTGTACATCTGACTTATCATTTATTTAATTTTTGCAAGCATGTAAGAAATGGATAAAACTTTTGTTTTTGAGAAGGCTGAATTGCAAGATGTTTCAGAATCATTTGTTGAGACTCGTAGTTGGCGCGCACACATGATAAAGCCGCCTCATACAAGTGCCAAAAATGAGCGTTTTTTGCAGTTTAATAATAGTCCAAAACCCCCCAAAATTATGTCACAATGCCCATCTTGGTGAGTATTAACATAAACACAATTGTAAAGAGTTTAGTTAGAAATAGCAAAAGCAATATTTTCTATCTGTGTGTGCGTCAGGTCTTAAAGTGACAGCAGCCTAATAAACGTGCCTTTCTCCATGTTTTTAATGTTTGTTTTTTTAAATCACCTAATGCTCTTGGCTGATTAACTTGTGTAACTTTAATTGATTAATCTGTATTTAATTTTTACAATGAAGATTATCCAATGTTATTTTAAATTGGATTACTTTGTTTCAGTTTTCAGTTTTCTATCTGAAAAAATAAAACAGTCTATTTCATTTGTATCATTATTCTATTGTATTTTTTTGCTATTGTGAGTAATTTCTTTATTTGTTTCTTATTTTATTACTCGACTTTTTTTACAGTTCATTTTTTAAATTCAATTTGAAATCAAGCTTCCTTGCGCTGTGCTATTGTAACACAATTACCCCATTGTAAAGACAAATACATAGAGTTAGCAAATATTTGTGAGACAATTGTAATAGAAACTGATCAATGTTTACATATGAAAAAAGCATAAAAGCTTTATCATATAAAGTGATCTCTTTCAAAAAAACTTTTGATTGAAGAAACTACACTTTCAATAGATTGACCATTTGAAAAAAATATATATTTAGATATTGTAAATATCTATATGACAGTATATACAGCGTTTTCCCCCCGTGGCAGATCGATACGTATCAAGGTATTTTATCGAAGGTAGAAATTCCAGTTTAACAACAACGCTAGACTGTAGAACAGTCCGGTGTGAGATCAACAGCCCTGGTCTCAAGAGAACAATGCTCCACCCGGCACGTCCCTTACACCCTTTTCCCTCTTCCGCAGGATACAAGATCCATGACCTCACCCTGATTCCAGCTCATGAGAGGCTGACGGTAGGGGAGAGGCTAATGCTGAACTGCACCGCTCTCACCGAGCTCAATGTGGGAATCGACTTTCAGTGGACCTTCCCACATGAGAAGGTCAGTGACTTAGAAAAATATTCAATACAAGTTAACCTCAATCCGCAGCATTTGTGGCACAATCTTGATTACCAAAGAAAAGAACTAGACCAGCCCCTGTTTTTTTCACTTGTCTCCTTCCTGTAGTCTACATAAGTTTCGCAATGTTCTGAAATGGAAAAAAAGAGAGCCAGAAACAGTCTAAACAAAAACTGTCTGCTCTGTCTCTATTGACCCCAACACATCCTTTGAAATTTATCATCAGACAATCTTCTGTGAGACTAATCCAATTTTATAAATAACATCATGCATTTCCTTGGTGGATTTTAAACGTCTCTCTCTCTCTCTCTCTCTCTCTCTCTCTCTCTCTCTCTCTCTCTCTTTCTCTCTCACCTTCTGCAGAGAAGTGTCAACAGCTCAATGCCAAGATCACGCTATGAGACCAGGTCCTACAAGAAGAAGCTGTGGAACTCATTAGAACTGTCCAATACCCTCATTGTAGAGAACGTGACGATAAATGACACAGGAGAGTATATCTGCACAGCCTCCAGTGGTCAGATGCACAAGATTGCCAGAGCGTCCCTCATCGTCTATGGTATGTGCTTTTAGGAATTACCACAATTTAGCAACGAAATAAAGCAGTATGTACAGTAATTTAAAACATTTGTGTTGCTGGCTCACTAAGGTCAGCTACAAGTTCCTGGCATAGGTAACATATGGAAACATAAAGAGAATTAAAAAAATATATACAAATAATACAAAAAACACAATATTTTTATAACATTTGCTAACACATCCATTGATATTTCAGAGAAACCATTTATAGCGCTCAGTGATCAGTTGTTGCAGACTGTGGAGGTAAATGCTGGCCAGGAAGAGGCAAAAATCCTTGTTAAATATTATGCATATCCAGAGCCTTCTGTCAAGTGGTAAGTGGTTAATGGAGTGTGACTTGCATGTGCCTGTAAAGACTAGATTATAATTTACTTTGCACGTCAGACTGAACTTGCATTTAGCTTTCTTTCGCTCTTCTCCAACCAGGTATAAGAATGATCAGCTGATAGTGTGGAAGGAAGAGTACAGGATGAAGCCTAATAGAGGATCTCTCACTATATATGGTGTTACTGAGAAGGATGCCGGGAATTATACTGTTGTCATGACAAATAAGATTACCAAGGAGGAGCATAAAAAAACATTTCAACTATTAGTTCATGGTAATTAATCTCTTCTCTTCTCTTCTCTTCTCTTCTCTTCTCTTCTCTTCTCTTCTCTTCTCTTCTCTTCTCTTCTCTTCTCTTCTCTTCTCTTCTCTTCTCTTCTCTTCTCTTCTCTTCTCTTCTCTTCTCTTCTCTTCTCTTTGACTGTATTAACGTGTGTGTTTATATGTACAGTTCACCCTAAGATCTTTGAGAAGGAAGTGCCGTTGGATCGTGATGTTCACATGTACGGCAGTAGTCCTACACTCAGATGCACTGCTAGTGGAGGGTCCAGCCCTGTCACGATAAAATGGCAGTGGATGCCCAGAGAGGATTGCCCAGTCAGATTTCTGTAAGTCATATCCCACATGATTTGATTCCATCGTCTTGTTTCGCTTAAATGCAGCACTTCTAATACAGTTAGGAATCGAGACTGCTAAAACAGGTTTTGTCAGATAACTTCAGATGAATGTGCTTCATGTTTTAACATCCAAATGAACTGGTTTTATTCCAATAAAATATGAAGTAATATAACTCAATAAATTAGGTTAGACAAAGTAAAGTTTAATGGTATAAAGTATGTACAAAAAGATGTTATACAGTTTATTCTGTAGAAGTTTTACCAACATATTAATTTTAAGTCCACATACATCAGATTGTTTTATATTATGAAAATATCAACAACAACAAAAAACTAAATATATGTAGAGTTTGCTTTACTTTTCTGCATTTTCAAATCTACTCTTCATCTATGTTACAGTAAATACTGTTTCTCTTGAATTACAAATTGTTCGTGATATTCCTCATTTGTACATTCCTTGGTGAAATGTAATTCAAACACGTAGAACAGAATTTCCTCATGGCCGCAAAAACATCTTGCAAGGAAGCAGCATAAACCAAACACATCGGCCTTTGCCTGTTAGCTTTCAGAATGAATGCTAAAAATTTAATGTTTCTTCCTGTATTTGTATGGGGAAGTCATTTACTGTTTGGTTTAGACTGATGACAATGTCGTTAGTCATTGTTTTTGCTGACATAATACACATTGAATAAGAATGTTTTTGCAGGTCCTAGTTAGCTCAGTGTTTTATGGGTCATATTTGTGTGGTTGGATTATCTATTCATTCTAATGGAAGACATATGAGAACAGTGCTGCCATATTTGTTCCTGGTGTTCAAGTGTGTCCCACAGTGCAATTCATCAGCATTTTGTGCTCTAATTGGGCATTCATCCTGAAACAGCTGTTGTGACTGGGCCAGAAAGTATGACTGCTTGGGTTAGAGAGGACTAAGAAATCTGCCACTGTGAGTTTTGGTTAGCTTGTGACTTAGATTGGCAGCTTGTATTCACAGAACATCACTTCCAAGGATGTTGTGATCATACATTGAGTGTTCAGAGCCAGGCATTACGCGAACCTTATCTTCAGATTGCACCCTCACCTACTTCCGTAGTCCTCATCACAACTTCCTGTTGTTCTAAAAGGAGACATATTCAAAATGTCCTTGATCAGACATGAAAATAACACAATGTCTGTCACCGTATTCATTATAGTTCACTCTTGTCTTCACCTTTCATTACAGTTTTTATGTGACCTATTTTTGTGTTTATCTTTTTTTAAGCTTCCTCTCTTTCTCTGTTCTCTGTCTGGTCTTCCATGGCTGACCTACATGAGGTGCTGATGTCAAACCAAAATGTCTAAACCCAATGTCCATTTATGATAACTCTAAACTCCATTGCTCATAAACATGTGGCAGAAGTAGAATCACTTTAGATCTCAGAACTGGGATGGTCTTAATTTAGACCGTTAATAATAGATGCATTGTTGTTTTTTCCGTTTTTCCTGTTCCTGCTGGAGATATGTAGGTTGATATAGGTGTTTTTGTTTTTTTTCTCTTTTGAGATATGGAACTCTATTTGTAAAATGTTAATATAAAGTGCTTGTTTTTCAGAATTATAATTTTCTTTATTGAATAATTTAATGAATAAAAAGTTTGTTACATTATAAATGGCACTTTTGATCAGTTTAATGCATCCTTAATTTCTTAGTGATCCCAAGCTTTTAAACAGTAGTATTTATATTTATGAATTTAATAGACAATTTCATCCAAATTGACTCACATTAGAGGACCATAACCAATTCTTCATAGAACCAACAATAATGATAATACACAAGTGTGCAATGTTTTAAATGTGTGATTTGCAGACCTGGAAAACATATGAAAATGTATAAAGTATTTCAAAGTAATTTATTTATTTGTAATTAATAATGATAATAATTATAATAATAATAAATTATTATTGTTGTGATAAGAAGATTATAAGTACTGTTTCCTCACAGACCAAAGTCAGACCAGAGTGTGAAGTGTGACAAGTGGAGGGAGATATCAAACAACACAGGGAAGAATCCCATCATCAGCCCCACATCTGTCATTGAACGCTCTCTTAAGGTAAGCATTGATACCAGTGCCGTACTGTGTGCGATAAATAAAATAAATAAATTGTGTGGATAAAATTTACATTTGGGTCCTAATGCCTGAGACTGGGATTCAGAATTTAATTTAAACTGGGTAGTAAACCAAATAAATATATTTTTTTAAATCATCCAGTGCCTTTGATGCCGTTTTGATGTACTGTGTGTTCTACCATAGACCATCAGCACACTGAAAATCCAGAAAGCAGTTGACCATGCCCTCTACCGGTGCCTTGCCACCAATAAGATGGGAGAAGAAGAGCGAGTCATTGTGTTTCAAGTTACTCGTGAGTGCTTCCAAACCAGAGACAATTTCCACTATACATCCCATATTAAATCATCGCAATCGAAGTGAACAAATCTGAACTTTTCGTTATTTTTGGCATCCTCATAGGTTTCCTCAACCTAAGTGTCCTCCCCTCCATCAGCCCTATTGAGGGAGAGGATGTGGTCATGCGCTGTGTAGCCGATCGACTTTTGTACTCTAACTTACGTTGGTATCGAGTAACAAGCATAGCCAACCCTGATGCCCCTCCAGCGGCCGTGCCCTGTGATACCCTAACCCTGTCACCTTTCCACCAGCCCAATGTCACCATATCTGGCCTGCAGGGCACCAATGCAACGCTTGACCTGCCCATATCCAATGCCACTTTGATGGACCAAGGCCTGTACGCTTGCCAAGTGGAAAATGTTGGCACCAATGAGAGAACCTGTTTACTTCACAACCTCAGGCTCAGAGGTTAGTAGACAGCTTTTCAATAAGAGCCAGAATTACTGAACAGGGAAAATTAGCATGAGAGTGCAAAACCGATAATTTAATTTTATTATCTGCGCATAATCTTCCAAGGGCACCACAATTTAGTATCTGGTTGAAGACATAATGTTTTTGGGTGGTAAATAATGGCAAAAACACCACTAAATTTAAAAACCTTTAAAAATGTAAAAACCTTAACATTTAAAAACCTTGCATGACTAAATTAAATACTCTCCGCCCATAAATGTTGTGTCTGCAAGGAAAACTCCTACAAATGCATATGCAATGAGGCCAGCTGCAAAAAATTTAAATGTCTTTACGCTGGCGCAAGCTGTTAGTAAATCTGTCCCCAAAGAGTGTTCAGGAAACAGTCATTCTTTGTGTAATTTAATTAGTTTGGTGATGCTACCGGTGTAGGAGTTAGACATTCATTTCTGACTAATTCTTGCTTGCTTTAGTTTGGTTGTTCTGATGAGTTTATATCAGATCAGTTTATATCTTTCCCATGTATGTACATCAGTTTATGTCTTTCCGCAGCTCTTGAGATGTCAAGAATTGTGACCAATCTAACCAACCAGAGAGTGAATGTGAGTGACTCTACCACTCTAGTGTGTGAGGTGACGGGCACACCAACTCCTACTGTAGTTTGGACTAAAGACAACCAGACACTCATGGAGGGATCAGGTGCACAAAATAAAATGTCTATTTATGTACACAAAATTATAGGTTTAAGAATAAAGTTTATCTTATATCCTCAGGATTGTCCTGAAAAACAATTCTCTTAAGGTTGGAATACACTACATGGTTTTTACATAGATTTTTGCCCCAATTTGCTGTATGAACAAGCAGTGCTATTATAACACTATATAAATAAAACTAAAATAACTGTGGATGAGTCTACACTAGTTGCCGAAAGCCAGAGTCAGTCTGTAGATTTTGAACAGTCGAGTTGATACATTTAATAGAAAATCACATTGTATATAACGGGTGGAGACTATTCTATTTTTACTCTTTGGCCTACAATCCATACAATTGGAGGATATCAAACACGTTTGATCTTTTGTTAGCATTTTAAATACAAAATTTATTAATTTGTCATGCATCTCCTTACACTGAGGCGTATGTTTCTGTATTTGAAACGTTAGAATTTCTCTCAATTTCTTGAAACGTCTGAAGTTCTCTGTGTTTGGGATGACCTTAAAGTATATGATGCTATTCTGTAACCATTTATAAAGTCGATAAGTGTGTGATCCTTAAGAGTTTTATAATCTGTTCATGTAGTGTATTCTAGCTTTTTGTTTGCTTCTCAGCTGTTACACATGTTAGACGCAAATCTGTTTTATCTCTATTTATATCATCTATCACTATCTCATCATGAAATCTGTTTGGTGTTAGTGTGTGCTTAACAGAAAAAAATAAATGTGGCTGAAACAGTCACTGCGGGGTGACAAGTTGAGTGACTCTTAGTGACCTTTTCTGTTGTCAGGTGTGATTCTGAAACAGTCAAATCGTGTCTTGACCATCCAACGTGTGACAAAAGAGGACAGTGGTCTTTACATATGTACGGCCTGTAACCAGCAGGGCTGTGACTATGACGAGGCTCATATCACTGTAGATGGTGAGTCTGTTGACAAAACTCACTGCTTGATGTCTTTTATTTTTGGTTTGTAAGAGAATAAAACGTTACTACATGTAATTTTCTTTTCTGAAAAGTTGTGTGGAATTTTAATATAATTTATTTTTGTAATTTTACAATGTCCCCTGATCTTGATCTAGATCTTGGTGTTAAATATTTTTCCTCAGCATTCTTTGATGAATAGAAAGTTAAATAAAATGTCCCGGTTACATAGAGGGAACGAGAACGTTTCAAAACGCTATTGCGAACTCTCTGTGTGAACGCATCATGAAGTACATGTGAAATTGAGCCAGAGACATCAGAGGCAGGTGACGTCATGAACCAGGAACAATAAAAGGCATGCCAAATCAAACAGCGCCTGCTGTTCGTGTTTGAAGTAGTTGTTGACAGGTACACAGGAGATATGGCAGGACGACGTAGAGCCTCGTTCCCTCTTTAGGGAACTAAGGTTCAAGGGAACAAGACGCTGCGTCGAAGTGCACCAAGTGCATGTCAGGTGGGGGCGAGCTGAGATGACAACAACTGAGCCCCAGGAGAGGAGTATAAATCAAGGTCGTAAATCCTAACAAAAGTGTGTGGCAAGGACCAGCCTACCACAGCACAAGCTTCCTGCATGGAGCCTCCTGCCAGAAGGGCCTTGGATGCAGCCATACTCCTAGTCGAGTGGGCTCTGACTGCCAAAGGTGTGGGCCGTCCGGTCGACTCATAAGCAAGTGAAATATTCTTGACTATCCACTTGCTCATACTCTGCTTGGACATGGAGGACCCTTTTTTAGGGGTTGCAAAGCAGATGAACACCATAGGGCAGCTCTGTGAACGTAAGCGTCCAATGCCCAGACAGGGCAAAACCGAATTTAGTCATTCCTGGATCGAGTCCCAGAAGGGGGAAGGACAGAAGGCTTCCGGTACAACTGGCCTGACTATATTAGTGAGTATCTAGGAACACAACCTGGCCTAGGGTGGAGGAAAGCCTTCACCATGCAAGGCGCAAATTCCAACTGCCAAAGCTTGCAGATCTCCAATTCTTTTTAGAGAAGTTATAGTGAGGAGGAACACTGATTTTAAACTCAAAACTTGACTGGAACCTCTTCAGTTGACTTGAAGGGAGCCAAGGAAAGACAATGGAGGACCACGGTCAAATCCCAGGCCGGGACCCTCGAGCGTACTACAGGCCTCAGTGTGCCACGGATGAAACTTGTTACCAGTGGGTTTCTCACCAGAAACATTCCACTGAATGGGATGTGGTAAGCAACGATGGCTGCCACATACACATTTTGTAGGTAGATGGAGATAACGGAGCAGTGAATCATTCTTGCAGGAACTCCAGCACTGTACTAACCAGTTAACTGGGTCCAGCAGGCAATTACTGCACCATGAAGTGAAGAACCTCATATAGTCTCCTCATGGCGGTAGCTCTGGGGTTAAGATGGCGGTAGCTCTGGGGTTCTCCACCTCGGTGTGGAGATCAAGGAAAGAAGGGCAGACCCCGACGGGTAGGTTGCGCTTGTGAGGTTAGGAAGCGTTTGTCTAATTTGCTTTTGGGACTAATGTTCTGCCTCTCTGCTGGTCAGTCAATGTTTAACCTGGCACTAGCACAAGTGACAACCTCCACCAACTCCTCAAAGGCTGGAGAATAAGGTGTCGAATCCTCCTTAGAACTGTATAGTCACAGCGCCAGGGGTTCTCTCTGAGTGGAAGAAACTGCAGACCGTGCTTCTGAACCCTGAGAGAAGGTACTGGATCCACCAGGTGAGGGCAGAGATAGGACATGGCCTGCCTCAAACCCCTCCGATATAATCATGAGTCTCAGCCACAGCGAGACCTGAGCCAAGAAGACCGCGAACCAGCCATGATGAGCCGCAGGCAGGAGCCTTAACGGAAGGTGTTCACAATGAGCCCTCGAGCACTGACCGCTCCCAAAAAAGCAACACAAAAAAGATTGTGTGAATCCCCACCCGTAATAAAACGAGGACAGGGATGGACACATGATCTAAAATGTTGAATGTTTTCCATTTTCACTCTTTCAACTTGTTTGTAGACAGACAACAATAAATTGGACATCAACAATCACACAAAGCGCTACTGAAGACACAGAAACTAGTGGTGGTTTGATTTGGCATGCCTTTTACAGTTTCTGGTTTGTGACGTCACCCGCCTCTATGCTTCATGACGCATTCACATTCCCATAGCGTTTCAACACAGCTCGAGTTCCTTTGAAAGGGAAACAGCATTTATTTGAAATATAAATCTTCTGTAACATTAGAAATGTTATTTTTGATTTAAAAAATGCATCCTTGATTGATAAAAGTATTAATTTCTTTGGATAGATATTACTGGCCCCAAATTATTAAATGGTAGTGTAAATGTTTTTACACAAAAATGCATAGTAGTTTGTCAGTTATGAAAGGAAATGTAAAACATCACGTAGCAGCCAAACTATTAGAGAACCCATTTTAAGAGATATTCTCTAATCGTGTCATGGGTGTGAGGCAGCCTCAGTCTCCCACTGACTTTTATCCTCAATGAGATTTTGTTTTAATCAAGGCCCTGTGTCAAAAATAGCTCTCTTTATAGTCAGTCAGGAAGGGGGCTCTGCTAGTATCCTTTAGGGAGTGCTAAAAGAAAACAAAGCTAAGTCCCAGAACACAAAAGAGAGGGACATCCCACCCTCTCTCTCTCTCTTTCTCTATATATACTCTCTGACACACACATCGTTCCTTCTCTTGCCTCACACACATGAAGGACAGAAAGACAGGCAGACAAATAACAGAGACACACTCCATGTGTACGTGACTGCTCTCTCGGCATCACTCTATCCCCTTTCTCCGGCGGCAGTCGTATTCACTAACAGCACTGTTCCCACGAGGAGAAAAGAAAGAATAAAAGATAGGAAGGGAGAGAGATAAACTGAATATTCTACAAGTAGAGATTTATTAACCATTTGCATGTTCTAAAAGAGAAAAGAGAACATGGTATTTTTAATGTAATGTGAATCAGTTCCTGCTGGTGGACTTTGGCTTGATGTTGCTACTCTTCAGGATTATTTTGATTGGAAACAATTCACATTTTGGTCAGCAAACAATTCACATTCCTTGCTCCTGGAGCCATTATACACGCCCAACAGCATACAAATATTTCCTGTAAACTAGGTTTGACCAGGCAATTCGAGCCCTCCTTTGCTATTAATATAAAATGAAGAAGCATTTTTCCAGTTCCTCTTCATAAGAAATAATCAAATTATTTGTAAAATTCAAATTTTCTAATTATTTTTCTGCAAATTGATACCAATTAGGCACAAAAATGTCAATTAATCTCCAATATTAATATTTATTAAAATATATAACAGCTGAATTAAATATTTGGCAATTAAAGCATGAAATAAAGTACCATGAATCATTGAATTTGAGTTTAATGTGAGTGTATTATCAGTATCAAATTGATCAATAAAAAATTAAATAAATCATTATCCGCCATTTATATCAATGATGAAGAAATGAAGGCTATAATATTAATGTTGTCCTCTTGAGGAAGCCACATGATTTCAAATTTTTTAAGATCTCAGTTTTAAGACTGTGAAAATTGTTCAATTTATTGACTTGCATACTTGCATACAATTAAAAATTGCATACATATTCATAATAGTTTTATAAGGTTATAAGTTATAAGTTATAAGATCTATATAACTTATTACTTATATTATAAGATCCACAATGCTTCGGTAGCAGGACTTTGAAATAGCAAACAGGGAAAACAATAAAATACATGATTTACATCGTGTCCAATGATTATGCTCCATAATAAAAAAAAATATTTTATAAAGATAAAATCAAATTTACTTTAACCTTAGAAGAGATATTGTACCAATCACATGAGGTCCGAAATATTAAAAGTGGGAGGGTCTTGGGTGCAGACAAGCCAATTAGAGCTCAGTCTCAAGTTTGAAAAGTTACAGCACACACAAAATAAAGTTTATTTAATTGTTTTTATTTTAATAGGTTCCAACATGACTACCATTTGAATAATATGATTAAAACAAACAACATTATTATGATATTGTTATTCTTTCTTTCTATCTATCTATCTATCTGTCTATCTGTCAATCTATCTGTCTGTCTATCTGTCTATCTGTCTTCTTTTTAAATGTCTATCTGTGTCATATTTGTTTGTGATTTCTGATTGATCATATGACCCATCCCATAGGTGCAGAAGAAAAGATGAATGTGGAATTGATCATGCCTATTGGTGCCGTTGTCATCGCCATGTTCCTCTGGCTCCTCGTCGTCTTTGTCATCCGCAACAGGAAGCGGGTAACATTCCATCTCTTTCCCTTTTCCTTGTTTTCTCCTCCTCTCTCATTTATACGCACAGGCGCGCTCTCCACTCTCCTCTGACTGATCTGATCTGACTACTCGCACTTGGCTTATGCCATCTCTATTGTATGCTCAGCCCACATTTTGCTGCGATGCGTCACGTACACCAGCCATCCATGGGCTCCAGTCCCCACTGTACCCCAGCCTTAATTCTGCCTCAGAGTTTGATAGTGGCCTCCAGTAACTCATTAGTGAGTTTTATAATGAGAGTTTGATTCTAGGAGACTCAAGCGGGACAGAGGTGGAGGTCTCATTCAAAAAAGCTCATTCTCCCCTCTTGACCTTCCAATTTGTCACACACTCACCCTTTCCATCCATTCCTGTCTCACAGCCTAATGATGGAGACCTGAAAACTGGCTACCTGTCAATCATTCTGGACTCAGATGACATGCCAATGGATGAGCACTGTGAAAGACTGACCTATGATGCAAGCAAGTGGGAATTTCCACGTGATAGACTGAAGCTAGGTGAGACTTGGCTAAACTTGAGAAATAAAACATTAAAAAACAATCCCAAATAAATTAAATTAAATTAAATTGACCAGGAACAATCCTGAATGGCTTTCAAATATTTCTGATTAAAACAACAACAACAACAAAAACATGATTTTCATGATGCAGTTAGAAAAACTCATCCTGTCTTCATTTAATGAGTTTACTTTTGAAGTTCATTACATTAACATAAAAAGCAAGAATCATACCACTGGACCAATGTATACTGTATGTAATAGACTTAAGTGAAATGTTTATCTAATGTGTATTTATCCATATGTACAGTATCTGTATATCCATGTGTTTTATTTTTAATTGCCATTTATTTAATTTTTACTTAAGCAAATATATGCGTTTATTAGCATAACAGGGTGCCAAAATGCATGTTTTTTTCGTCGTCTTTGGAATGGGGAAGGGAGCATATCATAACTTACCAGATTCAACTTGAACAGATTTTAGGCTTTCAACAATTTTAAAGACCCATTTTAACCCTTGCAAACAGCTAAAATCTTTGTATAAAAATGTTACTATACATGCACACTCAAGTGTTCACAAATATATATTAACATGTTTTCCAGGAGAGCCGCTGGGCAGAGGGGCATTTGGTCAAGTTGTGGAGGCCATCGCATATGGTATTGAGAAGGCCACCACCTGTACTACAGTAGCAGTGAAGATGCTCAAGGGTACGAGGCAATCTGTTCGCTGGCCTTAAACTAACTTCAAATATCTTCCGTTTAACACAACTAACTGCAGTACTCTCAATCTCCAACAGAGGGCGCTACCACCAGCGAGTACCGTGCTCTGATGTCTGAGCTGAAGATCCTCATCCATATTGGTCACCATCTCAATGTGGTCAACCTTCTAGGGGCTTGCACTAAACCAGGGGGTGAGTTTCCCTTTTAAAATCCCCAGATATTGACAGAAATGACTTATGGGTGTTTAGCGTATAGTGTTTATGAGTGTATGTTTATGGGTGACAAAATGTACAGTCATAGTAATAAATGTGTCAGAAACACAACAACATGTTTTTGTATTGTTGAGAAGAACACAACAATATTCCCACATTGAAAGCCTCTTCTTCCTCCCTCTCTCTCTCTCTCTCTCTCTCTCTCTCTCTCTCTCTCTCTCTCTTACTCCTCCAGGACCCTTGATGGTGATTGTAGAATACTGTAAAAATGGCAACCTCTCTAGCTATTTAAAAAGCAAACGCGGAGAGTACAGTCCCTACAAGGTAAAGTCCATCATAACTTAGTGTAACTTGTAAAATCAAACTGTGATGTGGTTTTGAAGATCTCACTTCTCCCTTTTAACAATGTTCTGGTGTCTTCTGATGTGGTTAGATTGATTCAAAAGCCTTTCTTACTTGGCTTGGCCTTTACATGTTGTTGAAGGGTAAAGGTGTTATGAAGGTGTTGCTACTTGACCCTGACAACATTATTAACGTACCAGCTACCTTGACAGCAGCGGAAAACTGATCCACAGGTGTCTTGTTTTTCAGAAGCGGATGCCATGTAAGAGGGAGGTGCAGCCGGAAGAGGATTTACAAGAGGGAGATCTGGGTCTGGGAACCAGTACTCGACTGGACATCTGTACTGGCACCGCAGTGTGCACCAGGATGGGAGAACAGACATCCACAACCCAGATGCAGGATGAACAAGGTTATGAATATTAGTTTGTTGGATACTCTGTACTGTCTTCCGACTCTTAGGTTTATGGACTCACAGCTGTTAAAACAAAAGATAGCACATTTAGCAAAGTTATGGAAACTATATGAGATATAAGATAAATTAACAGTGTAATTATTTTATTATTGATAGATACTTATTCTAATTTTTAAACAGCTTTAAGGAGCTCAGTATCTGAGAACCTGCATGGAAATTTGTACATGTAAACTGCATGGAAAATTGTTTTTATCACACTGCAAATTAATAAAAAAAAAATAAAAAACATTATTTCAAAAAATTAAAATAAATAAACAGCATAATGATTTATTATTAATCATATTTGTTTCTAATTAATTAATTAGTTAGCTTTAATGAGCTCATATTATTTGAGAAAATAGATGGAAAATTTTTACTTTTAAAATTAATTTGTCACACTGTAAATGAAGAGAATAATATTTAAATGGAATTAACTATTTAAATAGAAATAAACAGGACAATTATTTTATTATTAGTAATGATTATTCTAATTATGAAGCAGCTTCAATAAGCTCTTTATTTGAGAAACTGTATGGAATATTTGTACTCCCAGAATTAAGCCCTCATTTACACTGTACATATGTTGTTAAAACATTTATTGGACCTGTAAATATATATATAAATATATATATATATATATATCATGTTTCTTCTGCTCATGTATAGAGAGTTCAGACTGGGATCATCTGACAATGGAGGATCTTATCAGCTATAGCTTTCAGGTGGCCAAAGGCATGGAGTTCCTTGCCTCTCGAAAGGTAAAATGGAAACACACACCAGGATGTTCTTGTGTGTTTATACATTGATCTTGAGCATTTACTATCCGTTGAAGATAATTGCTTCAGTCCAAATGCTACTGTGTGTTTGTAGTGTATCCACCGGGACTTGGCAGCCAGAAACATCTTACTTTCTGAGAACAACGTGGTGAAGATATGTGACTTTGGTCTGGCCAGAGACGTGTATAAAGACCCCGATTACGTCCGAAAAGGCGATGTGAGGGCTCTTATTATACACATAGACAACTTCATTTAATTTGTTTCTCAAACTAGACTAACTTACACTTGAGCATTTCCTCTCTCTCATCACAGGCTCGTCTTCCTCTCAAGTGGATGGCTCCTGAGACCATTTTTGACCGCGTATACACCACACAGAGTGATGTTTGGTCTTTTGGCGTGCTACTCTGGGAAATCTTCTCACTTGGTAACACAATATTGATATTAACTAAATCATACCACAATGCTTAATAGATAGCATGAACTTACTATAATTCTGATGCTCCATCTCCTTTGGTGCAGGTGCGTCTCCATACCCAGGTGTGTGCATTGATGAGTCTTTCTGTAGGCGACTAAAGGAGGGAACCAGAATGAGAGCTCCAGATTATGCCACACCTGAGATGTAAATATACTTCACAGCTTTAGTATTTGATGTAAAATTAAAGGCCTGTGAAAATCAACTTTGGCACCGTTTATCTAGGCTTTTGTAGTTCTTTTGATGCCAGTCATAGTGTTTCCAAAAGAAAATGGGTGTAAATACTACCTACTGTTTTTATTTTTTGTAGCAGATATGGCCCTATTCTTATTAATGAAATCAGAGATGTCGCAACCAACTGAAAGCTAAAAATGTACTGTAATTAATTCTTCCAAGTTAATGTGAAATTCTTTCAGATACCAGACCATGTTGGACTGCTGGCTTGATCGACCTAAAGACAGGCCAACCTTTACTCAGTTAGTTGAGCATCTGGGAAATCTGCTACAGGCTAGCGCTCAACAGGTTAGACTTGACTCCAACTATATATGTTTTTCAGTAATTTAAGTCATTTAACTATTTAATGAAAACAAAATAAAAACAAATTTCATCAGTATCTTTGTTTTCCAGTAAATATATCTGACTGTCCTTAAACCAAGATACATTTACTTGAGAAACACATTTAAATAATAATACCTTTAGTTAAAATATTTATACACCTTTCGGGAAAGGTCTGTGAGCCGGGACTCAAACTCAGTTGCTCAAATTAAAATGGCACTATATGAGGTTATCGGCACAGACGAAAATACATTTTTAATAGATTTAAACCTTACTGAATACAGTTAGATATACAATTAAACATATTAAACATATTTTGTTAAACATTAATAACGGTATCACAGTAAGTTTCCATTTGTCAATGTTAGTTAAATGTGAGCAAAAAAATGTGAGCTTATTAATCTTTATAACATTAATAAAATATGTACTGTTCATTATTGTTCATTAACTTATGTTAACCAATACAACTTTTGTTTTTCATTATGTATTGGGAAATATTGCTATTACGTAATGTACGTATATGTATACATTGTACATATTATACGTATTGAGAACTGACTTTTTCACATAGAATGTAAATCCATTTTTTGTGTGACAATTTCAATCATTTGACAGTTTATAATTAATTGAACTTTGCATGTGTTTTAGGATGGAAAGGACTACATCCCACTGACAAATGGAGAGATGGAAGAGGAATCAGGGGCTCCTCACGTCAGTGTGACTTATAAAAGAACATGCTATGAGAGCAGCACCGATGCCCAGCTCCACTATGACAATGCTCCAGCTCTGGGGTTAGTTATAGTAACTATTCTGTCTGGTGTTTTTTGTGCTGTTTGTTGGCATTATAGACCTAAAAGGAATCATATTTTTATATATCCTTGCAAGCACGTTATCCCTGCCTGACGTTTGATGATATAACTTGCCAAACCTCTCCTTTGTCCCACCCCTGCCTCTTTTGACAGGTTCTCACATCAGATAGACAGTTGTGGTGTGCCACTAAGTATGATGACTTTTGTGAACATTCCCCTGGAGCACACTGCTGTAATGGTAAATAAACTCCATGTACTGCTTTTTTAATCCCAATTAATTGCACCACTTATCGTGAAATTAAGAATCCATAATTTATCTTGTTTAACACGCTCATTTTGGACATCATTTTCTATGTTCAGCATAATAAACCATCAGATTGAAGGATGATTCTCACAACAATGTACACTCAACTAAAGGATTATTAGGAACACCATTTTGATACTGTGTTTGACCCCCTTTCGCCTTCAGAACTGCCAAAATTCTACGTGGCATTGATTCAACAAGGTGCTGAAAGCATTCTTTAGAAATGTGGCCCATTATGATAGGATCGCATCTTGTAGTTGATGGAGATTTTTGGGATGCACATCCAGGACACGAAGCTCCCGTTCCACCACATCCCAAAGGTGCTCTATTGGGTTGAGATCTGGTGACTGTGGGGCCATTTTAGTACAGTGAACTCATTGTCATGTTCAAGAAACAAATTTGATATGATTCGAGCTTTGTGACATGATGCATTATCCTTCTGGAAGTAGCATCAGAGGATGGGCATAAAGGGATGGACATGGTCAGAAACAATGCTCAGGTAGGCCGTGGCATTTAAACGATGCCCAATTGGCACTAAGGGGCCTAAAGTTTGCCAAGAAAACATCCCCCACACCATTACACCACCACCACCAGCCTGCACAGTGGTAACAAGGCATGATGGATCAAATTGTAGCCTCTTTTTCCTATTGTAGTGGAGATGAGTGGTACCCGATGGGGTCTTCTGCTGTTGTAGCCCATCCGCCTCAAGGTTGTGCATGTTGTGGCTTCACAAATGCTTTGCTGCATACCTCGGTTGTAACGAGTGGTTATTTCAGTCAAAGTTGCTCTTCTATCAGCTTGAATCAGTCGGCCCATTCTCCTCTGACCTCTAGCATCAACAAGGCATTTTCTCCCACAGGACTGCCGCATACTGGATGTTTTTTCCTTTTCACGCCCTTCTTTGTAAACCCTAGAAATGGTTGTGCGTGAAAATCCCAGTAACTGAGCAGATTGTGAAATACTCAGACCGGCCCGTCTGGCACCAACAACCATGCCACGCTCAAAATTGCTTAAATCACCTTTCTTTCCCATTCTAACATTCAGTTTGGAGTTCAGGAGATTGTCTTGACCAGGACCAACCCCTAAATGCATTGAAGCAACTGCCATGTGATTGGTTGATTAGATAATTGCATTAATGAGAAATTGAACAGGTGTTCCTAATAATCCTTTAGGTGAGTGTATTTTGCGCATGCTTTTTTCAAGTCCATCAAATTCATAAATGCACAATACAGTGCAATAGCAAAGAGCTCGAACAAAATCACATGTAGATAAATAAACGTAAACAAACTACCTTGACGTCACTGCATGTACATTCTACACGAATGATCCATTCAGAATTACTTAAAACATGACAAATCAAAACCTTATTCTGAATGTGAGTGGAAACAATGGACTGAATTGTGCAGATTCATGGTTTGTTTGCACATCAATATAACAGAGTGAAGTGTGCTTACTGTACGACTCCTCTACATTACCTCAATCGTCTTTATCTTGATTGCAATACATCAAATCTTTACTATTGATATTTCGGTTTGTTTTATCCAGGTGAGGAACATAGTTTGCATAATGGCTATATTATGCATAATACTGAGTAATTTGCATCTTGCATACAGATGTTTTCATTCATTCTGTATTTTATGATGCATGAGGGCTTGCGCTCTTCAGAAATCAGAGAATATGATGGAGCTTGTGTTATATATTTAAAAAAAAAAAAATTCAGTTCCCTGTCAAGGGAACTCGCGCTGCATCAAACGCTTTAGGGTCCGCGCTTTAGGTTCAGGGATCTATGGTTACATACATAACCTGAGACGTTCCCTTTCCAGGGAATGAGACGCTGCGTCGAACGTTTTGAGGAACCTAAAGCGTTCGACGTAGCATCTCGTTCCCTCTTCAGGGAACCATGGTTACATACGTAATCTAAGACGTTTTTTATGTGATTTAAATATTTTTATTTCAGTAAAACCAGGTAATTTACATGTTACCATATAATGGTAACACAACGTTTATAGAGTGTTATCGCATCCCGAAAATCCAATTAAGTTTTTTTTTTTTAAGTTTTAAGTCTCCTTCCTACAGAACGGTCACATGGACTGTGGAGTTGGCATGTCGCGTGAGCAGATGAAAGCTTTGGATCGGCAGGTGCAAAGACCACCCAATTTCAGGTGACCATTCATCCTGACCTCATTACAAATGAGGACAATTCCACAGTCATAATAACATGTTCATGTTTCTATCCACAGCCCACTACTGCGGTGCAAAAGCAAGGAGTCTTTAGCTTCTGAATCGTCCAATCAGACCAGCGGTTATCAGTCCGGTTACCACTCTGATGATGCTGAAGCCCCAATATACGCCAATGAGGAGATGATCCTGAAGAGAGACATTCGGAAGAAACCTCCACTGCCCAAGAGAAACAACAAGTTCAGTGCAGAGGTCCGTTATAGTGCACCTCCAGTTTAACATCTATAGAGCTTCAAGCAGTCTTCCTCTTTATATTATTCAGAACTTAATTGTTTAAATAATGAAAATTCAGACCCTCAGAAGACTTTCTTTCTTCTGTGCAACACAAAAGGAGTTATTTATGACAATGTCCAAGCTGCACTTTTCCATACAATGAAAATGAATGGTGGCCACTACAAGATTTTCATCGGATAACAACTGAAGATTCAATTGGTTCCTCACATAAAGCAATCGAATGGCTTCAGATTTATAATATGAGACATATGAGCTATTTTTATCTTGCTTTTCAGGCTTTCAGCCTAGAGTTGTTTTTGTTCATTTTGGAGCTTGCCATCCACTTTCATTGTTTTTTGGAAAAAGAACAACATTTTTTACTTTTTGGTGAACCTTTCTTTCATGCCCATGTGTCATCTAAAATGACGAGCAACCTTATCACTTTTTATGCCATTACTCATAATGATTCTGGTATCGCAACTACATGACTGCATGAATCAAAAGCAAGAAACTGGTTAATTGGCCTTTGAGCTTCAGTAGAGGTGCACTGTTATCGCTTCTTTTGTAATTGTATGCATCAGGCTCATTTGAACTGTTAATTGTTTCTTTTGTCATACTCAAATTTTTAAATACATGTAATATATTGTGTTGGAACAGACTGTTTTGGAGCAGATAAGATGTATGTTTAAGTTTTATTCTTCTAAATGTCAGGGGAGTTTTGAGAGTGAGAAAGCCTCAGAAATACAATCATGTTTACACAGGCTGCGGAGCAAGAGTGGTCTCTCAGTGTGTCCACGCTACTTCCTGAGCAGAGGCATGCCCTCTTCCTACCGCACAGGAAATAGCAACTGGAATGTCAGACAATTGAGTGTGTGAATGTTTTCCATTTTTTTTGTCTTCATCTTTGGCATTGTCTTTAAACTAATCGTGACCAGGTCTCCCCCAAGCAACAAAACAGTCTGTCTGAATTGTTGTTCTTCAGCTTTGTTTCTTGGTTGGACTTTTTATTGTACAGTTTATAATGAGTGTCTTCTTTGTCTTTGTAAGAAAAATGTCAGTATTTTGCCAATATAATTATTATTTAGTTACACGTCTAATAATGTTATCACGGTAGTTTTTTTTTTTTAAATAAACACTCTTGCCAGTTAAAATCAACTTTTATGTGTGCGTGTTTGCATGCACAAATGTGCGCCGATCTTTTGTGACCCCTCTCTTCCTCTATCTGTTTCTCAGTGACCCTGATGAGACAATGTACTCACATCTCCAATTTTTTTCCATGCTATTTGTGTGTCTGAGAGAACGAGACAATGCGTGCTACCATGTGAACTGGACTTATTTGTTTTCTACATGCGTGTGCATTTTGTGTTTCGTGCATTTATATTTTTGTGAATGTGTGGGTGTGAACAATTGGGCCTGAGGAAACAATGCTCACGCAGCCTTGGATGTTTTCCTATGAGTGTTGGTTTCAAATCGGCTCCCCAGAATAGCATGCACAAGGCCATCTAAGCTCTGCGCTCTGGGCCCGACTTTTCATCCAGCTATTGTTTTTGTTTATCATTTTATTAATAATAATGAAAAATTAGGACTGGATTGTTGGATTAATGTGCCTCTCCCATGGTGGAAACAAACTTATGAATTCAAATGAAAATGATCACATTTAAAAAAAATAAATAAGAAGAATTTCGTAGTGATGATGTTCTGCAAAATGATTTGAGATGATTCAAAAGAGCATTCAGTGAAAAATATAATACTGTGTGAAAAAAGAATCATTTCTATTTCAATATATTTAAATGTACAATATATTTAAATGTTTTTTTTAATAGTGGAGTGCATGGGAGGACACTGGCTCTACTCAAAGGTTATAGGACCTTACAAATGTGTCAGGTGTCGCCCACCCCGCAGCACTATAGATGTCTGCCAGCGAGGTGCTATGCACCAGCGTCCATTAGGAAGACACACTCCTGTTAGAGTGCATCTTAACCCCTAGGGAGCACGGCTGCTCTTGAGCCAAGACGATGTCTTCCACTGTCCAGTGGGCCTACCTCTGCTTGGATATAGGAACGATCTGTGCCGAGGGAGAATCGTGACACGAAATTATGCAACGTTCTTACAGACTTGGTCATATATATACATTTTGTGTGTTTAGATTTTGTTTTTCAGCATTTAAAAACATTTTCTGGTATTTCTGAATTTTAGACCAGAGTGTACATCTCAATGTCCATAAAACACCATGTCCCTCATATCCTCTGTGTGCATTTGTTTTTTGGGTAGCTGAATTGGAGGTTGTCACCCTGCTCTGATTCCCACTGTGTGAGGAAGCATTGCTTACATTTACTCACTCTTGACTGGTGCCTGCAGCTCCTGAGAACCTCAACATCAAAGGACTTACCACAGTTCTGCTGCCAAACACTGGCACACAAAAGTGCATGTGATTTTACAGTGGTTACCCTGAAGTATGCGCGCACACACACACACACACACACACACACACACACACACACACACACACACACACACACACACACACACACACACACACACACACACACACACACACACACACACACACACACACACACACACACACACACACACACACACACACACACACACACACACACACACACACACACAGGTTTTTAATGTTTTATGGAGACATACTTTTGTACTGAACAATCTGTACTTTCTGTTCCATAACTCTAACCTGACCCAGGAATCTACCCATCACAGAAAACTTTCTGCACTTTTAGAATTTCAAAAAAACACTTAATATGGTTTATAAGCTGTTTTCTTCATTGGGAACAAAAATGAGACAAGGGACAAGGTTTTTGTTATTGCCATCTTTGTGGGAAATTGTTTTTGTTCGCCAGTGCATATAGTGAGGGTCCTGGATGTGAGTTTTCCCAGTCTCACTAGCTGATGCCTATCTGCCAGAAAGCTAGTGATCTTCTGACAGAGTGATCTTCTGTGTTGGGCACAAAGAGCTAAGTCCATAAACAAAATCCTTGCATAAGTCCCAGGCCTATCGAGATGTTGCAAGATATAATGTCCCATGTTGACTGCATCATCTATAATATTAACTCCAGATATTTGGGGATTTTTGTTTTGGGATGTAGAGACTTCAGACTGCTACTGTGATCTGTTGAAGACTACTAGTCATAACTGAACCACTTACACACACACAAAACATGTTTTGTTCCAGAGTAAAATGATCACAATCAAGAAAACAGAAATATGAAAGATGATCTAATTATCTAAAAATTATCTAATCAACCAATCACATAGCAGTTGCGTCAATGCATTTAGGAGTGTGGTTCCGGTCAAGACAATCTCCTGAACTCCCCCTAAACAATAAACACCCTAGGCCCTTTAGTGCCAATTGGGCATCGTTTAAATGCCAGGGCCTACCTGAGCATTGTTTCTGACCATGTCCATCCCTTTATGACCACCATGTACCCATCCTCTGATGGCTACTTCCAGCAGGATAATGCACCATGTCACAAAGCTTGAATCATTTCAAATTGGTTTCCTGAACATGACAATGAGTGCACTGTACTAAAATGGCCCCACAGTCACCAGATCTCAACCCAATAGAGCATCTTTGGGATGTGGTGGAACAGGAGCTTCGTGTCCTGGATGTGCATCCCACAAATCTCCATCAACTGCAAGATGCGATCCTATCATAATGGGCCAACATTTCTAAAGAATGCTTTCAGCACCTTGTTGAATCAATGCCACGTAGAATTAAGGCATTTCTGAAGCCAAAAGGGGGTCAAACGCAGTATTAGTGTGGTGTTCCTAATAATCCTTTAGATGAGTGCATATTTAGAGACATAAAATAAATATATATATGGTAGCACTATGTTTTAGATATGATATTCTCACAATCAACACCTAGAGATTAGAAATTGTCCCCACATGTAGCTACAAAGGAAATCTGTCTACCCATCATTTTCATTATGGATGTTTTTTTGTGCTTTTAAATTACTTTTAAACCCAGTCTGTATTTGAGATTATTGAAATAGTTTACTATAGTTGGGGACAGTAAAACTTGTACTATATTTTTATCTTTCAGGATAAAAATGTATCGTTCTTAGCTGCAGGAACTCAGTCTCATTTCCTTTGGAATGGGGGAAATGTCCTGCAATGATCTGCAATGGCAGGAAATATCTTTAAACACACAAACTCTGGCACACTGGCACATATGGATAATGTGGAAAGCAGTGGATACACACATACACACACACACACACACACACACACACACATACACACATACACACACGCACGGACGCACACACACACACACACACACACACTTTCGGTTTTCATGTTTTATTGGGACATTCCATAGACATACTGAATTGCACAAACTATATATTATGTCCCCTTACATGACAATACACCATAAAAATTGCCAAAAATAAAAACTGACCCCCCTTAATATGTGTGATCCATATGGTCAACTAACATGATCATAAGATTATATTTTTCATATATTATGTTTATCCACCAGTACTTTTGTTTGAAGCAATAAATCCATGCACCCAAATTTGTAAAAAGGAGGAAATCAAACAAAGTTCTGCCTCCACCTAGTGGTGTATATTGGGTGAGAGAAGTTGGGTGACGACAGGAGCAGTCCTGTGAAACTGCAAAATAGACCCTTTTAGTGATGCACACAATTTTGTCACAGCTTAATGTTCAAGTTCAAGTTCATCATGCATAAGCTTTGTGATACATCAGATGTATATGTTAAAAAGTACAGGTGCACATGTCTTATTCCAGTGCATACTCTAAAAGGCTCTGACTCCTGACAACTTATGGTCACATGAGCCACCATCCAGTCATGGAACTGTGACAGAACTACTTTTTTGGACAGACACATTTTGTTATGATGTGCCAGAGAAGTGCTTGGTTCCAAGTGTCGAATGCTTTGTAGAGTGACAAATGCCATGAAAAGTTGTCTTGAAGCTGTCTCTCTGTGAAAATTATGTCTACAGTATACAGTATATACTATACGGGATTCTTATTGAAACCCCCACTTGTGATTCTGGCAACAGAAGTTAGGTTAGGTTCTCTACCAGCTCACATTTGTTTGAATTTTGTTGGGACCTTACATGCAACAGCTAGCAGTGACATCCCTCAACTGTTGCTACACATCAATTTTTCACTGTTGTTTTTATATAAAGTGACAATGTTTGTATCTCTCCATTGTTGAGGGACACATTCCTGTTCCCAAACCTGTCTTTATAAATTATTCAGGTACGCAGGAACCAATCCTGTTCAAGGAGCCGTCAGGGGTCTTATTATATTTGAGGGAGTTTATAACTGCTAGCACGTCTAGAAAACACTGACAAAAAATAGAGAATAGATAAAGCAAAGTTAATACGTAGTTAGTTTAAAAACATTTGTAAGATTGTGATCTTGTATGGGCCACAAGGGGAGTCATGATACTTTCTCTCAAGTTTTGGGAATTCAGGCAAGCCTGCCTGTGTTTAAGCAGGTTTGTTGTGACCCCTTGTGGTATGTTGTATCCGAGATCTGCCCATCCCTTTTAATTAGAAAAAATAGCAAGGGCTTTTAACTTCTTTTTGGAATTTGAATCCTAGTCAAAGTTTTTCTCATATGCACTACCATGTTTATATGCAGAAAAATATGAATTCAAGCACATGAAACATTCATTGTAATCTGCTATTGATTAAAAGGATAGCTTAGAAGAAAATTAAAATTTGGTCATAATTTATATACCCTCCTGTCACACCAAACCTGTATCTCTCTTCTTTTGAACACAAAATAAGCTATTTTGAAGAATGTTGGTATTTTGGTGAACACTGACTTCCATGGCGTGTAAAAAAATACATTTCTCCAAATATCTTTTTTTATATTATACAGAAGAAAGAAAGTCATATGAATTTGAAATGACACAAGGGTGAGTAAATGATAACAGAATTGAACTATCCCTTTATGGGCATAAAAGAAAATTAACAATTTGATTCTTTTTTTTCTTTTTAAATATTGCTTAATAAATAAAGCATCACAGACAAGGTTTAATAAATACAATTTTGGCATGAAAAATCACTGCTGTTGTTGTGTACGGAATATAAAACAGGTTTAGGTTATGGAAAAACAGAGAAGCCATGCAATTCCTATGCATTCCTTGTTCCTATGCAATTCATTTCAACGTATTTCATTTCTTTCATTCAGTCAACAATGACAATAAAACATTTTGACGTGACATGCCTCAGGTCTAAACACAACAGTCACTGTTAACAGGCCAAATCCTGTTTTCTTTCACTTTCCTCTTTGTCTTAGATGAAAAAAAAAGAGTGAATGAGTGAGTGAATAAAAGCATGTGCAATTGATGATAGCTGTATATTGACGTAACAAACAAAAAACTAGGTAGTTTACGGTAGGCTAAACTTTCATCAGTGCAAACATGTACACATGCTCAACTTGTTTATCAGACCCATGTAATTTAAAATCATATGTTGGGTAATACTTGTGTTTATACACATCTATACTTTTGGCAAACTTGTCTTGGTATGTGTAAGCGTAAGTATATTTGCTGCATATATCAGGATTAAAGCAGTCATAAAAAGATTAACTTTCTATTTTCCAAAGATAAAAAAATGAAAAAAGTTGGTGACCCATGCCAAAATGGATGTTTGTCTCACCTGAGCAACATCCAAACATTCTGCAGCCTCTAGGGGGAGTGTTTATCTCACTCACTCACTCACTCACTCATTCTTTACTCCAATGAAATTCTGTGCCTGGAGAAATAGCCTTGCATTCTCGTACATTTCACTCCTACACTCTTCATAAATGGGGGACTACATTAGCACAGAATAAGACACTAACACCTTTAGGCAAATTTTATACAACTCGATCTGCATAATCTGACCTGCTCTTGAATTGCTTTTAAATGCATTACGATATAAATCATGTCCCCCCCAAAGAGAGCCCCGAGGACCATCTGCAAAACTATCCGGGAAATATGTAGACATCAGCAGCAACAGACCCAATTTAAAGCTTTAACTTGTTCAATATGCCTATTTCAACAGAGGCTGGCCAATGTAAACTCTGAAACACAAGACTACAGATGATGATCACCATTAATTATTAGAGGCTTCCCTCATTTGGCCATATTAGCGTAAAAGGATACAAATTAAAATCCATTTGAAAGAAACGTAAAATATTCCTGATTTTTTGATTGTATGTGAGGCTCGAGTTATCATTCACAACTGCACATTGACTGTTAGGTTTATGGCTCCACTTGTTCCATTGTGAAGAATTTAAGATTTAAGGTTTATTTATGTTTAAAACCACATCATGGAGAAAACTGAAAAACATTCCATCCACATTCAAGCTGCATTATTGTTATGAATATGAGCTCTACGCTCCCCTCTCTGGCCACCAGAGGGAGCTCACATATATACTGACACTACACTACATTTCCCAGAAACCCACACATTGGACTGATTGCACACACCAGCTGGACACCATCATGACTGTTTGTCACACCAGCTGTTATCCATCACATGAACTATAAAAGACTCCTTCACCCATACACAAACTGCGAAGTCGTGATTAGCCGTGGTTATCATTCTGAGTGTTATTATTCCTGTCTGTTTATCCTGTTACTGATTCTGCCTGTTTGCCCGTGTCTGATCCTGTTCTGCCTGCCCTGACATGTGCCTGGAATATCGTTTGTGATTGATATCTGCCTGTCTTGACTACTGCCTGATTCTGTCTGCCTTCCTTTCTGACTCTTGCCTGGATTACCGCCCACTTACTTCTCATTTTATCTCTGTCCACCTTATTTTTCAAAGTGGAAGTAAAGTGTTTTTGCACTGCTAAAAACAGTTGGAAGCAAATGATACCAGAAGAATGACACATTAAAATGACAAATTGTTGCGTCCACTTATATCTGAAAAATAAGGCTGACATTCTTGGTGTACACACGAAAACTAGACATAGAGTCCGACTAACCTGTGGAGCAGAGAAGCGCACATATTACATCCTAGGAGGGAAGTGACTCTGCAAGCGAGAAACAAAGTGGGTTACCCCCCAGTTCTACAAATGGTCGTCAGCAAGGTGCCGTGAGCGAATGCCCAATGGGAGGTAATGGTCCAAGCGGAGTTAGCGTCCACCCCAAGAGACCACAGGTGGTCTTAAACTTGATACACTAAGCATCCACTATACAGTGGGCCAACCTCTGCTTGGAGAAAGCCTTTCCTTTCTTCTGTCCTCAATAACAGACAAAGAGATGGTCTGAAGTCCTGAATACGGTCCACAAACAAGAGCAAAGTGCAAACAGGGCAGAGCAGAGCTGTGTCTCGGGGTAGCACTTGAAGATTCACCATCTGATCCCTGAAAGGGGAGGTAGGAACCTTGGGCACATATCCAGGCCGTGAGATACGGTTGTGACAATTTCCAGGCGACTGATGCCTACAGGTCCCCTACCCACGTGACAGAAGCAAGCACAGTCAAAAAAGCAATCTTTAGAGGCAGGATCTTAAGCTCTACTGACTGCAGTGGCTCGAAGGGCCCGAGGATGGAAGGTGAGGACTGACCATGGAGGATTCAGCTTCATCAAGCCCCTCAGGAACCTGATGATTAGGTCAGGATCAGATCAGGATTTCAAGCTTGCTCAAGACGTTCACTTTCCTGTTCATGTGATCTGTCTTGTGTGCGGGGCGTGGTGTTCGATCCCAATTCTAGTCTCGCTCTGTTTTATTTTGTACACACAAAATGAGTGTTCTCTTGTGTGCTCTGACTTGTTCTGTGAGCGTGTGCGGTTTCGAGTTCACTCGGGCTGCATGCTCTCTTGTCTGTGTGTGTTGTTGTGTAGCACACAGTTCATATTTGCATTTGCTGCATGCTTTCATGTCGTCTCGTTTCGTGTGGACACGCGGCTTCTGAGTTCTCATCGGCTGCGTGTTCATATCATTCACTTTGTAACCCTGCCCGTCTTGTTTCCTCATTATTGGTTTGATTTGCCACACCTGTCCTCCCTCATTACCTTCCCTGTTTGTTCTCTATTTATTCTCTCTGTATTTGATGTCCTGTGCTGGTTCGTTGTCGTATTTTGTCGAAAGCTATATACATCTAGCTCAGTTCAGTCCAGTCCAGTCAAGTCTTGTTTTCTCCCTTGGGGTGGTTTTTGTTTGTGTTTTTTGTTTCATTTTGTAATTAGTTAAAGCCCTTTCCCTCTGCACTAATGAGCCCTCACTCCTCCCTTCACCAAATCTTACACTTACTTTGCTCCAACACCTCTTACAGGAAGGAAAACACAGTACTGATCAGGCAGTTTCTTGACAATAAAACAAGTCAATGAACAGGTTCCACTTCAAAGCATAAGCACGGCTTGTAGACAGCACTATTGCTGATGTGATCATACCTATGTGACTGCTGGGAGTAAGTCCTCCATGTCCCAACCAAAGACCACACATGGAGGTTCCGGAGGTCTGGACATGGGTGCCATCTGGTGCCTTGACCCTTAGAAAGCAGATCCTTCCTCAGGAGAATCCACAAGGGAGAGGCTGTCATGAGGAACACAAGATCTGGGAACTAGGTCCGAGTGGGCCCAGCAATGACAGCCATCAATGTCTGCTTCTTGTCATTCTTGACCTTGCACAGTGTCTATACGGGAAGACTCACTGGGGGTAACACATACTTGTTAGTTATAGTGTTCTATAGTATGAATGTGTGTAGTATCAGTGTAATCCAGATGTACTATATCTGCCATGTTGATACTATCACGTAACCTACCAGCCTCAGTTGTGTCACTTCCCCATTCATAAATCCTCTCTTCCCAGTCTTTTAGCTGAAGACATGATGTAAAGAGGATACATTTCAAATGAGATCCTGACAATAATGTTTTTAGGTCTGCATGAATCAGGAAATAATTCAATAAATCTAAAAAGCTAAACTGGAAATGATATTATATTGTGAGTGCAACATGGAGCAGTGGACAAATGGTTTCACATAAAAACAGGGTTTTATCTTTTAATGGGCTATTACTCATTGTGATGTTCTGGTGATGTTTTTAATTAAGTCTGGTTGGGAACCTCTGTCCACATTTTAGTTTCAAATGTGCTGTGTTTAAAAAAACAAACAAAAAAGCATCCTGTTCTGGCCAATATTAATGGCCAATCATTTTACTTTCAATAACTAGAACAAGTTTCTTGATATTTTATTAAAACACTAATTTGACAAAAATAGGTGTCATTTAATCCTACAATCTTTAGAATGCATATTTACAAAACTGTAAATGTTTTTTATTTATGTTTCTTGTTTATAGGTGCCCAAAAATGATCACAAAATGCTGTTATGCTGCCAGGCCAATAGTTAGAGATGTCGCTTTGTAACGAAACACTACAAAGCACACAATTGAACATGTAAGACGCATTCACACGATGTCTCCGTTTTCACGATTTTGAGTTTTTATAGTTTACACAGAGACGATGACTGTATCATTTTCAAAAACTTGTGCTTTGAAACCCATTTTCAAAAGTCGTGTAAAAATGGCCCCTAAGTGATCTGAACTCAGTACTTCTGCTTTCTAATTTGCTGATAAATTAGAAGACAATTATTGGTAAATAACTTACACCAAATAAAAAGACACATTTCAGATCTCCTTTATACCCTATATTAAACACAAAGCTTATTAGGTTCCCTATAAACAGTAACGGTTATTCCAACTATCAGCAGCTGTGATCTAGGGATTACCTCAATCAGACTGATGCAATTATGCTCCACAAACAATACAAATTCACAAGATATAGTAAGTGCAGTGAGTTGGACAGGATGTGTCCTCTCTCTCTTTCGTTTTGGAGTGTGTTGCCACAGCTGGTTCGAGGAGGTCTGTAGGGAGTGATAAGACTGGTTAGTGATAAGATTCAAATCTTGAGTATGATGTCATACATCTGAATAAGGGTTTAGAGGGCTGGAGAGAGTTGCTGGATTTCAGGATGTTTGTTTTTAATTCATAAATGAACAGTCAGTCTCTCCCTATGGACAAATGGACACAGTGAATGGAGCTTGTACCTGTGTGAGTTCAGTAGTGAGTGCCTGTACAGTGCCTCTCCAGCTGTACAGGAAGTGGTAGCTTTCAGGTTGTCAATTCCACGAGTGTGAGTCTCCCACGTCACATTCCACTCATCCACACAGCTGTGTTTGAGAAAAACAATCTTGAACGGAAAAGACAAGCAAACTAATGAAGAGACAATAGCCCTCCCCCACTGCTCCGCTCATACACTTGCACACTCTTTTGACCTCCTGTGTGGACAATTGAGTAAATCCCCTAGTTTTATTCAGGTTCACAGAATTTACTAGACACTAGACAATGAACAGCCGTGAAAACACATTTCTAATTTGTGTACTTCAGGCTTTTTTCTGTGTTAGTCATGGTCTGGCATTGTGAGACCATTGTCAGTGTGTGAAAGGTGTTGGTGAGGTAATTTCTGCCAAGCACAATTTATTTGTCATTAAGACTAATTACATATGTGGGTTAACTGTTAGTAGACATAAAAGAGCGTATTGTTCGAGAAAGACATTTTTATGATGTGTGCAAGTTGTGAGTACAGAAACGGACTCTATTTGAGCATGAATGAGCTGCATAACAATATGATTTTTTTGTTTGTTCTGCATTTGCAGAGCAGGATGTGACAGCTAGGATTTGAAAATGAAGTGAGTGTGAGACTGTTATACTGATTTCTTTTGATTAGCTTTGTTATGGATGAACAAGCCAATTGTTTATGACAAGAACAAGGGCTACAGAGATTTCAAGGCAAATTAGAGATCCATAGACTGTAACCCTGCAATTTAAAATGACAAAATGAAACGTCTTTTTACTGGCTGAAGCCTAAGTGATGTGTGCGTGCACAAGAACAAGCACATTTTTCATCTGATGTTTATTTGTGTGCTCGTGTGTTAGCGTCTGAAATGGTGGGTTGCGAGCTTTTGAATAGATTGTGGAGGAAGGAAAGTTGATTTCCTTGTCCTGTGCAGATCCAGAGAAACAGGATGTTTGTATGATGTCTACAAGAATGCTCAGTGATATGATAAAAGGTGACACTCTTCTTCTGAGTGTGCCTGATGAATCTACAATCTACTGTATGTAGCAGGATGCCCTGGAGGATGTTTTTTTTGCGTGTTTATTGTCTTTATCTTGTGTGAAGAATGTAATTTTTGCTATAAACATACGTCATCGAGGCTTATTGCTAACACTTTATTGTGATACTCCCCCAACAGACATTCTGACTATAAGTAACTTTGCAACTACATGTTAACTTAACAGTCAAGTAATTAGAGTTGGTCTACATGTAGTTGCAAATTAATGAGTGTTAGATTATATGTACCTTAGTATAAGTTACTCATTGTTAGTGGAATGTCAAAACTTTTATGCTATCATTCGAATGTACACTGTAAAAAATTACAGGATCAGCAATGTTATGATATGTTTTTGCATTGCTTTAACTCATTAAAATAAGCAATTTTCAATTTTCAAATAACTTTTTAAAATTTAAGTTGAAAGACTTAAACATCCAAGTTGATTGTATTCAAAAATGTATGGTAGCAACCTTTACTTGTGTTATAAATGCTAAGTAGTGTAATAGTAGTGCAACAATGCATTACTGAAAGGTGTCTAACCCTTTTTGAGTTATTAGTGCTAAAATATTGTCTGTAAGCAACATTAATTGAACATCCAGTAATCAATCAGTCAACAGATAGAAATATGAAACAAAAAGCTATGCACTACTGGCAGCAGTGAGACCTTTAAAAGAAATCTAAAAGTCAAGCCAACAGCAACTTTTTCTCAACCAATTGGTTGAGTTTGTGGCTAACCAATGACAAACAAGGGCATGTTCTGGAAACCTGTATTCATACAGGTCATTATTTTTTGTTAAGTGCTTGCTTACACTTTGACACATAAATTACACACTCAACAAATGAAAAACAACATTTCCCTTTCAGTGGAATGTCTCAGTTACATGTGTGACCGTAGTTGCCTGAAGAGGGAATGTGACGCTGCGTCAAGCGCTATGGGAACACATCTGCGTGACTGTGCATGAAGCATGTGTGTAATCAAACCAAACGCGTGAAAGAACATCAGAGCCGGATGACATCATGACCCAATCTATAAAGGCATGCCATGCCAAACAGTCGGAAGCTTAAAATGTCTGGAGTGGACTCTGCTGACAGCCACGCAGGAGAAATGATGAAGAGATGCATAAATCCTCCCTCACCACTGTTCAGGACATTGCCCCAAAGCGGTGTCTGTCCCGGGCTAGGAATATCATCAAAGACTTGTCACACCCACATGGCTTATTCTCGCTTTTGACCTCTGGAAAAAGTTTTTTGCAGAATTTGATGCAGGTCAACCAGGTTCTGGAAGAGCTTTTTTTAATCTTAATGTTAAATGTTTTAATTGTACTGTTGTCATGAGCAAATGCACCGAAATTTAGTCTTTGCACACAGACGACAAGAAAAACCTATGTTTATGTCTTTCTCTGGGGCAATAAATCAGTGACCAGATATCCTGTTGAAGCAGGGGCTTAGGCACTGGGAGTGGAGGCTCCACCCTGAGGTGATGGAGCAAATATTGGAGATATTTGGCCAGGCTCAAGTGGATCTGTTTGCATCTTAAGAGACATCAGACTTCTCCCTCTCTCCAGCTCCAGCTCTAGAACGCTATGGTTTAGATGTGGCCGAGGCTACGTCTGTATGCCCCACCTCATCTTGTTCGCCCAGCTGTGGCTGGGCAGAGTGTGGTTCTTGGGGATGGCGTCCTTTCTTGATGGCTCTCCCTGGGAGATACTGGTCAGGAGGGACATTTTGTCCGAGGCAGAGGGGATTGTGGGGATGATTTGGAAATCCATTGCCGCTTGTATATATAGTCTTTTCTTTTTCTTATTTTCTTTTTTCTTTTATTTATAATCAAGTTTGGGATTTTTATTTGCTAAATCCTTTCTTTACTTTTCTGTATTTTATAATATGAATATTGTCAGCACGTCTCACCAGATAGAACATGTTATCAGAATGTTTTGGGTAGTCTCTTTGTTGATAGTTGGAGCCTGAGCCGAGTTCAGCCTTGGAGAAGCTGTGTATCTGTGTGTGTTAATATGGTCTGTATTGGTGAGGTGATTAACTGGCATCATAAGGAGGTCACTAACCCGTCAACCATGTGATCAATGAAGATATGCTTCAGACTGTCTGCTCTTGTGTGGAAAATTACTAGTTTTATCTTTCTTTCTTTTTTAGCCAATCAGAATCATTTAACCGTCATCATTGACGTAGTTAGCACCCTCTGTTAGAGTATAATTGCTGTAACACTGTTACTGCCTACGAACTCCTTGTGAGACCTGAAGCTGGCTTCTGCTGATGAAACTGCAAACTAAAACTTCACTAAAATTTCTTCTATTGACTGCACTTCTGACTCCTGGACTTCATTTAACAAATCTGGTCCTCGGGTCTTAACTGTAAATCCCCTACAGGATCAATTCTGCACCCTTGTCCCGTGTGTGCAAGGGTTTCATTATAAAAAGAAAATTTGACTGAATATTTGAAGAATCTGTAGCTATAATGAGGAAAAATAGGTGGCTCAGTGGCTGCAGACACAATTTACATATACCTATATTTTCCTGAATTTTAAATTACTGCATGCAAATGCCAAAAAAGATGCCCAAGCCAAATAGGTTTCTTGCACCACATGCAGAGTTTCCAGATAAAGTGGCAAATCACACTCTTTAGATCTTCTTAACTTACCTTGTACATTATTTAATAGAGCCGTAACACCTGATTCTCAACAAGCTCTTTATTTAGTGGAACTTATGTGTGTCATCACATGATCTGTCAGTTCAAGTAGTGCAGGAAAAGGCCAAACTTTATCCAATATCTTAAATAGGATCTTAACATGGAAACTTGTGAATAAATTACCTTAAATAAGAGGGCTGGATATGATGAAGCATGGCAGCACTTGTACACAGTTTTTGTGCCTGAATGCTTCCCAAGTGGTCTCTGGAGTTCCAGAGAGCATTCCTAACTGAATCCTGTTTTAATAACATGGGCTCTCGGTGCTCAAAAAACAATTTCCTTTTTACCCATGTTTGATTTGAAACACCGTGAAGGTTGATGCCCTCAGCAGAAAACTAATAAAGTCGGAGATCCCATGAACTCGACTAAAAGAAAAGAAAACATTTTTTAAGTTCATCTGAGGGGCAATTCTCAAAAGACTTCTGATGCGTATAATTAACTATAACAAATCCGGCAAGGAGTCACTTTGCAAAGAAAACAGAAAATCGTATTTGAGTAAGCTCACAGGGTTTCTTTATAATGAGAATGGGGAAAAACACACATGTGAGTGAACAAGAGTGAACACACAATGGCAAATGTATTGTTCATCTGAATCCATGTAAACGACAAAACAATTGCCATTCTAGGGCCTAGAAAAAGACACAAAGACAGGAAATATAAACAGTTAGGATTTGAAAACTTTTTCGTTTGAAAAAAGTACAGCAGAGAATAAAATTGTTTTGTACTTCAGCATGTTTTGTCCCCTTTTGTTTGCCTAGACATATTTGCTGAAACAATATCTTTGGAGTTATTATTTATTTTAAAGAGGTCATATCATAAGGAATCCAAATGTCCCTTCTGTTAGGTCCTTATTATACTTTTGAAAACATACTATAACAGAACATACTGTATTTCAGAATTTACTCCCCAATATAAAGATAATATAGTGAATCATTTTAAACATTTAAATTAAAACAAAGCAGCAAAAACATCTGCCACTATCTGATGCTAGACAGATGAAAATCACAGATTATCTGATCTTACAAAAATCTTATTCTGAAATGTTTAATGCATCTGTCATGATGTGGCACATTTGTTATTATTGTATGGGACAGTTCAAAATATACTGTGCTTTTTAACTTCTGTATGAAAGCTGAAATGAGCATGTGCTGTTCACAATTCATATGCACGTGTGTCGAACAGAACGGCATGACTTCTTGCTGCACCGGTCTTGTATCTCCAGGAGGAGCGGAAGCATAAAAAGAGGAGCGAAGCCAGTGAAGGACGAGAGAGGACCGGGTCTGGACTTTACGTTTTGTGTAGGAAGTAGTCCATGAGGGGTAGTCGCAATTACTTTTATTTTATTGTTGTTTTATTTTGAGTTAAAAGTGTTGATCATTCGCTGTTTCCTGCCTTCTTTTTCCCTGAGCAACAAAATGTGTTACAACAAGCATTCCGTTTTTTAAAAGCATAACATTATTTAATTCCGGATAAGGGCCTGGATAAAGGAGGAATGGGAGTATAATAAATACATATAAAATGTATTTACAGTGATGATTTTATGTAATAACTTTGAATGTAAATACGTTCAAAGGTGCATTCAGTCAAACTTAAATCTGAAGAAATAACAAATCCATTACAAATGAAGCACAATGCAAACAGTAAAAGACTGAAAAACATAAAGAATGATGGTAATAACTACAATAGCTTCAAAAATGTAATTCAAACAGGTGAAGTACAATGAGACTAATGTGATAGAAAAGCTTAATTATATAATACAGGAACTCATTGTATTGTAAGTTAGGGAAGGAAAAAGATGGAAACTTTTTTTCAACAAATCTGAAAAAAAAGAAGATTTTTCAGTTAACAAAGGATAAATGTGGCTGCAATTTTTACATGGCATGCTTACAAAGCACAGAAAATGAAGCACAAACAGTCTTTGGAAAATGACACATGCCCCGTTGGAAAACAATGCATTGCAGTTATGCAGAACCATACCCCTCCAGTTCCTCCCTATGCATTTCCACACATCGCATAACAGATAGGAACTATGTTTATATGTCTTTGAGCTGTGTGACATCTTGTGTAAACCTGTATGCAATTGATCATCACTATGTTTTAAACGGTAGGAATGTGGCACCTGTGTGGATTTCACAAGGTGCTTAGGGCATTCTTATGGTCAGGTCCTGTCAGCATGGTGATCATTTTACACTGACATGCCACAAAAATATATGTATCTTCATCCATCAATGCAGAAAGACAGACCTGGTTTACAGTTTGCTTTGTTCTGGTTAAATTTGTTGTGACACATACAGCTTTTAGTGGTGCGGAAGACCTGTATTCTATCAGCATGTGGAACCATAGGAATTTCAGCTTAAGTTTGGTCCTGTTTTTGTCCTGCATGATGGGGAGATGATGGCTTCACCCAGACACCATCTGTGCTTAGTATGGGAGCCCAGATGGAAGAGAATGTTTGTATCCATCATACTGTAAAAACACATGCTGACATTTATTTTTCCCTGAGGGACTTTTGTGGCACCTGATAATTATATGGCAAAGGCTTGGAATAAATGCTGTAATATTTCCTTCAAACATCTGGTATCAAACAGGTGAGTCGAGCATGATTACATCGTAAAACGTATAGTGCTGACAACCTCCTCCACCCTTTTGCTAAATGTAGTCCCAGTGTTGTTGACTGAGGAACAGAATATTTAACTAGAAGTCTTGTACAAGTGACGCAAGTGTCAGCGGCTGGCCAAACACAAGACAGCAGAACAAAGAAAATGGACGAGGAAAACAAAAATGAAACCGAATATCATGTCCTTTGTGACCCCTCACACCTCTGTTGCATATTTAATGTACAGATAGCTGATAGTCCCACACCCAAAATGTTCCGGGACCAAGTGCTTGTCTGATACACTAAGATTCCAGTGTGTTTTGAGTTTCCAGCCTTTTGTTTTGAATGGTGAAATATTCATGCAGGAGAGTAAAAAAGTGATTAGATGCTGTATAAACACACAAAGTGAGGTTTTGTGGCTAAGCCTTTTTTGTGTGTCTGGCTTATTTCTAAAGTATATCGTTTGATTTCAGTAATGGTCTAACATGTTGTGAGCAGTAATCTGAAACAGTATCCTTTTGCAATCAGTGGGTCCAGTGCATCATTACAACACTAACGTTCAAAATATGCCTGAGCTCTTGTGTAAAGCTATCTGTACTATAACAGCCTTTCTACAACTAAACATGATTCACAAATATATGATAATTATTATTCAGCCACTCAAAAAATCTAAATGTAAAAAATTGAATAATGAACATTCACTCATTAAATTAAATGACCAATCTTGACCAATACTGATATATATATATATATATATATATATATATATACATTTTTTTTTTTGTATCATAACGGTTATGTCGACGGCCTCGGGGGTTGCAAAAAAGCGTTGAGATAACCGATGATCGAGACAACCAACACCCAATATATCTATTTATTTGATGAAGCGATCGGCATGCTATAAAAATGAACATACACTGTAGATATTTGCTAACAACAAAAGGCATATGTGCACCAACTAACAGCAGAGATTTAAGAGTATACAATAAAAAACACCTTAGATTCTCGATACAAACCTTTAATTATATTCTCCAACATCGCAAACACAATTTCGCTCACAGCGTAAACAGTCACAACATATTTGTGAGGGCATCTCGCTGTAGAGTGTATACTTTCTTGAATTCTGCCTGTCTAGTGTGCTTTCTCAACAAATTTGGCTTTGTCCCATATTTTAACAACCGGGTTCTTCAATCCAAGCAGAGCGCGTGTCAGAACAAAAGCAGGTGTGTGTGTGTTTATCTAAGCCTCATCTCATTGGTCGTTACCAAACACACACAATTTCGTTACCGACCAATGAGTATGAAGCTTAGATAAACACACACACACCTGCTTTTGTTCTGACGCGCGCTCTGCTCAGCGATATGTGCTTTCACTTCAGAGAGTGTGACTGACAGAGCGACGTGCAACGCAAACTCAGCGACATTACTGAAAAGAAAATGCTAAGACAAATAGGGAGTTTGTCGGTTCCACTTCAAAAACGTCTACATAATGGGATTGTCGAGTTAACTATGAGTCGAGATAAGTGAACTCCACTGTGTATATATATTTACGGTACATATCTGACATTATACTGATATACAGTGCATCCCAAATGCAAACGTACTACAGCAAATAATAAAATGAGTAGAACAGAATGAGAATGACCTCCTTTAATGCCACCTGCAACTGACTTGCATAAATGGTTCACTGCTGTGTTGTTACTAAAGCCTATTGGCTACCTTTCGATACATATGTCCTGCTTCAATAAGAAATACATCAACATAAGCAATATCAAAGTCAAAGAGTCAAAGTTCATCCAAAGGTAATGTGATGGTGAGAGATTACAAAAAGCTATCACACCTTCACTTTCTACCAATCTTTCTGTTTAGTTTTTGCTGAATTGTCATTAAGGTGAAGACTAATAGCTGCATGCTCTTAATTTAGTCACTTTTGTTATTGTTAACTCAATTGAATTGGAGTTCTGAGCAAGGAGACTTTTAGAAGAGGAATAAGAGAATTTGTGTGTGTGTGTATCTGTGTGTATGTGGACATGTATCCTTACCTCCTTATTACCACACCAATGTGGTGGTGTTAGAGGAAGTTAACTGTATCAGAGATAAACCCAGCACACATTTCCCCACTCCACCTCATCTATCTCTCCATCCTCTTCACCTCTCTGCTGTGGTTTCTCTGCCAAGTATATATGTGTGTGTGTGTCATTGCTTAAGATTGTTTGTGTGTGTGTGAATGTCACTGTGGTGTGTGGGTTGTGGTGTTGTCCTGGACTGGCTTCATGGTGGCCCTTGAGGTAGATATGCTCTTCAGTATATATACACACACATCCAACACACACACTTCCTCAGCAGCTGGGAGAAAACAGGAAGTGGTGTTTGCCCTACTATGGCCTTCCCTCCTTGTGACACATACAGTGAAAATTAGCTAAATGTATGTGTTAGGGAAGCACATGAGTAAACATTCCAGTGCTTTTTCTGCACCAACTAGTCAACTAATAAAAAATATTATTTGAGATTTGCAAATTGATTTGCTTGCCATACAATTTCACCTAAACCTCACCTCTATAACTGAATTAATTGTGCATATGTGATGGTGAGATGATTAAATAAATGTTTATGCATTCAACTGCTCTACTTTTCCATTGCTTTTCTATGCTAGGTGTTTCACTCTCGTCTTGTCTTTTGCAGCATCTCATGCATGACACAGCATTCAAAAAATACAGCATTCAAGTAAAAAGAAATCTAGATGCCCTGTGTGTTTACTTCTTATTCTGCATCTTGCGTTTTATCTATTTAGTGAATTCTTATGGCAAAGATAACCATGTCATAACAATCTGATATTGTGACAGCCTTGATTTTGTTTATTACTCTGCATTTTTATTGCATGAGAGCTTGGTTCCTAAGAGAGAGAGCTGTTCTGATTAGTTGTTTTTTGTAAAGGATTATCATATTTTACATCAGTGTAGACAGGCAAATTGCTAGGTTAGTGTACTTGACTGTAAAGTTACAGTGTGCTCATCCCTCATTATTATGCACACCCTAAACTCTCACACATACTTGCACATAAAGGCTTGCTAGCTTCAACGTCAATGTACTTTGACCTTCTTGTATGTTCACAGCACATTTATTTTTCTGAGGCTGTCCTTCATCATTTAACTGCCCAAACATTGCCTGAAGCAACTCCTCCCTGTTCATACACCCTTAGACATTTGTGTGAGTTTCTCCAGTGCAGTTAAACGGCTGGTAAACCACCACCCAAGGCAAAGGAGATAATAACACTCCGTCACTCTAATTCAAGCGAAAACTTTTGAATGAATATGTTTTAATTACCTGAGTACATTGGCAAGAAACCAATGACTTGAAAACCACATAGTATACACCTCATGCCTATGTGTCAGCATGTGCCTTCATACCCCAGAAAACTGCCAGGAGAAGAATGTGACTGTTTATCTACATAAAGTCAGAGTCGTATCTGGAATCATGGAGGCTTGTTACAGTTCTGTCTGTTACAGTGTTCATTTCGTCTAAACATTTCATCAGCACAGATTCAAGGATTGTGACAGGAAAAATGCGGGAGAGGCCAAAGTAAACAGTAATTTATGTCATTTGTAATTTCATGATTATGTCATAATTTAGTTTATGACTTTCTAACCTTAGAGTTAAAATGATAAACTGATTGTTAAAAAGTTGACTTGTTGTAAACACACTAGTAATAATATGCAGATAGTTAAGAACTGCTAAATAATATTTTGTTACAATATATTATCATTTTTAGAATTTATTATATATATATATATAATTATTATTATTTTTTTTTTACAGTACAGTATATCTATGCATCCTGGTTTTGTTGCATGTGTAATCATCATTATAAATGACAGGGCTGGTCATGTAATCTTAAAATGACTTCCCTTCATGTAAAACAAAAGTTTTGTTTGACATTTACAATGTATTAAAAAAAAAAGACAAAAATGTACTCTACAGGACCTATTCTACTAAAGATGATGAACTGAATAACAGGCTTGTATAAGTAAAAATCAAATTTTATTCTAAAATAACCTTAATTATACTTGTGTTCCTTTATTAGACTGTGCTAATAATAAATGTATTTGACCAGATTCATTGCATAGTGAATGAAATGGAAACTTTTTTGAAAGGGAACTCTATGCTGCGTCTCCTAATGGTTGCTATGGGGAAAACTTCTGGTATGACACATGTCTGAAGCATCAGTCCAATCACAACATTGGCAGGAAACCATTGTGTCACCACTTGTGCGACTGTGAGTATAAAAACGTCCTCTTTCTTATCTTCAGGAGACCGTTTGTTTGAAGCAGTGTGATCTCTGATGATTGATGACTTATGTGCTTGGGCAAGAAGCATGCATGCACAATCCTTAAGGGGGCTATTTATGAGCATTAGGAGTGCTTTCCTCTGAGGAGGCTTCACTTTCATTTGTCTCAAGGGAATAGTGACAAGCATCTGCACCTCAAGGTTCATGACCTGCAGCTGAGATGATCAGGGAAAACTGCAATCGTGGGGCTCGCAGGTGAAGCTTGCCGATGAATTTGAAAAGGGTGTGAATATTTCTTATATGTTGGCGGCTGGCAAGAGTGGGCTTCTGGAGGATGGGGATGAGGGATGAGTGATTGGTCACTCATGGGAATGAGTTATTGGTCACTTCATTGTGAGCAAGTGCTCTCCTTGCTCTTAGCCTAGATGAGTAGGATGAGGCTGTTGAGAAAAGGGATGTCTCTGAGTACTCCCAGATCACCTGGCACATGGTTTTGTCATGTCTTGCGTCATGAGTAGATTAGATCTACCATGGACGTGCAAAAAATAGCAGCCTTGTGCATGCTTCCTGTCGGGTCATAACTGCCCAGCTTGTGCGAGTGAAAAAAAAAAAAACACTAAGGTATGACAATCTTCGAGAAAGCCATATTCTGCTCGCATCTATCATTCACATGTATACTACGGCGATATAAAGGAAGGGAAACACGGAAAAAAAACACGAAGGGAATACATGGGGAAGCTAATGAGGGTAACACGTGGAATAAATAACGAACTAACAGATGAACTGTCGGCTCAACTCACGTAAGAGCACAACTCAAATCCTTCTAATTTTCTGTACCTGGTTGAATTTTGCATTGCTTTCATTGTTTATGTGATTTTTCGTATAAGAGACGAAAGCTGCTTCCTTGTAACTCAAGTAGTATCAGATCGCTCACACCATTGCACACATAATCATTAAGAACTTATTTTGCCTTGCGATCTATCCATAACCCTAACCCATCAGTTGATCACACTGAACCTTCTAATCACAACAGCGTGATCGCACATGTCAAAGGGTTAAAGATATACTGCACCGAATGGTAGGACAAATTGATACACACACTAGTTTCACTAATGCATTCATAAATGTAATCAGACCTTTTCACTTCATCTGTGTCTTATTAGAAAAATCAGAAATTGGGATCCACAGACAGATAACTGTTGAAAATAAACCATTATATTGACATCATACATGCAGTGTGTTTTCATGGTTAAAATTAGCCCTCCAGTGTCAAACACAACTGAATAAATTCAAGGCGCTCATTCTGTATTGTGCAAACTCTTTGACTTTTACCATAAACTGGTTCTCTGTCAAATATCACTAAGCGATTGTGTGTAAGCCAATCTAACTAGCAAGAAATAAAGGAACAAATAATAATTTCAATAAGACTTGCCGTTTGATGGTTATCCAAAATCAAACAATGCTTACAGTATCAAACTGGGCAAACTGTCTTGTTTTTCTCCTCCTAACACTCTCCCCAATGTGTGCCCATTGCACAGAAAATTCAGCTTTGGAACCACCCCTATTTGATGTCTCTCTCATTTCCATTCTTCAAGCCGTGTCGCTTGGAACCCTCCAATCCTACTTAACCACAAGGAAGAGTTTAAGACTTTTCACTCCACATATAACCTGCTTTTTCCAATTTTTTCCTGCTCACATTACCTCATTCATATCTCATTTCAACAGCACCAAGAACCTCCAAGCCAGCTCCATCAAGGGTTCCCTGAGCAGAATCCAATTTTTCAATATTCAAAGACGTCTCTGCTCATCGTAGGTCTCCTAAGAACCCAACCCACCAGTCCAGACACCAGTCAACCAATAGCTTTGAAAATGTATCACCACCCTCTGCTGAGGCTTCCACTCCATAACTGATGTTGTATTAACAAAGTTTTGGATGCTCAGAACTCAACATCACATTCAGCTTTAATCCAAAATCCATCCTCACTCCTGGAGAATCAAACCATTTCTTACTTTATAAAGCAGTAAGAAAAAAAAGTATCTACATTTTCAATTTCCCAACACCAATTATCCTACCTTCATTTCAGAAGCTCACAGACTAAACTCTCATCCGACCCACTCTTCACTGACAACTCCAATCACACCTCATCACACGTTTTTGGTTCCAAAAGCATCTACTTTGTTCCAATCTGGCACCCCGGCAGACCACTTTTCAGCCATTAATTTTATATAGGTGCTGTAATCACTGCTGCCCAAAAAGGCCTTTTCCAGCAGCAGATTCAAACACTGGGCCTCTGGTCATTAGAATCTTAATTTTTTGTAACTTTCAGGAGATTGATCAACTTCGATCAAACCGATCTCACATCAAAGACGCCCAACAAACTCTTTCCACAACTGCAGCAGTGATGCTCCCACAGGAGATCAGTTCTCAAGGAAAATTCTCTCCAATCCCACAGCAATGATGTTCCGCCACACTCCTGCAGGAGCTCAGTTCTCTGGGGGAAGTTTATGCAACACTGCAGCAACCGCTGGAGCTCAGTTCTCTGAAAATCTTACCCACTGCCGCAGCAGTAATGCTCCCGCAGGAGCTCAGTTCTCTCCATTGCCACAGCAACGTTCTTCCCTAAATTACATTTTCTGAAATTTTCTCTGAAATTTACTCCACTGATACTACCGCAGCAGTGATGTGCCTTCACGCTCCTTCAGGAGCCCCAATTCTTCTGGAAGATTTCCCCCACTACCACAGCAGTGATGTTCCCGCAAGAGCTCAGCTTCTCTGGAAATGGCTTCCACTGTCGCAGCAGTGACGTGCCTTGATGCTGCTGCACGAGCGCTGTTTCTCTGGAGAATTGTTACAATGCTCCCCCAGGAGCTCAGATCTACATCCAACTTGCTCTTTTACAGCTGAAAAGCAAGTTGAAGAACGAGCATGTTTGTAGTGCCAAAGCATTAGAGTCATCTCTGCTCTCGCAGGATCTTGCTCATCATCTTGATCATCAGTGATGCTTACCCTCCGAAAGCCATGACCAAACTCTTTTGTGGATGAAGCAAGAAGCCCTCCAAAACTGATTAATCTCCTCACCATGAATGGCACACTTCAGCTTTGCACTCCAAGTTTTTTGAGGAGGGGTCATCAACATCTTTCTGGCAATTGTCCCGTGTTAGTTGTGACTTTTGGGGGGGGGGATTACTCTGGGTTTGGAGCCCTCTCCTCGGACAGCATGCCAAATATGGATACCACTGACTCTATTTAAACAATTTGTAAGCATGAACTCCTGCACAGGCAATAGTTGTTTTGATGCCTTAAATAGGCTAATGTACTAAATAGGCTAATTTCTAGTACAGTAAAGTAACAGTTGCTGAATCTGATCTGTTCTGAAACCAAACTTATGCTCCAGTTGTCACCATGCTTATGCTCCAAACTTGTCTAAATTAGCATAACTAAACATTAAACAATGCAAAATCTCTCACTCAACATTAATCTTGCATAAAAACATTATATATCACTTCATTTTAGCATTCAGCCTCTGTTTTGAGTGTCATGGCAAAGCATGCTGGGAAATATAAATCGCAGCCCAGTTTCAGTTAAATTTAAGAAATAAATAAAAAAATGTAAGAAATTGAAAAGAAATAAGTTCATAAAACTCAAAACAATGAAACAATTCAGATTACGTGAAAAAAATTTTTTTTGCTAACTCAAGAGGTAAAGAAAGATCTTCTGCAAATCTTTTGCTACAGATGCATTTTATGAGTATGAACCTCTTTTATCTTCAGGTCACAATCAGCAGAATAAGTCTCCTCCTCTTTTCCTCTCCACACTGCATTTCTTCATCTTATTTCATTTTTTTCATCACTTCTTTCATAAACCCCTCGAACCCTGCCACCTTCCCTGTCCTGCTCTGAGCACATTGAACAGGTCAAACTGTCAGCAACGCCACAAAAACCACAGGAAGGTGATGCTCATTAGAGAAACCACTCTGACTAAAGTGCACACTAAAAGTAGTTTTACAGCAACATACAAAGAATGTGTTTTTCTCAGTATATTTCTAACAAGAGTCAAAAAGGACAACCTTTTTGAAAACTGTCATTATTTTTGCAATTCGTTTCAGTGGCGCCAGTGGAAATTACACAGTTCAGGTTTAAGTAAATGTTATCCCTTCTTCAACATCTGGAGCTCACTGCAGGTGTTTCTTTGTAATTTGTTGTAAAACCTTATTCCTCTCTCTTTTTTGGCTGGGCAGTGAGTGAAGTCTTCAGGTGCTGCTGACTCACTGTATGTATATTTGGTCATCTTCAATAGTGGGAAATCCTTTTCTTCTTATCAGATATGTGAACAATAAACTCTAACTGTGCTGGGAGATTCACATGTTCAAAGAGCTGTGAGTTGTCTTCAGGACAACACAGAGCATAAGTACCAGCTACGATGTCCCAAAATATACACAAAGTACTTCACCAACTGTTGAAATAAACAATTTAGCTGAAGTACTCAACTGGGAAAAAACTCCTTGTAATGAGAGTTTATGTCTGTGACCCATTAGAAACAGATGTCCAGATCTGCAGCAAAGCCAACATCATAGACCCTGTTTCAGACTACATGGTTTTAACATATTTTGCAGCCCATTGGGCATAATCATAAAGGAGACACAACATTTCTTCAGACAGTTGAATTTGCTGCAATCTGCAGAAAATGTACCGCATGCTCGCCCAGATGGCTGACAATATGGCTCAAAATCATTTGGTTCAAGGATTAGACATAATGTGATAGTGTTTATTTCATATACTGAAATGGGATAAACTGATAATACTATGATTTAACTTGATTTTACTGAGAATTACTTTGTAAAATATTATTATCCTCTCATCCAATAATATGAAGGCAGCATTTTTAAGGCAAACATATACATATATTTTGCATAAAGACCCATGTTAAATATAAATAAACATATATTCACCCATCATCAGCTATATAAATATCAAATAGATTATTTCAATTAAAAAATTAATTCTAATCATGATTTCAGAATAAAACAGTAATCATATTTAGAAAAGGACATTTTATTATTATTACTTTTTATGTAAATCGTTATACTTTTTCTTTTTACTTCTCCATGGACCCATTTCCAAACATTTAATTTCCAAGGTGATTCTCCATGTGGCAAAAAAATACTAAAATAAGCTAATAATCAAAATCATTACAAGATTCTTGGTTTCATTTATTTATTTATTTACATACTGAAGTAACAAGAGCTACACACAGGATTTGCACATTTGCCTTAAAAATAAAACTGTAAAATAAATATACAATAAAATACATTAAACAATCTTTTCCGGGGGAAAACAACATAGGCCCTATGAAAACGGTAGTGACTATGTAGTCACAAATGGTATTCCTGGACCATCTGTGTTTATTTTCTCGTGTTCCAACTTTCATTGATAATGCAAACTCTTAAAATACTGAAACGACAAGCAATGCTGAATATAATATAAATGGACTAAATATATAACCAACTGTACCTGATGTGTGTCTGAAAACTGCACTTATGAATAAATGAATCAAGAGGCAAAATAATGTCAGAAGACGATAATGTCAAATTACATGGAAACGACAAACTGTAACATACAAAAATATATGCAGCACATGAGAGAACGTACCATGATAACAAAACAAGAAGCAACATTTTGATTTACACATTTACATATATATCGTTTCTTTTATGTAAATGCTATATATATATATATATATATATATATATATATATATATAGTACTTACATAAAAGAGAAAACAGTGATGGTATGTATGTAGCGGCTGAACATCGATTGCTTCAGCACTACAATTCATTAACTATAGACGTTCTACTGGAGGAACCCATCAGTGCTCTGGTACTTTAACAGCAAATGACCTGCATTTACACATTCATACACACTCACACAGATGCGAAAAACAAATGAGTACAAATGGAAGCAAAAGCCAGTGCACATCGGGAACAATATCCCAGTGTGGCGAAAAGGAGGGGGGGGGGGGTGAGATGGGATATGGGCTGAGTTGGATCTCCTCGGCTGAGTCTTTGTGGAAGTGAGACATCCGCCAGAGGAAGCAGCTGGACACAAAGAACAGAGGGAGACCTGGAAAATGAGCTACAGACTGAGTGCCCAGACTACTGATGTTTGCACAGCTATGAGTTCTGCGGTTGGTGTCGACTGAAACATTCAGTACATAGCTCATATTCGGACAAATGCTCTGCCCTTTTCCCTTTGGCGGTGAAATGAGAATCCTATTGGCTCACCTAAGTAACAGAAAGCCACTCTTTTTGTCCTAGATCTGAAAGCCGTCCCGTCTATTGGCAGATCTTTCATTGGCTACACCTACAGAGAGCAAGAAGCCATTGGCACCCATTTCTACAAAGCAGCGGCAGCTTTCTATTGGCTTAACCTTCAACAGCACAATTCTCATTGGCTAAAGAGCAAAGAAAACATTTCAGGCACAACAGTTGGTGTTGTAAGTAGAAGTCAGAGTAACTGAGTCAAGTCTGTAGGAAATGATAACCCACGATTTCCGCAAACACAAGAAAGCAGAGCAAACGATGCAATCTCAGAGCGGTTTCTCCTTGAAACGACCAAACCCCTATGCACAAAATTAGACGCAACACAGATGCTAGCAAAACATTTACAAATGTCACTATGTACACTGTCTTCCAGTTTCATGAAATATAAAATGTGGAGCCACCCCTAATTTGTTTTCTGGAATAAAGAAAAGAACCGATGCTACAGAAGCTACTGATCTTCTACAGTCCACCATTACAGAACCACATCATAAATAAAACTACTCAATGTGATGAACCAAGCCATGTCTGTGCATGAAATGAAATAAGTATTTTTTACCAGATATTTTCCTTAAAACACACAGGAGAAGAGCAAGAAACTGTTTAAAGTGATACCTAAAAGAAACACTGTCTAAAAGTTTGATACATAAAACTTGAATTACTGTTTGACTGGATCATTTTGCTGTCCCAAATTACACTTCCTGGAAAGTAAAAGACAACACAAGCCAATAATATAATACTGCTATGGAACCAAAATATCGCTGAGAGTTTAAAGTAAACAATGAACTGTGATAAATTGCCTTTTCGTGTCTCAACACTTTTCCTTGACAGTTTACTGAAATGTGGCTTAATTTGGTCTATTTAAAACGTCTTACAGATTCAGCTGCCAACTGATGAGATATTATCTCAAATGCAACATGCATCAAGTAGTTTTTTTTTTGCTTGTGCAGCAACATGATCATGCTATCAAAGTTACAATACTTTTTCTGCTTTTTACTGAGTTATTGCTGCAATACATTTCATTTCCAACTAGTGTAGCCTTTTATGCGTTTGATATTTGAACTGATATTTGAAATAGTTGATGGTAAAATAAGTGTAATTTACTTTGAATCATATTTAACACATGAATGTCTTAAAGGTGCGGTATAGTGCGTTTTCAGCTAAAACGTCACATCAAATTTGATGTCAAAACCTTTTTGGGGGGAAAGTCTAATTTCCAATTGATTATCATGACTCCATATAGTCTCCTGTTTTACTTCTGTCACTTGTAAAGACTTGACTAATAGCAAAGGAAGCATTATTGTGTTTATATGTCCCATATAATAAAGCAAAGGGATTCTACCCATAAAATATCAGTCCTCCTGCAAACTCACATTGAAGATATAGTACCATGGGATGATACCAGCATTGATTATTAGCTTTCTCAAAAGCGTGATGTCCCGCAATTCCAAAGGATATATGAAATGTTAATATGAAAGCACACCATCACTGTCCTTTCTGGCAGGGGGGCTTATACACAGTCTGCAAGAAAGGTGAATGGAAAGAATACGACTGCTCTTGGATCGTAAAAGAGATTTTTGATCAGTGTTTTCCACCAAAGTCCTCATGCATGTCAGACAGCTACAATGACGCTTAGCTAAGGCGAAGGGTCTCAGTAGATGAATGGCATCTGCTAGAATGCCTGGTTTTTGCTGGGAATCAGATATTCACACCGGAGGGTGACGTGGACCTGTCCCTTCCAAAAAGACATCATTGTTGGACAGCAGGGGCTGAGTGGCGGTACCGTGGCTGCCCACTGAGTTTAGCCGCTGGACATGAGAACTGGATTCCTCACGAGAGCCCGGTGCAACAGGCAATCTGGAGCTGAAGTTTAAGTAAATCTGAAAAAGTGAAAGGAGAAGGAAAAATATCTGTAAAATCTACTTTAAAACTTCTTAGAATTTCATAAAAATTTCTTAGAATTAGCTATTCTCAAACACAAGAGTTTCAGCCATTGACCCTTGCATGCTTACAATGTTTTCATGTCTAAAAAAAAAAGAAAAGAAAAGAAAGACATACATGTTTGGTACTGTCTGAGATTTGCTGTTCGATTTTCTCCACTATCTTGCTAAATGAGGGTCTCTTGAAGGGGTCGGCATCCCAGCATGAGTGCATGATCTCGTACCTGGAACAACAACATAAGTGGGACTGGTTTTACTGAGAACATTTTTGTAGTGTGTAAATGCTGCCAATATAAGCAGAAAGATATATGAACTAATTACAGCTCAGACTTACATTTCACTTGGGGCAAACTCTGGTGACTCCATTCGATATCCTTCCTTAATCATCTTATAGAATTTAGAGTCCACAGGCATGCCCGGGTAGGGACTACTCCCTAAAGAAGAGCATTATAAAATAGTATACCATGCCAAGTCAAAATAATTATGAGATAAGTTTAACTTACCAAGGGAGAAGATCTCCCAAAGCAGGATGCCATAAGACCAGACATCACTCTCAAAGGTGTACACACACTCAAAGATGCTCTCGGGGGACATCCACTTCACTGGAAGACGGGCCTGTGCAGAGAACATCCTCATTACATGCATTCCTTTCTTAACAACATAGGTAGAGCATGACAGCATACAACACACGTTACGTTGAAGGATTGAGTCTGTGAACACGTTTAAAATGTATAGTTATCAAGCTGAAGATTGACATTACCTGAGAATGAATATACAAAAAAATAAGTAAGAAGAATATAATAGCATTCTTCTTAATGCAAATTTTAGAATCAACTGTTTTAAAATTGCAGAAATTACCCAGTTCCCAGCTTGTTTTGCATCAACCTTTTGCCAATGCAAGACATTTGGGTAATTCACGTCTAGTACATGCCTGAACATGGATAAAAGATCATTGTCATTTTGCTTTAGGTTGTATTTTTCACAGAAAGATTTTGGGATAAAACAGGCAACAGTATAGACTTAAGAAGAAGGTTTGACACAGTGTTGGCTGTCAGCCATTAGCAGTGCGTCGATGGAAATTAAAAGATTCCAATTTTAAGGAAGTGTATTGGATTACACATTCTTTTTTCACAGCTTTTCATGATTATGTCTAGTTAATCTCTAGTTCCTAAATGTCAAGCATGATGTACGAAAACATCTAGGTTACTAAGGTAAAGGAGACGTTAACTCCAGTGACTGACGAATTGGGATCTTACCTGAGAGCCCAATCACCTTTGAATGGTAACAAAACAAGCCAATGCACATTAGCGAGTGAGATTTACACTGCAAGTCACTCCCCCATTATCATGTATATTCGACAGTATGCAAATACTCAAAAACATCAAGTTATTTGCTGAGAAGCTAACACAGCTGGCCACCAGCTGAGGCACAGGACTTGTGGTAATGGGTGTTAACCTGGATGTTCCCTATCAGTCAGTCACCTTCAACGTTAACGTCAGTGACTAACGAATTGGGATCCCTACGGAAGATGCCTCAACTACTTCCCTTTCCAGTGACCTGAGCAAGCCAGTTAGTCCCCCCACACCTGATGGGGTGGAAGCAGGACAGGGCTCTGCACAGAGAATGTCAATCACTGATGCTCCATTTTCCACCTTGAACCAACAACGAGGAGGAAGTGAAACTCTTTGTTGACCTCTCTCTCTCTCTCTCCCAGGGGGGCATAGCTTGTCTTGCTACGTTAAGATGATGGTGTACACTATCCAGTGGGCCAACCTCTATTTGGAGATAGCTTTTCCCTTCTGCTGACCTCCATAGCAGACAAAGAGCTGTGGTGAGATTCTGAAGCTCTCCGTGCAGTCCAAATACAAATACAAGTTGCAAACAGGACAGCAACTTGAGGGCTGGGCCTGCCTTCTCTGAAAAAGGGTGGTGGGAACCTTGGGCACGTAGCCAAGCCAGGGTCTCAGGATGACGTGAGAGTTAGCTGGCCCAAATTCCAGTGTGTTTCATCGACTGAAAATGCCTGCAGGTCTTCCACCCTCTTAATGGATGAGTGCAGACACTCTTAATGAGTACAGACCCATGAACCGAGGTCTGTCACTCTACGCTGCATCAACCCTAGATCAGAGCTACCCTCATGCAGCTCTTTTAGTGCCTTGGCCTGGTATACTTGCAGGAGGGCCATGGCATGCATGTCGAGTGAAAGTGCTGACAAGAACTTATAGGCCTTAGAAGGGAGACGTGGACGACCACTTTGTGGGCATAAATGTGCAGTTACTGCACCCATCACCTGTGGGATGTCCAATTATCCTTTGACCGCCCATTATCAAGGATAGTGAGAGTAGAGGAGGCAAGGGAAAAAGGTGCCTTTCACGACTTCATGACATACTTGTGAACTTCCAGGAAGAAAGGCACTGGAGCAGGACGCTGTAGTTCAGCGCACCCTGCCTCGGGATATCAGTCATCAAACTACAAAAGTTAGGGACATGGTGGAGTCTTCCACTCGAGCCAACACTTGCGGCGGCCCGAGGAAGCATGGCAGTTATCTCCAGGTAAGACCTGATCATCAAAGATTGGGGGGGGGGGAATGACAGAGAGAACTCCACCTCTTTTGAGATATCTTAGTTTTGACCACAATATTGTGATGGTCATCTTCCCACATTGGGTGCATGACTTATCAACGAACACCACCTCAGCATGCTTCCAGCACAGACATGTGGCTTTCAGACGTGGGCAGGAAACAACCACGTCCAGAAACACATGAGTGAAATCTTTAAAAAGATGTAATATCACACACGTGTTTAGTCTTTTGTGGAAATGTTGCTCTTTGATGTTTAAGCACCCAGTGTAACAGTCGGTGCACTTAACCATGAACACAATCAGCAATGCAATCTCTGTTGGAACACATTGTCCCACCAACACACACGAATAGCTTCCCTTTGATTGGGTGCAGAGTGAAGACAAACATCCACTAGGCTCTGTTACTTGGTATATGGTGTGCTATGAAAAACCTAATGGGGAAAACTACAAATAAAAGTTACAAATAAAATAGCTAAAGTTGTTTATATGTCACATGTAATGAGAGTCAATACTTACATTGCCCTTAACAACATAGTTTGAGTCAGTAGTGATGTCTCGGGCAAGTCCAAAGTCACAGATCTTGGCCACTCGGCCTTGGGTAAGGAGAATGTTTCTGGCTGCCAGGTCTCTGTGAATACACTACACAAACACACATACAATACACAAATAAATATGGGTCACTAATATATGAATTTATTAATAATTTTATGTAAAGTAGAGATAGTACAAGGGGTGGAGACTGACCACTTAGAAAAAAATTAATAGGAAAAACCGGATGCATTAATCTTGTTTTTTACTGTGAGCAAAAGAAGCTAAACTGATGATACCGCTGTGGCCAGACTTTACTGCTAATTTAAAATATGTTACTGATATGGAACCTTGATAAACAGTTTTTGTGATTTCTACAATTCAAGTAGATAGAAACTGTTCTTTTATGCCTATTACCTGCATAGAATTTAGTGGCCTGAAGGCACTACCAAAATGACCACCGTCTGACAGGCTTCCCTTACAAAGGTTGTGGTTAATATTGATTTTGAATATCTAATGAAATATCCAGCATTAATTCCATGGTGACCCAGGCTGGTTAATGCTGGTTAGTGCTGGTCTAGCTGGTGGACCAATATAGTCATACTGTTATACTGTTCTCAAGCAGAATGGAGCTAAAGAAGCTGGTTCACCAGCAGGTCTTGCAGGGTTGAGTAGAACAGCTGTCTATACGTAAGCAGCATTTTGAGCACAAGTGTTGTTTTTGCCTGCACATTTCTATATATAACACATTAATGACCAATCATTAATGATCATTTGGGAACATGCGTGTGAAGAAAAAGCTGTCAATAATTAATTTCTAAAAAGTGTTCATAGTAAAAGATACGTCTTTGCGGTCAGGAGCATGAAATAATGTAGCCAATAGTGACAACACGCACTTTCAACAATTGTTGAAAAAGAGAATTAGAGAATCTTCATTGACTCTGCTTGTTAACTGCAGGTATCATCAATAATGGTCAGTAGTTTACTTTATTTCACTAACTTCAACACTCCTTCAGTGTTACTTTTACCCTCTATAGATTGGGACCATATGAAAAATGAACAGTGTTTGTTCAACACAGAGGATTTTGCCATGTATCAGTAATCATAACCTGCAACATGTGTTTTTCTTTATTAAACAATTGTTAAAATTTTATCGGATAATTGTCTTGGTCTTTATTTACTAGTCATATAACTATGGCCACACTAAGAAACGTGATATGTAACAGATATGTGAGTTTATATATATACGTTTGTTGTGTTGTGTCTTGCTGGGACCATACCAGCACTCAAAAGAGAACATATGCTGGTCCACCAGCATCCCTAGCTGGTACCAGTGTGGAAAAAATGCATTATGCTGGTCGCCTGCAATTCTGTTTCTTTCAGCAGGTATGTCAGGAATGCCAGGAATTTACACTGACAGTGCCAATTATTCAAAACCTTATTAGCAAAAAAGTGTTGAACAATACCATGTTCAAAGTTAGCGTAGAGGTGCTGAAATGAACTGACTGACAGAAAACTCACATGCTCACTTAACAGCAGGACTAATTTAGTGTCTTTCCACTAAATCTACTCCTGGACCTGCTGATCAGGTGGGGAAATGTGATATTTCTCAGAATGATCCTCTGTGAATGAGCGTATACATGTGCTTGACAGCATGTGTGCATTTGTGCATGACCTTGTGTAACCCAATCTTTGACTGGTCAGAGGTAATGGAATGAGAGCCAGTGGCATTGTAGAGGAAGGGAGAGAGAAGATCTGCTGTATGGGATTACTGCAAACACTTAGAACTCAGTATCTGTCAGAGAGACTGAACAAAAAAACCCAAAAAGCACTCACGTTCTTGGATGCTAGAAAATCCATCCCTTTGGCTACTTGGTAAGAGAAGCTGAGAAGATCCTCAGTGTCCAGAGTCAAGCCATCTTCCGCCAGAATCTCACTGACGGCATCCGAATCGCTGTATGAATCACCTAAAGGGGTGACAAATTCTATTAAAATTAGACAAGAAGGGGCAAGATAAGCTGAGGCACAAAGAGCTGAGACAAGATGAGATGAGAAAGAAAGGTACAAGATGGGATGAGATGTGAACAGACAAGGATAGAAGGCAAGGCACAAGCCAAAACAAGATTAAATGAGACAAGAAGAAAAGACACGAGACAAGTAGAGGTGAGACAAGAAGAGATGATATAACATGAGAAAAGACAAGAAGACAGCAGTCAACAAGGGACATAACAAGAAGAGTCAAAATAGATGAGATGAAAGAAAAGACGAAGAAGATAATAAAAGAGAAGGCATAAGGAGAGAGAGAATGTGAGATGAGATGAGAATAAGAGACTAGAGCAGACAAGACTAGAAGAGGGGGCAAAAGTTTAAACAAAAAAGAGATGAGATTAAGAGAAGATACGTGAGAAGATATGAGAACAGATGAGAAGAAACAAGAAGATAAAGGAGACAAGAAGGGACATGAGAGGGATGAGAGTAATGAGACCAATAGAAAAGCAAAAGGAACAACTAGAGAATGAAATTAGACAAGAAGAGATAAGATTACATGAGATGACAAGAAAACAGGCAAGAAAGGAAACGAGAAGAGTTGAGAAGAAACCAAACATTGAGCCAACCTTTATTAAGTGATCTTCTGTTTTCAGAGGACAGAATTTCCAATACAGAGGGCTTCATGGTCATGTACCCATTCCTGCTCTCGCTGTGATCAAACATGAACTCTTTTTAATGAACCCAGAAGCACTTCACACTATCACAGTAGATCACAGATGTATCATGACTATCAAAGCTACCAGTTGCACTGATCATACTTACTTTGGTTCTGGCTGCTGCAGCATGATATTTCTATAGTAAGTGTCTTCTCCCAGTGTAGTGAAGTAGAAGGATTCTCTCCTTCTGCGCAGGAAGTTCAACAAGTCACCAAAACAGCAGTACTCCGTTATAACTAGCGTTGGACCTGTGCAACAGACCAGTTCAGTTATGAAGAACAAAATAATACAAACACACAAACCTGCAAAAACAATATCTAGCCTTAGCCTCTCACCTCCAATAGTGCAGGCCCCTAGCAGGTTGACGATGTTAATATGGTTGCCAAGATAACTAAGCACCTTCAGCTCAGACATCAAAGCCTCTTTCTCAGTGGCGTGGGCACTTGCTGTGGGGCAAAACACCAAGACAAATAAAAGCATAAACTTAAAATTGTCTTTACTGTAATACATTAAAACACACAAACACAGAATGTTCCCCTAATGTTAGTGAATGGTTCCCCTTTGGTTAAGGTTTTGGGAACCAATTTCTAATGTTCTCGGAACAGATTTAGGTTTTATTGTTTAAACCCATAAACCAACATTGTTCCCAGAGTGTTCTAGGAACCAGAAATAATGGGTTACTGGAACTGCTTAACCTCCTATCTTCTAATCATGAACGTTGTATACTTTCTGGTGTGTCATTACACATTGCCATATTTGCTTAAATAAACACGCTGGTTAAACATGTCTTGGACTTACTGTGCTACTAATGTTTCAAGATTATGAATATGCTCTCTGTTGCTTTTCACTTACGTTTGAGCATCTTCACAGCTACGGTCATCACAGTGTCTGCTTTGGACATCCCATAAGCAGTGGCCTCTACCACTTTTCCAAAAGCACCAGATCCTAGAGTTTTTCCTGGGGATTCAAGGAAGCAAAACTGATTCAGAAAATGTATTCAGCATGAACGAATCAATTCAATTTTTCCTTCATGAAGTTGTCTACAATCAATGGAAAAACCAGTTTTCAGCTGGAACATCAACTTGTTTTTGAATCATTGAGGTGTGTCTTTTGGGGAAGTGTGAAATGCTAGATCCTGTTTTATCCTGTTTGTTGACGGATACAGCTATTCCTTCAAGGGGAAAATATGATACCATATCACAAGGTACTAGATATCAGTGTCAATAAACCACAGAACAGCCAATGAAAAGAATCAAGCTTTGTGAAAATCAAAAGGCTTTTATGCTTTTTGGTGCATTAAACCCCGCAAACATTTTTATGCATAACATTCAAACAAAGGAAATACTGTGAAAATTAGAAGATGTGGAAAGATTCTTTTGAATATAATATACAAGGCCCAACAAGTAAAACTTGACCGATGGAGGAACTTCGCTCACCAAAACGCAGCTTATCTCTGGGAAACTCCCACTGGTGGTCGTATGGAAGCTGGGTGGGGTCAATGTACACGTAGTTATTTCCATGGATACCCTCTATGACTTTCCACTGTATTTGGTATTTAGGCTTCTATAGGAGAAAGAAATGAGAGAGGGAGAGCGAGAAAGAAGTAGGAATGAAATAAGCAAAGAGTGATGTTGTCGGACAAGTATAAACAACCTTTTGCAATGGATCCAGTTACTACAAGTGTAATGAGTGTAATGAGGTGCGCTGACAGACAAAAGTAAACAGAATCCACTAATAAAAGTTTAGTGTAAATGCACATAAATTATTCAAACACAAACGTGAACAGTAATTTTATGTGTGTGCATGTATTGCTCCCCTGTGCAACAGTGCAAAACTGCACAGTGAAACATCAGGTCTTATGACGTTAAGTAAATTATTTCCTTGAGTGTGTATTGTTTCAGAGTTTCCTTGGAGCGTGGGAGGGCTGCCAGGTGTGACAGGTAAATTACGTTGAATTTGAGGATCACGCTTAATACCAAATAACCAAAAACAAATTTATGCTAGATGAAAGGTTACAACATTTATTTCTATAATAGGGTAATCCATGAAACAAATTAAATAAACAAATCAGTGAGTCAGCATGCATTTCATGTGTTGGAGGACTAGCTATGTAATGACAACTTTACCTGCATGTATTTGTAGGACAGCACAATCAAGATGAGAACAAGGATAACAGCCGCAGCAACAAAACCAATGAGCAACGGTGTGAAGAGTTCATGAGGAACAGTGTTCTCTGTGAAGATTAAAACAATATACAGCAGCCATTAGAAACATATGTACTCCATCAGCAGCCAACCAAAATTGTGCGATACATGAATAGTTAAAACCTTGGCTGATATGAAAACGCTGATAATACTTTTTCATGTTGTGGGCAGTAAAGAATAAACTGATTTAATTTAAGCATGTTCCACCTGTAAGCACCCAGTTGGGAATCACTGATTCAAACAGTGTGTTTGTGTTAAGGAGGCAATCTGTTACAGTCATTGACGGATAATCAATAAACATGGCTCATCCCAGGATCAATTCTGTTAGCACAAAAAACCCCACAGTAGATTCTTGGGACTTGAGCCAGAGAATCAATGCAAATAAAAAATGATTATTGCACTAAATACAGACTTTGAAACCAAACCACAATGCTTACCCTGTTGGAACACCCAAAAAGCAATAAATTAAAGTTAAAGAACCATAAAAAAAATAATGAATAAATTCACAGTGGAATTATGTCCTAAGTGCTTGCATCTAATGAGGTGCGAATAATACTCACTAATGAATTGAGGTAAAACTATTTACTGGAGATTTTTTGTCACATTTTGAAACTGTAGCTGTGTGTGTGTAATGTGTGTGTGTATTTGTTCATGTATGTTGTGTTATTGTTTTTCTGTGTTGTTCTGAGCAGTGTAGTAATCTCTTAAGCTATAAGAAGCTTTCTCTCCATTTCAAGTCAAAGAATGCAGACTCTGCAGGAAGTAATCCCTTGTAAACCTGCCACTGGCTTTCACAGTTCTCTTCTGTCCCCCCCCCCCCCCCCCCCCCATCTCTCACACCCTCCATCCATCCATCTATCATACCACTGCATCCAAGCAGACCATCAAGTACAAACCAACACACACCACAACAACACAGACGTTTATTGCATCCCGCTCAGCTGAGGTCGAACAGATTTAACAGTCTAGCCTAAGGCTTGTTGTCCCACTGGTTTTCCAAGATCTGCTGCAGCCTAAACCTTGAGAGTATAAACCAGTTCTCACATCGCCTAACAGGCTTTCCTCAGGCAACTGGACTCAATGAAGGCTCTCAAACCTCAAAACCTCAAGTCCAACTCCTGATGGACTCTACAAAAAGGTCAATGTTCAACTAGTTTTTACATACATGTATATTTATATATTTTTTCTTTACTTCTGGCTAATTTAGTTAAGAAAATGCACAAACAGGCAATAGTCAACAACTTTCATCTAAAAAAGGGCTAAAAAATAAATGTACCAGATTAAAATGTACCAAACAAACTAAACTGAATGTAGATAACCTTTTGTTAACCATTCTGTCGTTAACAATAATACCAACACTAACTGGGGTGGAAACACTTGGTGTTTTGCAACAAACCAAAATATAACCCCCCACCCAAAACCCCTGAGATAATCCCAACAGTTGGTAATGCTACGTTTACCAAAGAAACAAGATTAGGGATAAAACTCAGAACCTCTGTTTATATAACAGTCTGCACATCTCTTATTCAAAAAGTCTGCCTACACAGGTTGAGGTGGAGCACGAGTGTTGATCTACAAGTTGGCAGCTGGTTTAAATTTCCTTAAAAAGATGCAGCTAGTAGACTAAGCACAGCTTGAGTGAAGGCGAGGAGATGTGCGTTTCCTCTGATCATTCCTGGAGCAAATCATCATATTAGAATGATTTTTGAAGGATCATGTGACACTGAAGATTGAAGTAATGATGCTGAAAAGCTTTCCCATGAGTAAATTATTTGCATACTAAATGTGTATAACAATAGAAAACCGTTATTTTAAATTGTAAAAGTATTTCACAATGTTATTTTTATTTGGGACAGTCCTGGAAATGATTGATTCTCTGGCCTGTGAATTGACGTCTTAACTGGGAGAGAACCAAGACACACCCTGAGAGTCAACGATTGGAGCCCAAAAAAAAACAAGTCAACAAAATTAACAGAATATTTTACCTCAGGCACACCAAAGCAAAGACACACACCCATACCTGTGACAAATGAGCACAGCATATACAGGCACAGACTAGGACAGTATGTGTGGATGTGAATATCCAAAGCAGTGTCTGAATTCATTAAATCAAATCTCAGATATATTCTTATTTTTTAACACTTTTTGTGTGCCCTAACTCTCAGAAGTTGCTTAAAGTCAGCCAACCATATTAGACCCTACAGATCATAATTCCAGTTTTGTGTGCATTGCGGATCAGAGGGTCTGTAAACAGACTGTAGGCGGAGTCGTCTGGGGCTGAGACTTAGTAATCACTAACTAAAGTCATCAGTCATTGTCTGAAGGGGTGTGAATGTATTTATGTGTGTGTGTGTGTGTGTTGGGGGAAGTTATTTTCTCACCGCTAATAGAGAAAAGAGTGTACACGATTTCCCCATTGGCAGACGCCACACACTCAAGGGTAGCGTAGTTGTTCTTGGTTATGTTTAGACGGCTCTCCACTGCACCTTTCCCAAAAGGAGGATTTGTCATGGTTACAGTGACAACATCCTCCTCCTCCTGAGTGGCATTCAGCAAATTAGAGCACCTGAGGAGGCATGCAACACACTTGTAAATTCTTGATCGTGCACCTTTGAAGAACATATAATTATTGTGTTTAACAGAAACATGGCATAAAAAGAACTACAGAAAAATAATACTACTAAAAAGGTCTTTCGTGCAGGCCTAAACATGCAAAACATTTAAAATAAAAATAATAACTCAAGGATTCAAGATTTTTGTATTATTTATATACAACTATAGTTTATTATTAACATTATCAGTTAGATTTTATTTATATATTTAAGAGTTCATTTTCAATTTCATTTTTAGGTTTATTTCATTTTTTTTCAGGTTTATTTTTTACTTATGTCCAGTTAGTAATTGTAATGCTTCAACTTATTTCAGTTAATTGCAGAATTTATCATTTTTGCTTTGAATGTTTCAATATTTATATTTTAATTCAACTTTATTTCAATTAACAAAAATGTTCTATGTTAACCAAATAAATAACCCTAATTCAAAGTCAAATTAATTTTCTCATTCCAAACCCATTTTACATTTTGAGGAAAGCCTAAAAAATTTTCTTTAGAACAAAATGTACCTATGAATTGCTCACAATAAGACCAGGAGCCCGTGGGGTCGAATTACATTTCGTGTAGATCTTAAAATCAAATGTTAAGCGCAATTTCATATCAAGACTCATGATAAGCAATGATAAGCATCACTCATTGCATTCAGGGTCTATGACAGATTTACAAAGATATGTGTGAAAATAGCTCCTTGCTTAAGAAAGCAAAATAACAAGTTATGACGTGACATACCTTGAGGGCTCTTTTATTTTTAAAAATCTGAGTGGAATGCACTGCTGTCAAGTGCTTTGATTTATATGCTTACTTTTTTTTTATCTCTCTCCTCTCTCAAAATTAAGTATGAGTGCTACTAAGTTGAGTTCAAATGTAGCTTTTAATAAAAAGGCAGAACAAATCATTTAAACCGATTTACATTTCTAATCCTGTCTCTTTATTGTTGATTTATGCCATTAATTACTTGTTTAATATGGCCTCTCATCAGTTTCTCAACAATAGAATGGCTGTTTGCTAAGAATGCTGCACGTTTATACAGTATGCTTAAATTGATGCAGGTCATGTTATCCTGATCGGATTTGATCACCATGAGAAATTGATTGGATAAGCTGGTGATAAGTCTGTGCTAAGGTGTTCTGTCAACACTGTTACTATCCAAGAATAAACAGTCCCACGGGAGTGGCTTCTTCCCATGTTGTCAGGTGTTGTCACATGACTTATAGCAACCAATCGCTTTTGTGATGTCACAATCATGACAGAGTCAAATTGCTTATCCCCATCAATAATAGGCTAAAGCTTTGTTGTCCAATCATCAAACATCAAGTGGCTAATCCACGCTGCGTCACAACGTACCCTCAGAGAGGCTGATATGTTAACGTACCGCTAATTTTTACCTTTCCAAGTTTGTGGGTGTATTTGAAATGGAAAAAAAAAACGTAGAAAGAGATGTACCTTGAATGGGGTTGGTCACAGTAATACCACTTGATCTGAGGAGTGGGGTAACCCTCTGCCACACAGCGCACCTGTCCATCAATTGGCCCGTCATAGGACACAATCTGTGGTTTACCTAACAGTAAGATTGATTCAGGGTCAGTTTTACAATTCTGGTTAGTGGAACAGATGTTTGTACAGCTGTCTCATTCGTGATTACGATTTACTTTAAGCACGTTAGTCTAAAATATTGATTAACTGACCTAAAATGCCAGAAGTTAAATATTTTTCTGGTTAAAATGTGGGCTGAATGGATTACCTATTTGAGGAAAAATTACATCTGTTTAAAATGGGTAAATTTAAAATCAATAAAAGAAAATAACTGATGATAATGAAAAATGTCTCATTTGCAGTGAGTCCTTTCATGTTGGGTTTTACAGGGCCTCTACTATTGTTATTGGGCTTTAAGCCAGGGTCTTACATAGACAATTAGGGTATTTTATCCAGCACAATGCTAAAAAATGAGTGATTACTACTGGACGAGAATACACAGTCATAATAACAAACAATCTATAATCTTTTTCTTGCAAGTGGAAAAGGCAAATATTTGCCATTTGCATTCAATTTTTTCACTCACTTATGACATGGACTTCGAACGTTTGATGGACAGTTGCATCTCGATTTGAGCATGAAAAGGTGTAAACGCCGCTTTCTGACACCTTGAGACGCACTAGTTTCAGCTCACTGGTGTAACTGTTGAATAAACATAAAACAATTTACTTAAAGTATCTTACAGTTCATTGAATTCATGGAATAAAATGTGAGTTCGCAAATTTTTTTTAACTGATATTAAAATTCTGGTCGATACTGATGAGACAATAATTATTTTCATGTTATGGTGATAACCTATAAACCTATGAAAACACAAAAACCAATTACTTTAAATGTCACAAGTGAATGTAGGCTTCACAACATGAAAAGAAAAACTATGAAATCAATAAATAGTGAGAGATTTGCTAAAGATAATACATGTTTTTTAATTAATTTTAAGCGAGCGCTTAAGCAAAGGCGATCTAAATAAAAGACAGGATAAATGAGCAGCATAATTCAATTAAATATCTCTGAATATTTCCAATAAAAAAATAAATAAACTAATATTGTCCAGATAACTGATATGGTACCAATATGATCCACATCCCTAGCAATTGCTACATATGAAAAACAAAATTGTTAGCAGTAATAAAACATTACAACATCATACCTATTCCCATTTGAACGGCTGGTAATGACATGATCAGTAGTATTGGTGAGTTTTACACCACTGTAGCTCCAGGAAAAGGTTTGAGGTTTCGGGTAAGCGTCCATTATCACATACAGGGACAGACTTTCTCCAGCACGCACTCTTTTAGTGCTGTTGTTCGCACTTGTTAGGTTTATAAAGCCTTTATCTACACACACAAACACATGAAACAAAATGTTATGCTTTAAAACAGCATAGCTATTGAGACTTCAAAGATTTTATGATTTTTGGGTAACAACATATCCTTGTTACACGCTACATGTACTTACTACAATAATAACAGTAAATTATGCATAACCTAACACAAATGCTAACCCTAATTATATAGTAAGTGCATGTTGTTAATGAATAATAATCAGTACTTACTGTAACAAGGTAAAGTGTAACCCATAAATGTTTAAATTGTAAATAATGTTTGAGACCTACCATAGATGTCGACCCAGACCGGCTTTGCACTGGTTCCTCTTTCGTTCCTGGCCTCACAGTAGTAACTCCCTGCATCCTGCATCGTCACAGACCCCAGGCTGAGGATGGCGGCCCTCACGTGAGAAACAGGTTCAGTCAGGAGACGTGAGGTCTGCTGCACTGATGGTTGCTTGAAAAACATGCAGAAAGAAAACAGACACAAAGCTGATTGGGAAACTCTGGAGAGATGATGCACAGACCTTGTCTTGAGTAAAGTGCTTGGGGCTGTCTATAGGTTTAGTTGTAGCTGGGATCTTTATTAAAAACAAAGCGTGTTATTCATCTCTCAAATATTAGAATCAGATGGCAGCTTAGTCTTGATGCAAGACTGAGGACCTGGAAACGTTTTGCCAAGGCTCTCTATCTCTTCAAATTTTTCTCAAAGCTTTTCATCTTTAAAAAATATCTGTTGAATGTAAATTAGTTGTAACTCTACTCTAATTGCAATTCTGCATCCTGTTTGCTACCTCAATTCAAATCCAAATCCGAACTCCAGAGTTAAACTGGAATTGAAATGTAATTTTCAATTCACTTCGGAATGACACACAGCTCCGTATTCTGCTGCTGTGTAAGCAAGGTCATGTTGAATATTGAGGTGCACCTTCAAACACATATGATCCCATTTGCCTATGGACATTATGTCAAGTACAAACAAGATTTAAAATCTCATCCTCGGGCTACAAACTCTAAATTAATAATGGGTACACATTAGCACTTTAAATAGGTTAACTGGGATGTGCACTCATATCTACTGTATGCTCTTCTATAGGTATGCTTTTGTAAACATTGGTTTTACTTGATTGAAACTGTTGCTGTGTTTACAATAATAAAGCCTGCGGCCTGTATAGTACGTATGTGTGTGTTGTGGTCATGAAGGTGTGCTCAGGTAAATAAGTGAGCGCTGACTAGTAGTGTCTTACCACTCCCCGTGGAGCCCTCCACTTGATTGTGATGTCGCTGTTGACATTTGAGGTGGAGCAGGATAGGGAGAGCTTTTCCCCCTGGGTGAGCAGCACTCTTTGAGGCTGACCCAGTGTGATCAGAGGAGGCGCTTCTGGAACTAAAAGCAAAGAAGTATGATGTAATATATCAAAGCAGAAGGAAGGTGTGGGAAAGTAAGAACGAGCTACAGTGGGGTAACATGAACATGCACATGCCTGGTGTCTGTCTCTGTACCCTTATTATATTTATTTGGGCTGGAAATCAATTACATTTTTAACCAGACTGCTTATACACTCACCTAAAGGATTATTAGGAACACCTGTTCAATTTCTCATTAATGCAATTATCTAAACAACCAATCACATGGCAGTTGCTTCAATGCATTTAGGGGTGTGGTCCTGGTCAAGACAATCTCCTGAACTCAGAATGGGAAAAAAGGTGATTTAAGCAATTTTGAGCGTGGCATGGTTGTTGGTGCCAGACGGGCTGGTCTGAGTATTTCACAATCTGCTTAGTTACTGGGATTTTCACGCACAACCATTTCTAGGGTTTACAAAGAATGCTGTGAAAACGAGAAAAACATCCAGTATGCGAAAGTCCTGTGGGCGAAAATGCCTTGTTGATGCTAGAGGTCAGAGGAGAATGGGCCGACTGATTCAAGCTGATAGAAGAGCAACATTGACTGAAATACCCACTCGTTACAACCGAGGTATGCAGCAAAGCATTTGTGAAGCTACAACACGTACAACTTTGAGGCGGATGGGCTACAACAGCAGAAAACCCCACCGGGTATCACTCATCTCCACTACAAATAGGAAAAAGAGGCTACAATTTGCACAAGGTCACCAAAATTGGACACTTGAAGACTGGAAAAATGTTGCCTGGTCTGATGAGTCTCGATTTCTGTTGAGACATTGAGACAGAATTTGGCGTGAACAGAATGAGAACATGGATCCATCATGCCTTGTCACCACTGTGCAGGCTGGTGGTGGTGGTGTAATGGTGTGGGGGGGATGTTTTCTTGGCACACTTTAGGCCCCTTAGTGCCAATTGGGCATCGTTTAAATGCCAGGGCCTACCTGAGTATTGTTTCTGACCATGTCTATCCCTTTATGACCACCATGTACCCATCCTCTGATGGCTACTTCCATCAGGATAATGCACCATATCACAAAGCTCGAATAATTTCAAATTGGTTTCCTGAACATGACAATGAGTTCACTGTATTAAAATGGCCCCCACAGTCACCAGATCTCAATCCAATAGAGCATCTTTGGGATGTGGTGGAACGGGAGCTTCCTGGATGTGCATTCCACAAATCTCCATTAACCGCAAGATGCGATCCTATCATAATGGACCAACATTTCTAAAGAATGCTTTCAGCACCTTGTTGAATCAATGCCACGTATAATTAAGGCAATTCCAAAGGCGAAAGGGGGTCAAACACAGTATTAGTATGGTGTTCCTAATAATCCTTTAGGTGAGTGTATATTATGTGATTGATTAACCAATAAATATTTGAAACGACCCAAAATAAAAACATTGCAAAAAGTGACTTTAACTGTCTATAAACTACCATTCAACCATTCTACCATTTGAAAGAGGTCTATTATGCTCACCAAGGCTGCAGTTATTTGATCAAAAACAGCAGTATTATAAAACATTATTACAATTTAAAACTTTCAGTTTCTTCAGTGTCACATGATCCTTCAGAAATCATTCTCTAATCTGCTGATTTGGTGGTGAAGAAACATTTCTTATTATTATCAATGTTAAAAATAGTTATGCTGCTTAATATTTTTGTGTAAACCAGGATGCAATTATTTCAGGATTCTTTAACGAATAGAAAGTTCTAAAGAAAAGCATTTTATTAGAAATAGAAAAATTCTGTAGTTTTCTAAATGTCTTTACTGTTACTTCTGATCAACTTAATGCATGCTTGATGAATAATAGCATTATATGAATTTCATTTAAAAAAATCGTATTGGTCAAATTTTAAACGGTAACGTGTGCATCCAATCTGCTTTGAACGCCAACAGAAACTATTCTTTGGAAGATGGCAGTTCAAGCTTGAAATCACTTATATTATATATCACTTATATCTTAGATATTTAGAAATGCCTCTCTCATTTTTTCTCACCAAGGCGAACATTGAGTAGATATTCTCCGGATTTAACCGTGGCGCCTTCTAGAGTCCCGACACAGACGTAACATCCCTGAAAGTCCTTCCTAACATCCTCCAACATCATGCCCGTCTCAATACTGGATGAATATCGCAGGCTGCTGGGGAGGGGCTTTCCGTCACATTTCTGCAGGTGTAACTCTGTCATACTTGGGTCTGTGGCCAAGCATGGGATAATGGCGGTGTCTCCTTCTCCAGCAACAATGTCAAACACGATGCTCCTCCTGAAGGGATTTTCAGGATCTGCTGAGAGGAATGCTAAATCAAAAACCAATGAAACACAACCAAGGGGGCTTAGATCATGACATTACAGGTCAGAGAAAGAGAAAGAGTTTCACAAAAAGAGTGAAAGTGAAAACTACCCTCCATCCTATCTAGCAAAAAAAATTACAAATAACCCACATCTGCAGTGTTAACATTTGTAAAACCATGCAAATCTGTCCACTGCCAAAACTGCCAGGGATGAATTAGAAAAAAAAATATTATATAGGATTATGAGAACATGCATGAAATTACACATGAAATGGGTATATGTAGATGTATATTTTAAAGGTCATGCAGGTAACAGGTGAATACGGAAAGATGATTATGGGTATTTCTGGCACCTAAAGTGTGTTTTTGGCACAATATGGAACCACATGGGAATATGAGAGATGCTGGAATGTGTGTTCATTGAAAGAGAGTGAGAGCGAGAGAGAAAGACCAAGATGAAGCACAAAAAGTGTTAGAAAGCACCACAAGATCATGCAAACACATGTAACATTCCAAATAGAATGCGTATACATTAACTCTATTGCTATACAGTATAATCACGCACATGCTGTTGCCATAAAATATACAGTAGCTGCACTCACATGAAGGTGTGAGACACATAAAAGAGAGTTCAAGAATTCTATAAATACTGCCCTACATATATGTCACTCAGTCCAGACTATTTTTTACACTCAATTTAGAGACTCCCAAATGCAAAAGGCTGACTTACCTTTTACATACACATAGATGGAGCTCTTTCCACCAGACTCCTCATGGCAGGAATATTTGCCCATTTGTTGTAGGTTTGCTTTGTTCACTTTAAGAACTGTTTGACCCTGTCTTTGTTCTTGCTTTATGTTTCGAGTGGGACGGTCGTCTCGTATCCAGCGCACTGAACTGTTGCTCTGGCAGAGCAAGGTGAATTCACCGTTCAGTGGTACTATGATCCGGGGTCCGTCTGGGGTGATAGTGGGCCTGGACCTGCCTAAGAGAAAACAAGTGGAAGATAAAGAAGTTAAACATTTGATATACTTGCAAGAGGATGGATTATTTATAAAGTTAGCATGACTTAAGTTATTTTTGCATAAAAAGTAGAGTTGGTGTACATATGCGATACCTCTGAAGATTTAATTGTATTTTTTCAAATTTTTTAATCTCGCTAGCATACTATGGTAGGCGTAGTTATGTTGCAAAATAAAAAACAACAATCTACAGAATATACCAAGCAAATACACATTTATTGACACGTACAAATCCCTCTCAAGATGCATAAACAACGGTTAAGAGTGTGAAATAGACACATAAGGATGTACAGTAAAGGTATGTCTTCCGAGTTCCTCATACTAATTTCTTTAGAAATGGTAATTTGACATTAACTCTACAGAAGCTCTGAAAACATTATTGCTGTACTAATTCCTGTTAGTATTCATCCTATTTAGTACAGCATCGTTCTCCATCAACGTGCTGCACTGTCTTAAATGGATACAAGGCTTAAAAGCAACAGATTTGTGTTTTAAACCAACAAAGGAGTCATTATCCTCCTCCTCCTCCTCCACATAACACTGGAAGAACGGTGAAAACAAGTGAAGAAAAGTTTAAAAAGTAAGGAATCAATACAATTTTCTATTTAGCATGACAGTAAAATGTATATTTTTCAGAGAGAATCAGAAATAACAAAGTTTGAAAAGCTGGAAATGGGAGAAAAATAAACATTTGAGAAAAAAAAAGCTGCAGTAGAAAATAGAATGGGGATCTAGTTTCTAGTAGCCAAACATTAATGATTTTCAATCCTATCATCTTTATCAAGCATCATTAGGTTTAAGGGAACACTTAGTTCCTTTACATCACCTCTGTTCAACAACTCATCTACTGTCGTAATGATGTAATTAAGATAAGCTCTCACATCATGGTTTAAATATTTACCAGAGAAACGGTGAGGTGTTACGTGTGTGCGTGACCAGTATTTGTCGTGTTGCTGTTATTTTTTTCTGAAGGCTTTTTTTTTTCATGCAGTGATTCATAGTTGTCATGTTGATGTTGACAGTGTTCAGATCACTGGGAAAAACAAGTTAACATGAATGCTTGGAAAAACACCTGAATTTGTAAATGCTGTTTTCTTGGCATAAAGTGACAGTTTGGACTGTGGAAAGCTACTCATCAGACTAAACCACAGTTTATGTTTTTTCCACGTTATCTCATTTTAGCCTGAAGCAACTATGGAAGCCATATACCCCCAACCCCCTTTCCCTCACATTCTCAGAAACTAAAAAAAGTGCATGCAAAAATGTAAATTTGCTTCATAGAATACATTTGGAAGGTGTTGATATTGACACATTTTCCTTAACATTTAAGTTGCTCCAAACTCTTAGCGTTAAATTGAGGGTCATTGTGTTTGCAAGGATCAAAACTACAGAATGTACTGACAGTTTAAAACACAGTATTTACCAGTCACCAAGAAACAAAAGTAAACATTATTACTTCTACATAATCTTTGAGTATCCATTGTCTGCCAAACAGATGTTAAGTTGCACTTTTGCCATTTGGTCACTGCTTGCTCTTATATTATTATGCATTTATTATTTAATTATACCATAAAATAAGAGTAAAATTATGGTGAATACCACTGATGTAGAAGCACCAAACCCCGCTTTTAATCCTAAACTTCACATAAACTTTAAATATATATCATATATAGTATCATCTATGATTTAGGGGGTAACTTATGGATGGGGTCAAGTTTAGGAGTAGGAATTGGGTTGCGATTAAATTTTCAGCCAGGAATGTTGTTCCAGGATCAACAAAATATGTTGATCCACGAAGATGTCTTACTTTACAAAATCACGCCGACCCCATGCTCTCTGCTCACACTTTTATCAATTTTATGCAGTAAAAAAAAAGTTTTACAAGAACAATACTTACTATTCTTATACTTATTAGAAACAAATAATTTCTTATTATTTTAAAGTAAACCCTACACCACTTTATTTTTCAATGTACATATTACACTGCATTCAAGAAACACATTGACATTCTAATAAGTTCTTGCTTTCCCTGGGAATCGAACCCATGACCTTGGTGTTGCAAGCGGCACCCTCTACTGTTTGAATCTAGGGCTATAATGTACATTGAAAAATTGTAAGCCGCTTTGGATAAAAACGTCTGCCAACAGTAAAACTATATTTAAAAAAATATATAATTTTATATAATTATATAATTTATAATTTGACATATGCGATACCACCGTCAGCCACAAGGGGCGCAGCACAACTCAATCAGAATGCGGACTTCTGAGCGCAATTACTATATTTCAAACAATGTTTATCAGAGCACCTCTACAGTTAACCAGCATATGAATATCTCCACCTAAACGCTTTTCTCATGACTGAAATGTGAAAGCCCGTAGCGCTGTGCGTTTGAAGGAGCCCGACGCAAAACAGTGAAGCCCTCTGGCGTTACAATGTTGATCTTCAGATTCATGCCAAAAACCTGCACAGCTGAATTCATTGCTACGTTTCATAATAAACTTTGTGTTAACGTACTCATACACATTCTCTAAACATAATAACCCATTGTGATGGAATTTAATTTAGTAAACACCAGAGATTTTCCCCTCCAGAAAGGAAAGCCATATGTTCCCTTTGGGAAACGTATACTTGCGTGTGTGTGTGTGTTAATTATATAATTATAGCCTTTTTTCACTTGCTATAATTAAATAATATAGAATTAAGTTATAATATATACATAAAACATTTATATAAATAAAAAATTATAATAATAACTAATAAAAAATTATAGCAAGTGAAAATGTAGGGCAACAAGCGGTATCTTTGTTTCAAAGCACGAGTTATACAAGGATAAAAGTCTGAACACGTGACGCGCGATGCTCAGTTAACAGATGCAGTCCAGCTAATGACTCGCCCCTCATCTTTCAGGACATCCATGAGGGCTTATCTGAGCACAACAAAAGACCATCTGATAGCCACAGCCATGAGATCCCAGCAAGCGCAGCCACACACACACAAAAGCTAAGTTACAGCATGCAAAACAACTTCTCTGGTTTTTAGGAAATTACATGGAATCGCCGAGTATTTACATATAACAGTTATCCGCGCTGACACGATGAGAGTAAAACTACAACTACAAATGAATAAACCGTATTAAGGCACTTTTAAAAACTATAATTGTTCCAGCGAGTTTATCCAGAGCCATTTCAACAGCGCTATTTCTAAGAAACGTATACCGGTACTAACTATTGCAATATGTTGAGCGCGCGCACACGCATAAAAACGTATTAAAGTGAGTGAATGAAATCAAGTGTTTTATAAAACGCACCACTTGTTTAATGTCACTGATCCTAACCCATAAAGCGCTCGAGCTGCCGCTGTTGCTATGGCAACCTCCTCAGATGAACGCGATTTCTGTTTGCCGCGCTTTGGTCACTCCAAAGTTGCTTAGTTTGGATTAAAAAAAAAATGTTTTTTGAGGGGGGCAACCTTGCTTTGGGGGTTAAGCCTTGTTTAGGGGAGTAACCATGCCTTTATACCTAAAACAAATAAAGTTAATAATATCAAAGTGCGTTTTTTTCCTTCAGTGCCGACACTCTATCGCGCGGCTCACTAATAATTCCCGAAACAACCCTCGTATTCCCACAGTTGACGCGGAGACGGGCGCGCGCGAGCCTCTCAGTGATGAATAATTGAGAGCAGCGCGCGAGGATCGGCTTTACTTCACATTCTCACCTGCAGCTCTCCGGATCAGTATCTTGTTTCAATGATCCTGTAACCGCTAAAATTGTTGGTATGTAGATCCTCCACGGGACGAGGGAAGAGGACATGATCCACTGGGATTATCAGTGGAAATTCTCGTGCGTTAGGATGTTTAATGTTCAGTTGAACTGCATGAGTTCTGCACTTACAGAAAGGGGACCGAGGTGCGAAAAGAGAGTGGTCTTCATTATAAGAGAACATAAGAGGGGTCGTCTAGCCAAAATTGTGATGCCATAAAGAGCCGATACATGCATCTAGATGAGTTCAAAGTAAAAAGCAACAGGTCCATACATTATTCTCCGAAGGTAGCCTGATCTGTTTTTGTTTTGTGCAAAACATAAAGAATAATTCATCGTGGTTGCCTCACTGACTCACATCTAAAGGTGTATAGAGCAAGTGCAATATACTGTTCAATGAACAACTTTATGGAATCTTTCTTCTAGACTTTGGAAAACAGAGTGAGTTTATAAAGGACCAATAAATGATAAAAGTCGTCCTACCTGGTTGGACGATTAACTGCAACAAAACAGTGAGCAGAACGCAGTGATATTCCATTGTTATAAGTCCATCTATCTCATGTGTGTTGGTAGTGTTGGAGCTTGATAATACGGCGGAACGGTCTGCAGCGACGCGATCACTTCTGTCTTAAAGGGCCAGCGTTGTTTTCCACCTTGTTCTCTGTGCGCGGGTCATGCGGAACGACGAGCCAACATGGGCGGGGACAGGGAGGTAACATCAACAGTATAGCACTAGTCATACCTGAGATGCACAAATGAGGTGACACGTGGCTTATCAGAAGAAACTCTGAATTGTCCATAGCAAATTATGATTGCTATATGGAAAGGGGCTGGATAATTGATTTATCATTTACATGGTTACAGACCTCTATGAAATTTTAAACCCAGCAGTTGCATTTTTCCAGCTGAAGAAGTGCAAGATTGCTTAAGAATTGTTTTACAAAAGAAAATGAAACTTTATCTTATCTCTGGCGAGCAATATTATTTACAGCACGAGGTGATAGGTGACTAATTTAGAGAGGTTGTGCACTCTTTGTCATAAAACACATTGATTTATTTCACTGTTATCACTAAATGTGACAAATATTACTGTATTTATTAATTTTGGAACTAGCAAGAGTCTCATCCATGCAGTCCCTATTCACTTCGCTTGAGAAGAAATGAGACATAACCGAATGAGTGTGTGTTATGATAGCATTGTTTTATGTGTTTGTTTGTTATTAATGTCTGTGAGAAGCTCTATATCTCTACTAATCGGATCTCCTGATAGGAGATCCATCATTGTGAACAATATTTGTATTGGTTTCTACAAAAGCATCACTGTTCCTTTATTGTTGCTCATCTTGTCTTGGATGCTCTAAGCCAACACTGAGTCTCATTATTGTTGTCATTTTAACTTTTGACCTTATGATTATGATCACGGTGACACCCCGACCTCCCTTTCACCCCATTTTCCCCTAATTTACAATGACATGTAGCTAGGAGTCATTTTTAATAAAAAATATGTTGTCTTTTCTGTATTCACATTCTTTCATATATCTTTGGATTTGTCATCAGTCCAACCTCTGAGATAAACATGTTCATTGTTTTAGATTCAAATCAATATTGAATCTAAAATGAAGCTGTTGAACATGTTCAACAAGGGAAATAAAACCTTTAGGGAAGTCAAATGTATTGACTTTGAATGACTCTTTAATTTTACTGACAATTGCGGCAACAGCAGAACAAAACATAAAGCAAAAATCAAATGACAAGATTATTTAAACGAAGGACTGATTGAAAATATGTTGATGATATGACAAACGAACAGAAGGAAGTTTAACAGAAGCTTGATTCAGCTGTATTGCAAAAAGAGAGATATTATAACTGTACAGTTCAGACCTCCTGTGTGCAGAGCCCAGACCTAGTGAGTAAATAGGGAATTAACCTTAACCAGAAAACTATTACACTATACTTAAATGCTAATGTAATTTAAAATATTCCCTAAGTTTGTTGATTTTATCCCTTTACATTGGCACATTAAAGCAGTTGCAAAGATATTTCCCATAGTACCACATTCTCAAATGTTCATTATGAGCAACCCATAATATGACAACCACAGGCTATTTACATGTGGTTATGTTATTACTCCATAGTGCCAGTCACCGTGCTTTATCGAAACCAAAATATTTACCTCTCTTCCTCTTATGAAAACAAAATCACATGAATTCAAGGCTATGTGTATTAGTGTAAATAATCTCACTGATCTCACCTTCCACTCCCTAACATTTGCTAATCTTTTATCAAACTGACCTTCACTTAAAAAAAAGTGCATTTGGAAAACAGTATCAGTCCCAAAATATTAATGTGCTCCCTTTTCTGAACACATACTCTTCTGCCATCCTTTCATTCTCCTTTCATGGTTTCTTTTCAGAATAAAAAAATATTTTTTTAAAACACTAAAGTCTCTGCGTAATTGTAATATCAAATTTTGCCAGTCATTTTAAACTCAATCTTGGTGATCAGTAGAAATCTGAATGTCCTTTTGTTCATCCTTTATGCTTCACATGCAGTCATTTCATTTTGCTCCACCTACGTTTTCGGGAAAATAAGGTAATGTTCCGATTAAGGTGTATTACTGTGTCGAATGAAGCCACTAAATATTAAGCAAAGCAGTCATTTCTGAGAATTCACATGGTCATCCCCAGTTTGTTGTTACTTGTTTTAAAGGTTTAATTGAATGGTATCTAAACTAAAAAAAGTGGGTTAGATGCTGCAGGCTTTATTAATACATTTCTTTCAGAATCTGCTGGTCATGCTTGTCAAACCTCATGAGATAACTTCAAGCTCCTGGGCTTCCTGATTCATCCAATTCCCATGAACAGATAGTAGCTGTATTTGCTTATGACTGTTGTGCTGAACTATAAGACAAAGCCTGACAGAGTAACGAGGGCTAGTTAAGATAAACATGTGATAGGAATATGAATTTGCCTGTAGTCATATTTGCCCATAGAATGTTATCATTTATTGTGAAGTGCTTTGCATCTGAACTGATGTCTGCTAGCTTTGAGGAACATGAAAGGAGATGCTAAAACGTCCGAGCTGCACTTTTCCATTTAACGAAAGTACACTGTGAGACGAAAAACAAAATGTAGGAAGAAGACAAGTTATCAATAACTCAAAAATGATAACCATTCTTTTCACATTTTTGCATTTGGCAGATGCTTTTATCCAAAGCGACTTACATTGCATTCAAGGTACACGTTGACAGTCTAATCAGTTCTCGCTTTCCCTGGAAATCGAACTTGTGACCTTGGCGTTGCAGGGCCACACACTACTGTTTATGCAACGGGAAAGCCCCATTTTTTTGAAAATAGCAGGTTGCACATTATAATTTAGATATAATACAGTCTTGCACATTTTGAATCAAATGAGAGTGAATATATGATTAAATATTTTGTGAATTAAATATCACTTTGAAACATTTTCTCACTTCAGTTCCACTTTTTATTGTTTTATTTCTAATTGTTTGCTAGCACCACTTTCATCAAAGTAGTAAAGGTGTTTAATAGAAGAACAAGTTAGAATGTTCTAGAATGTTGCCTACAGCTTTCCTGTAGCTGAAACAGTAGAGTGTTGTGCATTCAACGCCTAGGTCATGGGTTTGATTCCCAGGGAAAGCAAGACCTGATTAGAATGTCAATGTGTCCTTGAATGCAATGTAAGTCGCTTTGGATAAAAGCGTCTGCCAAATACAGAAAAGTAAAAAAAGAAAAAGCCTCTAAGGCAACAATTGATCAGCTTTATCTTAGCAGGGAAAAAAACAAAACAACTCTGATCTGTAGCTTTAGGTTTACTCTCAAGGTTATCCATCTTAAAATTTTGTTCAAGTGCACACATCAGTTTTCTGAAGAAACTAACATAGCCTAAAGCAAGGTTAAAGAGCACCTGTTTCAAAAGTCAGATGAGTCTCTGTATTTGTTGCAAACACGCAATTCTTTTGGACCAGCAAGATATATCATGAGAAGTCAGCAAAGAGGTGCAGTTAAAAAGTGCATACAGTACTTATCTTTTTCTCTATCTCTAAACCCAAATGATTTTTAGTGACTTAAATTTCTTTAGAGCCACAATCGCTTTATATAATGAGCAGATTTAATTTTTATTCACATGTAAACATTCATCAATGCATATGTCAATGGTAAATGGAAGCAATGAAGCAATGAGAACCAATGAGGTACATTCTTGTGTGTTATACAACACATACAGTTCCACCAGAACCAATGAGATGTCATTGTGTGGGGATGAGGAACTAAACAAATGATGGAACTTTAATGATGGAACTAAACAAAAACACTTCAAATGTAATCAAAAAGGGACTTCATGTGGAAAACATTAGAGAGAGTACAAACTGAATGAGGATGAGGAGACACAACTTACTATAGACAAGTACGGACGAGACTGAATGAAATAGGGTTTAAATACACAAGGGTAAAATGAGGGAATGAGACACAGCTGACAGATGAGTGAAAAACATTAGGAGATCACGGGATGAAAAAGGAAGTAGACAGAGACACGACTGACTTGTAACATATACGCCCCTCCCAAAAAGGCACAACCTTGCGCCGTAAATGGAACAACTGCAGAGAGAGGGAGGGGGACCCGGAGGAGGACAAGACACAAGACAGAACATAGAAAGTTAAACAAGTGCTGGGGGAGGAGGCACCCTGTCAGTAAGGATGGTCTCCAGGGTGGTGCCAGGAGTTCAAGGGTCCAGGTTGGCGCAGCCTTCGATTGTAATGTCGGGAGCTTAGGGGTCCAGGGCAGCGCCAGGAGCACAGGGAGCTAGAGGGGCAGCGGGAGTTGAGGGAGTTTAGACGATGCCGGATGCTCTGGAGTCTTACGTGGCTCAGGCTTATAGCTTTATAGTCACCCCAAAAATTTATTGGGGAAGACCCTCATGTGTTTGAAGGGGCCAGGTTCAGGGGCTAGTCGGGGCTCTGGTATTCTCTGGGACTATCAAGAGTTCCAGCAACAGAGGGGATGATGGAGTGTGCTCAGGCAACAGAGGGGGTGCTGGAGTGGGCTTGGGCACTAGGGGGTGCACTGGAGAGGGCTCGGGCACTAGGGGGAGAACTGGAGAGGGCTCGGGAACTAGGGGGTGAACTGGAGTGGGCTCGGGCACTAGGTAGTGCACTGGAGTGGGCTCGGGCACTAGGTAGTGCATTGGAGAGGGCTCGGGCACTAGGGGGTGAACTGGAGAGGGCTCGGGCACTAGGTAGTGCACTGGAGAGGGCTCGGGCACTAGGGGGTGAACTGGAGAGGGCTCGGGCACTAGGGGGTGTACTGGAGTGGGCTCGGGCCCTGGAGAGGGCTTGAGCACTAGGGGGTGAACTGGAGTGGGCTCGGGCACTGGAGAGGGCTCGGGCACTAGGGGCTGAACTGGAGAGGGCTCGGGCACTAGGTAGTGCACTGGAGAGGGCTCGGGCACTAGGGGGTGAACTGGAGTGGGCTCGGGCACGAGGTAGTGCACTGGAGAGGGCTCGGGCACTAGGGGGTGAACTGGAGAGGGCTCGGGCACTAGGGGGTGTACTGGAGTGGGCTTGGGCACTGGAGAGGGCTCGAGCACTAAGGGGTGAACTGGAGTGGGCTTAAGGCACTGGAGAGGGCTCGGGCACTAGGGGCTGAACTGGAGAGGGCTCGGGCACTAGGTAGTGCACTGGAGAGGGCTCGGGCACTAGGGGCTGAACTGGAGAGGGCTCGGGCACTAGGTAGTGCACTGGGGAGGGCTCGGGCACTAGGGGGTGAACTGGAGTGGGCTCGGGCATGAGGTAGTGCACTGGAGAGGGCTCGGGCACTAGGGGGTGAACTGGAGAGGGCTCGGGCACTAGGGGGTGTACTGGAGTGGGCTCGGGCACTGGAGAGGGCTCAAGCACTAGGGGGTGAACTGGAGTGGGCTCGGGCACTGGAGAGGGCTCGGGCACTAGGGGGTGAACTGGAGAGGGCTCGGGCACTAGGGGATGAACTGGAGAGGGCTCGGGCACTAGGGGGTGTACTGGAGTGGGCTTGGGCACTGGAGAGGGCTCGAGCACTAAGGGGTGAACTGGAGTGGGCTTAAGGCACTGGAGAGGGCTCGGGCACTAGGGGCTGAACTGGAGAGGGCTCGGGCACTAGGTAGTGCACTGGAGAGGGCTCGGGCACTAGGGGCTGAACTGGAGAGGGCTCGGGCACTAGGTAGTGCACTGGAGAGGGCTCGGGCACTAGGGGGTGAACTGGAGTGGGCTCGGGCACGAGGTAGTGCACTGGAGAGGGCTCGGGCACTAGGGGGTGAACTGGAGAGGGCTCGGGCACTAGGGGGTGTACTGGAGTGGGCTCGGGCACTGGAGAGGGCTCAAGCACTAGGGGGTGAACTGGAGAGGGCTCGGGCACTAGGGGGTGAACTGGAGTGGGCTAGGGCACTAGGTAGTGCACTGGAGAGGGCTCGGGCACTAGGGGGTGAACTGGAGTGGGCTCGGGCACTAGGTAGTGCACTGGAGAGGGCTCGGGCACTAGGGGGTGAACTGGAGTGGGCTCGGGCACTATGTAGTGCACTGGAGAGGGCTCGGGCACTAGGGGGTGAACTGGAGAGGGCTCAGGCACCAGGGGGTGTACTGGAGAGGGCTTAAGGCACTAGGGGGATGTGCTGGGGTTGCACATCAATCAGGTAAGGTTGAACTTCTTTTTGTTCTTTGTTTACATGTGAATCAAAGCCTTACTCAAGTATTAAAATAAAAATAATAAAGTATATATTTTTAGCCTATTTATTTTCATAATTCAACATGTAATAATAGTGTTTTTCTCACTAGAGTTGGGGTGGCCTGCTTGGACTCGGACTACAATTATGAGTGACTTCAGATGCACTTGGATGGACTTTAATCGAACTTGACTCAGACCCAACAATGTGTCATCAACCCAACGATGACATCCTACATTCTCAATAAATTATTAAGGGACAGCGTAGTATTCCAGGATTATGTATAATATTAACCATTTTTAAATCAAATTTAAATAAAAAAACAAATGATAACAGTCCACCTCTAATCGCCTTGCTACAATAGCCCAAGTCTCTCTCTCACACATAGCCAATAAATGGGGTCAGGTATTTAGCCTCAAGTGGAACATGATCTCCATCTAAATTAAATCAGATCACTTCAAACTATTAACCTCCCATAAATATTCGCTCAAAACACCACTCATTGATCCACCACCCGGACTCTCCTCCAGTCACATCTAATAATCAGACATTCAAAGTACAATATGCACGGTCCAGGGGGAGGTGTTCCTTCTGTTTAGGTAATAGTGATCTGCGGGCCTTCAGGTGCACTTGCATACATTGCGGATAATGTTTCATGATAAAAGGCGCCATCCTTTATTATCAACAACATTCAAGTGGCATCACAAGAGAGTGTAATAAAAAGTTGAATAGACAGCTTCCTTGTACAATGTGACCAAATTTAAAATCTAGGTTGTTAAGCTCCCTGCATGCAAGCATTAATCCCCCATGTCTTTTCGCCTCATACATTCACACACCCCAGCAGTCTTGGACAGAGGATCCTCTGTATGTGTTTAGAGAGCCACCCAGACCATGCTTGTCTGCAGGCAGTGTACAGAAAGACAAACTATTTTTATGTGAGCTAATAGCTCTCTATCAAATGACACATGACTATGAAACAGATGTGTGTGTGATCTCAAGTAAGAAGAGTGTGTATTGCCTCTTTGTGCTATCTTGTCATTTGATTGTAGATCATAGATAAGATCACATTAATATATCCCTCATACTGTATATAAATACATTCCATAATGCACATTCAATGTGGTTCAACTAAGTTTATTTTTGTAAGTACAGTGAAGAACATAAAGAAGCTTGGGAGGAGAAAAAAATCTATGGGAATGGGAAATGACCCAGCAAGATTTGAACCCACATCTTTATGAGCGTGTCAGCCATGACACGTCCAGTCAATATTTTGAAAGGCTGCTGTACTTAATTTGATCAAAATACAGTTAAAAATCTATTTATGTAGCATATTATTACAATTAAATAAGCTGTGCTGTAATTTATGTAATTTATTCACATGATGGCAATGCTGAATTTCAGTATCATTACTCCAATCTTCAATGTCACAGGATAAAAATAATGACATTAATTTTAATAAAACAAATTAGTTATTTTATCAAGATTGGAAAGCATAAGTAAAAAAATATAAAAAAAAACATGAAAACATAAAAAAATTGCTAACCTTTGACCGGTATTGTAAGCACCTTTTTTCAGTGCTATCACTAGCTGTCTAAAATGGAAGATCAGACTTCCAGAGCTGGTTAGGAATTAGGCTGTTAGGGCTTTTCTTTTAGCCCATGCAGCACATGTGATATAGTGAAGATTTTCCCTTAGGCAAGCCTCTTGCCTGCTCCTCTCCATGATGCAGATGGGATGAAGACTCCTCTTTGTACACACCCTCTGTCCAACTGGTGATTGAGATATTTGTGCTCCCCTCTCTCTGTGTGTCAACTTTTAAACAAAGAGTGTAAGATTTAATAAGCTACTATATGGGAACAGTCTTAATAACAAGACTTTAATAATTAAAATCAACAAAAGAGTGGGAATACCCATGAGTTTATATTCACATTTAAGGATTATTCAACAATAATGAATTAATGAATACTATTGTAAAAAAATAAAAATATGAACCAAACACACTTTACAATGCTGTACTCTATCTGGAAGAGTGCATTAATGTCATGCCTTTATTTCTGCCTACTTTGAAAGATTACACACCACGTTACACATTATAATTTCAAAAAGCAAAAAGGGACTTTCATTTTTATATTTGATTCTTGTCATGCAGTACATCCATGCAGTATTTCTACAGATTAAGGGAAAAAAAAACTTTCTTGAGAAGTAAAAATTACATCACCTACTAGGATACTAAGCACACCCTAACCATAACACCCTAGCTTCTGATAGGCTGAAGCAAGATGAAGAAAGGTTTGTAGAGTATGGTATGGCATCGTAGCATCTCGTTCCCTATTTGGGGAACTAAGGTTATACATGTTACCCCTTTCAAGGGAACTTGCACTGCGTTGAAGCGCTGTAGGACCACAATACCTATTCCGCCTTATGAGCATCTGCTTGTCCTTGTGAAATCTTTTGTGAACACTAGGAACGAAGCGCTTGTACACTAGGAACAAAGAACTTGTGACCCAGGGGTAGAACTCACATGAAGGTTGTAAAACCCGACAAATGTGTGTGGTGAGGACCAGCCTGCCACATCACAGACATCCTGGATCAAAACTTCTAGCAATAAGGCTTTAGCCGTGGCCATACCCCTGGCTGAGTAGAACCAGACAGCCAAAGGAGAGGGCTGTCCGCCTGATTCATAAGGAAGTGAGATAGGCTCTATGACCCACTTGCTCAAAACCCACAGAGAAAAGCTTTTCCTAGTCTGATGTCCGGAAGGGAGGAGGACAGAAGACCTCCAGTAGCTGTAGAGTAGCTAGGATACTCTAGTAGTCTAGGATACAGGAAAGCCTTAACCATGCCAGCTGCAAATTCCAAACACAAGGGTGAAACCAAGAGGCTGAGTAAGTCTTTAATTCTTTTGAGAGTCGAAATAGCGACTCATTGACTCATCAAAGTGAGAAATCTTCTCAGGGACCTCCTTGATAGGGTCAAAAGGAGCCGAAGAAAGGCTTTCAAGTATCAGGGCCAGGTTCCAGGCTAGTACCATCGTACGGACTGCAAGCCTAAGCCTCAGAGCGCCATGGAGGAAACAGGCTACTGGCGGGCGTCTCCCCAAGGAAACACCACTCAGAGGGGTATGGTAAGCTGCTTAGGCCACCACATACATATGAAGGGAGGGTTGGAATAAACCTGCAGATAATTGCTCTTATGAAAACTCCAGCACTGCACCTACTGAGCAATTAATTTGTCCAGCTGACAATTACCCCACGTGAAGTGTATAATCTAAACTTCAGGGTGTAGAATTTCCTTATGGAGGGAGCTCTGGAGTGAAGAAGAATGGTCAAGCCAAGCCCACAGTTTCCACAGTTTTGGACGGGGGTGAAGGATCAGCCCTTTTCGCTTGAGGCAGAAGGTCCCTCCTGGGAGGAAGGAATCACTGCATGAAGGCATTACTACGTGACTTTGATCTTGCGGAGTGTTTCACCTCAGGGAGAACCCCTTGGTTTTGAGACATCACTGCAAAGGTCTCATTTACAGCAGGCCAAGAGACTTCATGTTGGATGCAGCTGCCATCAGACCCAGCTGTCACAGATTTTTCAGGGGAGGACTCAGGTTGTAGGGAAAGGTGGATTTAATTGGAATAACAATAAGTAAATAAACAAACATACAAAAGAAAGCACCCACGAGGGGGAAAACTAGGAACTGAAACAAGAACTAAACACTGTAAGAACAAACACAAACCAACCAACTGGATAAAACGGATTTATGGGGACCATGGAACCAGGAACACAACACGCATGGAGAGACATAGAATGCCAACGACACAACACAGGACAGCAAACACACCAGGATTAAATGGGGAAGACATGAGGAAAGGTAATGAGCAGAGACAGCTGGGATAAATTAAGGGAAACAATGGAACAAGATGGGAGGGACAATCACAAGACACAAAGGGGCAGTGTCAGAGCTCTGTCAAGTAACACACTAGAAACCCAAACTGAAGTGATAGAACCCTGACACCAGCAGTTTCTGGAACTGCCTGACAGTGGATGACTGGCCTAGCTTTGTCTGGAGCCAGACGTGTCTGCATCATCCCTGAATCCCATTTTACTCCAAATAATGTGATTCTTTTCTATAGCAGGAAACGTCACCGTTTTTTAGCATTCAGCCTCAACCCCAACTTTCCCATGTAGTGATGCTGTTGACAACTGCAATGACATACCTTTCACTATGTGCACTTTTTGGAATCAGTGACTGACAGCTGGATTTTGATGTGAGTTCCCAAATGAGTATCAAAGTCTTTAAAAACTTTCATTATCAATTTGTTCGTAACAGTCCCATTGAAAGAGCTCTGCTCATAATCAGTTATTGAACAAATGTCTGATTATTGATAATAGTGCTTTTAATTGATGATGCATTTATTAATCATTTTTCTTCGTTTTAATTTCATTAAATGTTTTTGTTTTGCAATTTACACTGGTTCTTTAATTTATTTTAACTGATTTGTGTACAGATCTTTTCAGAGAGAAGACAATTCTTTTAACACTTTGAAACTTTTACCAGTTACCGATTAATAATAAAATCGTAAATAAAGTCAAATCTAAAATAATTACAATTTTAAGTTCTACTTTCATCAGAGGGAGAAATTACAAAGTTACATGATTCAGTGAATCATATGTTTTAACCTTCACATTTTTAAAGTGTTAAATATGAAATGGAAATATTCAAGCAAAAACAATGCTTGTCCCCAAAACACTGCTTGCATACAGACCTACTCACACTCAACTAGCTTCACCAGCTCAGTTTTGCTTGAGAACAGCATGAATATGCTGGTCTGCCAGCTAGACCAGCATTATTCCAGCATAAACCAGTCTGGACCAGAATGGAATCAATGTCGCTTTATGCTGGATTTTTCAGCTGGGCAGTTACCGTTTTTTAATGACTAATCTAATCAGGCATTGACAATTGTTTGACTAAAAACATTATACAGTACCAGTATGCTGTTGTTTATTTCAAATGTTTGTTTTAGATCAGAGAACCAACAGTAACAGAGACACTGCCACGATTTCTCATTTGAACGATTGGTCATAAGGCATCATTGTTTGGAGCACTTCCTTCGATTTTATATCTATTGCTAGCTTGTGTGATACAGTTCTGTGTTGGTAGTTGTAAAGCTGTCACCGTGTTCCTGATGAGGGTAGTTAACATGTTAGGCCAGCCGTGAGAGAGAGGAAGTTTAGTTAGACTTGCACTTACATCAGTATTGGAAGAGACGTCAATAACATTCAATATAGTTCCATAATTAGGTCACAGACTGCTGTTTGGCGATATGAAATATGAAGTCTGACTGAGGTAGCAGTCCGAGCTATTACTTTCTTTTCAAGAAGTGTGACATTTACATTATTACATTTAAACAATCTTTCCTAATATAGTGATTGAGAAGGGACCTGCCATTAAATAAAATCAACACAAAATAGTTTTCGCTCTGAAAACTTTTCCACAGACCTCACTTATAGTGAGTGGATTGTGACATTTGGTAGATAATTTTATTCAAAGCAAACTTATGGAAGTAGAATAAGAATCAAACTTTTATAATCCATTAAAATGATTTTTTTTAAGTTGTAAAAATTTAAATTGAGGTTTCTTCCTTTAAAATGAGTTAATGTGTTAGATATCATGAACAGTTTTTTACAGAATTGATTTATCTAGCTTAATATTAATCTATACATTTATATATACTTAAAATACAGTAGAATACATAGAAATTACCAACTAATTAATGTTAATGAACTGAACCTTGTAAATTGTTGGTTACTAAGGAGCATTTAGTTGCAAGTTAGTCTTGTTTGAAAGCCACAGTTGCTGTACTAGCCTAAAAGAAAAGATGAATTTCCTATTTTTCTAGGCTGCAGTTAAACTAAATCTAACCTCTGCACAGTTTTGAGGGTTGCAATAGCAACCAGATCTGAATTGCGGTGCTGTGGTGGTTTTATCACAAGCCAAACTTTGATGAATGTTGCCATTATACGTTGTCTCAAACAATAAGGGAGGCTAAATGTGAAAAGAGCTGCTGGGGGTCGATCGGTTAAGAGCTTCCAGCTCATCAGTGCATCGATTTACCATCCTTACTCACAGTATTTAAATGAATATATCAGCAGGGGTGTTGATGACAGTCTTTCATAGTTGCTCGTGCATCATATCATGATGACACAACAGTGAGAACTGTATCCTCAAATCTTCCCATAAGCTTTGTGTTTTTCAGTCACCAAAGAATTGTCCAAAGAGCTTTGTTTTACACACCTAAAGAAAAGGTAAATGAAAGATGATACATGTATACAAATGAGTCGGGTCGAGAAGATCTTCGCATACTTGTTGATTCATTCACCTTATATTCATGCATTTGGCAGACTTTTTATCCAACGCAACTTTTATTGCATTCAAGAAACACATTGACATTCTAATCTGCTTTTCCTTGAGAATCAAACCCATGACCTTGGCATTGCAAGCGCCTCGCTCTACTGTCCTTTCAGTACCTTGTTTCTTTTTGTTCACTCTTTGTTTTTCTCCCTTGCACATGCACACACACACACACACACACACACACACACACACACACACACAAACACACACACACACACACACACACACACACACACACACACACACACACACACACACACACACACACACACACACACACACACACACACACACACACACACAATATACACAGAATGCAAAAGAGGAACTGCTCCATTTCAAGTTTACCTCTTTATTGGAGTTAAATATTTACTCAAACCCTATACTCATGGCCACATAAGATATTGTCTCTAACCCCCCTGCCTTGGTCGACAAACAGATAAAATGTGTCTGAAATCATGTTCTGGTTTAGATACTGTGTATTTAGACATACTACTCATTTTCCATACATTAAACAATTGGGTAACAGTCAGAATTGCATGCAAGGATAGTCCCGACCCAAACTCACGCCATTGGTTGAGTTAATGTTGCGTTGTTGGGCTGGTTGGGATGCTTGAACTAACAGAATAATGTGCTGAAAGAGCCTCAGAGCCAGTGTAGCCGTTTTCAGGCAAATCAGCCTACTAATAGCTTACTAATTTAGCTCTTTCATTTCTGTATAAGAAGAATAATGTGACTTCTGTGGTACTCCCCTTTCAGATTACCATGGAACAGATGGACAGCGCTCATGTTTATTCAATAAATTAAAGAGAAGAAAATGGATTTGATGCTGTCACAGCAGTTCAGCGGATTCCATGCCTCTCACTGAGGATTATGGGGAAATCATACGGAAAACAATGGAAAAACTGTTAATCAGATAATCATTAATAAAGATCAAAGCCACTATGTGAGCTATGAATGAATTACTTTCACACATATCACTTAAACTGTACAGAAAAAATGACATGACATAAATGAACGGTATTGTATTGCCAGAATTTTTCACACATAATAGCTGATGAACTGATAATTTTCAACACCCTTATCAAATTTTAGCAAAACTAACTCAACACAAGCACAGATGTGTGATAGCACAATTCTCGCTTCCTTTGATTGTGTTTCCTTTCCAATGTGACTAAACTATTTTCACATTTGCCATTTCTTTCAGTTCCCATATGTGGGGGCTCAGAAAACAATTTCTCCGTTGTAAAACTGTCATGGTGATCTTTATGAGAAATGGTGTTCTCTCAACACCATACTGAGTTTCTTTATCAGGCTTCAGTCAGACAGGGATGTCATTTCAAAACACTCTTACAAGCTACACATGCTCACGATGCGTAAAACTGACACACATTCCTCAAAATAATATGTCTATGCTAAATGTTGTAACATTAAATTGGCCAAACAAAATGAATTAGCAAATCAGATTTTCTCCTTATTTATTTAAGGATATGAAAAGAATGTAAAAAAAAGCACTTATTCTTTCAGCAGCTAAAAAATATTGAGCATATCTGACTAGTGATGGCAGACGGTATCAGATGAGCAAAACATATGTTAAATCCAGACTAAAAGTTTACAAATTAGACTATAAAAGGAAGCAGAAAAATCTCAAAGAAAGGCCTAAAGAAGTAAAAAGCTAAAAGGGGGAAAACAGAGGTCAAAAGTTTGAAAAGTGGGAACGTTTTTTTTTTAAAGAAAGAAAGGAAGAAAGAAAGAAAGAAAGCACTAGCACTGGCTCTGAAAGTACCGAATCTTTAAGTCTTAGATGCCATTCTGCCTGTCTAATGCTAAACACTTTAGACAATTGCAACAATAGTTTCCAAAATCAATTGTTTTTAGCTTTGGTGATTGTGAGCAACATGAAGGGTTTTCGGGAATGGTCGCAATAGGACATTCATATTTTAGATACAGATGTGTACTGAAATGCATTTAATGTCAGAGATTGTACATCAAATGTGTAGATTAATTAGGGTAACAGGAAATAAATATCCTTTTTGTCCTTTATGTGTGTGTATGTATTTATATATACACTCACCTAAAGGATTATTAGGAACAGCATACTAATATGTGTTTTACCGCCTTTCGCCTTCAGAACCGCCTTAATTCTACGTGGCATTGATTCAACAAGGTGCTGAAAGCATTCTTTAGAAATGTTGACCCATACTGATAGGATCGCATCTTGCAGTTGATGGAGATTTGTGGGATGCACATCCAGGACACGAAGCTCCTGTTCCACCACATCCCAAAGATGCTCTATTGGGTTGAGATCTGGTGACTTTGGGGCCATTTTAGTACAGTGAACTCCTTGTCATGTTCAGGAAACCAATTTGAAATGATTTGAGCTTTGTGACATGGTGCATTATCCTGCTGGAAGTAGCATCAGAGGATGGGTACATGGTGATCATGAAGGGATGGACATGGTCGGAATCAATGCTCAGGTAGGTCGTGGTATTTAAGCAATGCACAATTGGCACTAAGGGCCCTAAAGTGTGCCAAGAAAACATCCCCCATACCATTACACCACCACCACCAGCCTGCACAGTGGTAACAAGGCACGAGAATCCATGTTCTCATTCTGTTCACGCCAAATTCTCTACAGAGGTCTCTACCATCTGAATGTCTCAACAGATATCGAGACTCTTCAGACCAGGCAACATTTTTCCAGTCTTCAACTGTCCAATTTTGGTGAGCTAGTGGAAATTGTAGCCTCTTTTTCCTATTTGTAGTGGAGATGAGTGGCACCCGGTGGGGTCTTCTGCTGTTGTAGCCCATCCACCTCAAAGTTGTGTGTGTTGTGGCTTCACAAATGCTTTGCTGCATACCTCGGTTGTAACCAGTGGTTATTTCAGTAAAAGTTTCTCTTCTATCAGCTCAGTCGGCCCATTCTCCTCTGACCTCTAGCATCAACAAGGCATTTTCGCCCACAGGACTGCCGCATACTGGATGTTTTTCCCTTTTCACACCATTCTTTGTAAACTCTAGAAATGGTTGTGCATGAAAATCCCAGTAACTGAGCAGATTGTGAAATAATCAGATCGGCCCATCTGACACCAATAACCAAGTAAAATAGTTAACACATATTGACAAAATGTTGACCACAAAAGACGTTAATACGGTTGGCGTGCACACACACACACACACACACACACACACACACACACACACAGATAAACAGTTATACTGTATAGTCCTCCACTAAGACTCAAGGGCTAACATCCTCTGCCTTCAGCTTCAATCTATGAGAACTCACATGATTTTCATGCACACAGACACACACATATAAACTCTTTAGTATGGGAGGGGCCTCAGGTCAATGTCCCAGGAAGCAACAATAAGCAGCAGTGTTTTGTGCAGTACAAGCACAGACTCCATCTATTACACTGAGAGATCCCCAAGGGCATTGTCATTGATATTTCATGACTTTTCTTAATGTTTCGAGAACCGATTATGAACAAAATGGCGATTTGATAGCATGCTTCAACTTTTATGATTACCTTTTGTTTATTTTCAATGTTTTCTTTTATTGTATTTTTCTACGATGTGTCACAGGGGTAAAATTGACCCAAACAGAAACAACGTTACTAGAATGGTCAACAGTCAAATATGCATGTCTGTATTGTGGGGGAAAAAAAGCAATTTTGACTGCTTCAGAGAAACGCAGTAACAGAATTTGAAGAGAAAACAATAAATACTCATTGGTAACACTTTACAATATGGCTATGTATGGTAAATTGTGAAATCAAAAGATATGAAATTACAGTGGAAAATAATTTTATGGCATTTATTAATCTCAGTTAAGGTCAATTCCAAAATGTAGATAGTAAATACTATACATGAACATAATTGATCAATAAACAGTCACATTTTTAAATTAACCTTACTAGAGTCTAGATGAATAAATGCCCTAATTAATGCAATAATTGTTGAATAATAATTATAATAAACTTTATTTTATATAGCGCTTTTAAATGTAACATCTCAATGCACTTTACATGAAAAAAAAAAATATATATATACATAACAGTAAAATCAAATATAAAACCAATATAACAACAATGCTTATATGAATGCTTATATGAATTAATTGAATCTTGTTAGACACTGTTATAGACACTGTCCATACATCAGTGGTGTCTCTAGGACATGGTAACATCAATCTAATTAGAACATGAGGGTTTGCATAAGCACATCGTTGTGTATGTGTGCAATACCGCTCAAAAGTTCAGGGTCAGTGAGATTTTTAAAATAATTATCTTCTGCTCACCAAGGATACGTTTATTTGATGGAAATACAGTAAAACAGTTAAATTGTGAAAAATGATAACAACTTAATAACTGTTTTCTAAATGTAAATTATTCATGCAATGGCAAGAGCTGAATTTTAAGTAGCCATAATGTGTCACATGATCCTTCAGAAATCATTCTAATATGCTAATATGAAGTTTAAAAAAGTCACATTTCTTTAAAGCATCATTCACATTTCACTTTTTGTTCATTTCTTAACAGAAAAAAAACACACTAATCCCAAAATTTTGCATAACATAGCAATAAAAGAACCAGTTTGTCAGTTAGGGTCATTATTTTTGACCCTTGACCTCATAGATTAGAAGTGCAAAACAAGGGAGGAGAAGGAGGTAGAAACAAAAGCAGGGAAGTGTCGATTGGTCCTTTTCAAACAGAATACTTAGGCCACGTCCACACGAAGCCGGTGCATTCCCTATCCGATCATAAACACGGCGTTGGCGCAAGAAATATCAGCGTCCACACGAAACCACTAAAACAGACTGAGAACGATGTAGTATATATGCCAGACCAGTATGGGGCGCTGTAATTCTGCCACGGATATACACTATACACAGAGAAGAAAACTTTGAGCATGCGCATTGTTGTTGCTGTTCAGTTTTGCTAGATTGGGCGGGTTCCTGCCCAATTGGGCTCCTTTTGGTCACGTCCGACCGGGAAAAAATGCATTGGGCTGATTGATAAAATTTGGGCTGGTTTTTGATGCGTAAAATCGCTCAACATTTTTCATTATTTATAAGAGTACGCACTTTGGGATGGTATTTTTTTAAATGGGCTGGTTTTAAGCTGTAGTTAGGATGGAAATTTTCAGTCCAATCTGGCAACACTGTTGCTGTTACGTGTGACGCAGCCGACACGTGATGTGATGACATCATCGGTTCACAAAAAATATATGAATTGGCCGTCCACACGAGACCCCAAGGGTGTCGGATTCAGATCTGTTCACTTTAGGACCGAGCCTCAAAAGAGAGCGGATTCAGTCTCCCAAAATGCCGGATCCGTGTGGGCGAAACGCCAATCCGATAACAAATGTATACGGATACAGTGATGCGCGTCTCCGTGTGGATGGGCCCTTAAATTGCATTTAAATGATGCTTTACTAACAAAGCTTGGGAAGAGCATGTTCAAATGATCAAAGCAATCAACTCGTCATAAGCAATAATTACACCTCATCCTATCAGCATGAGAGGAAGCGTGTATGTATATATATATATATATATATATATATATACTGTATATATAAACATAGAACCAGGAAGTATGAGCATATTAGTCCAGTTCTGTCAAACCTGCATTGGCTTCCTATTAAACACCGAATACATTTTAAAATCTTGCTAATTACTTACAAAGCATTAAATGGTTTAGCTCCACAGTACTTGAGCGATCTCCTAACACATTATAGTCCTTCACGTCTGTTGCGATTCCAAAATACTGACCAGCTTATAATACCTAGAATATCTAAGTCAACTGCTGGCGGTCGATCCTTTTCCTATTTAGCTCCTAAACTCTTGAACAGTCTTCCTAATACAGTTCGGGAAGCAGACACACTCTGTCAGTTTAAATCTAGACTAAAAACACATCTCTTCAACCTGGCATACACATTACACATTATACATACATTTTTAATCCAAATCATGTAAAATAATTGTTAGGCTGCATAATTTAGGTCAGCCGGAACCGGGAATATTCCCATAACATCTAATGTACTCGATACATCAGAAGAAGAATGGCATCTACGCTGATATTAGTCTCAGTTTATTCCGAGGTTACCATGGTCAGCCGTATCTGGGCCGTTTCCAGATGAAGGACCTGCACCTGGACACGAGCACAGCACTGCCCTGAAGTGTCTGCGGAGACCATGACTCTACTAAACCCTCCCCTGTGTAGATCATGAATTCATCTCCAACCAGACCAAACTGGATTTAATATTTGACTTGAATTGTTGTCAATGTAATGATCATGCACTGTTTGGCTGTTGGCCAGAGGAGAACTGGTTCCCCGACTGAGCCTGGTTTCTCCCAAGGTTTTTTTCTCTATTCTGTTCTTCATTCATTCCTTCACCTGCTGGAGTTTTGGTTCCTTGCCACTGTCACCTCTGGCTTGCTTAGTGGGGGACACTTAATATTCATCAATATTATTGATTGACCTGATCTTCTAGAGCTGCTGTTCAACCAAAACAAACTTTGTTTTTATTGTTTCTATGTGACCACTGTAAAGCTCCTTTGAAAAAATTTGTATTGTAAAAAGCGCTATTTAAATAAAGGTGATTTGACTAGACATGTTTGACTCATCTACATCTCTTGACAGTTTTCGGCATCACTCCACTACCCCGACTCCTCACTCTTGGTTGTTCCTATCACTGCTCTGGGTTCGGGCTAAAAACAGAGCTCGTAGCCCTCTAATACGCATACCATTTACTGTACCTGAATCATTTATAAGTGTGATCTCGTGAACTGTTATATGTGCTGATTTGTATTTGCTGTAATTTTATGAAGGTATCTATGAAGCAAATGCTGAAAGTAACAATCCCCCTCACTTCATCGTCAGTATTAAAACAATGAGAATTATGCTTATTTGAAAGAAAAAATATATTCTATGGGACTTTTTCATGTTTTTTTGTGGGAGTTGGCTTAAAGAAGAGACAAGGTTAAATGGGGACAATATGTTAGTATGTTTGAGTAAAATTGAGAAGGACAGAAAGGAAGATAAAAAGAAAGAAACGAGGAAACATGACAAAATGTAATTATATTCTCTAGGAACTAAACTCTATTTTGACTTCATAACCTTTGGCCCGATTTTGGCATGAGGAATTCTTGCAATTTACTGGTCTTTGCAAAAAGAAAAGAGTTTTTATTCAGATGTCATCATTGATCAGATGTTGACCTCATCAAATGCGGTCAGTTGGTGGTAGACAATTAACCCCTTGACATGAACTATTTGTAGAATAATATGCATTTACCTTCATAACCTCCCACTGGGGAGGTCCACTAGATTTTCCAGTGTGGAAAGGGTTTTTAACTTGTGAGGAAACTTTGAGAGAGATTAAGATCAACATACATAATGCTGCATACCTCGCATACAACATACATAATGCACTTTTGGAAATACTGTATTTTAAAAGAATGCTGTATTTTTACATTTCATATATATCACATTTGCTTTCCCACAACAAGAGAAAAAAATCCCCAGTAATTCAAACCAAACCAAAGGAATTATTAACCTGAACCTGAACTTTTTACTGTGTTGTCAAGTTGTCACTGTGGCCGAATGTTGTCAGTTTTTGGCTGTCAACATATCTATGTCACTACATTTTAATCAAAAACACCTTTGTGAGATTGTGAGATATTTTACTGTCTCCCTGCATGTGTGAGAGAGTGAAAAGATGTTTGTTTCTGAGCTTATACTTTGCCTGTAGCACATATTCACATGACAGATAAAAGCTTGAAGATCATAAGACCCAATAGTCCCTTTATTAGTTTCTCTACCTACTTGTTTTGCTAAATTATTGCACAAAAAGAGAAAACACCAGGATACTTGTGTGTAGATAAATGTGTTTTGTACTCATTGCATGTGTGCATAATGCCTACCTCCAAGTTGTTTTACTTGTTCACTTAACCAGGATGTCTAGATGACAACCTGCTGAGAACTGGACAAACATTTCTTGCCTGCCAACATATCGTATTGTGGCTGGATTAGTATTGAAAAAAAGGTTAATAATGTTTACTGAGCAATTATGGGGATTAATTGTATCAAGCAGCTGTAAAGCATGCTGTGAAAACGAGTGAAAAACAAGTCTGACATATAATGGCTCGTTTCAGTCATTTACTGGTAAATACCTCCAATAATAAAGTATGAAGAAAAAGTATGTCTACTGGAAAATATAAAATTAATTTGTGAGCACAAATGTAAAAACATACCATGTTAACTACAAAATACCACGGTTAGGCAAGAGTTATTGTTCATCTGTTATTATTTGATAACATAATCTACTATGGGCATGTTTTATGGTAAAAAAAAATTATATATATATATTTATAGTGGGAATTATGTGCAATTATGGTACTTATAGGTAGGCCTAGCAAGGCAATTTATTAAGCCTAAAGCCTACACACTTCAAGCATCAGCATCAAGGGAAGGGCCGTTTTTCCCGCACAGCTTTTGTCAGTTTTCAATTTGTATTTTGTTGCGGCTGTTATTGTCTGAGTGATAAATCAATCAAGGTATCACTTACAGAAATGGCGTTTTAATCTAGATGCGATACCCTGTTCAAACAACACGAGCGGTCTGAGCACCGGGCCATGGAGACGGGCTGGTAATGAGAGACGGGCTCCGGGGAGGTTGTGGGGTCCAAAGACGACACAGCACAAAAGCCCGTCCGAACTCTCTCCGAGCTATATTCTCTCGACCGAGCCAAGCGATGAGAGGTGATGAGAGAGCAGAGCTATTAAAGCAGGGATTCAGTTACACCTGAAAGACAGAGAGATTACTAATGTGATTATCCTTCACATGCATCTGCAGCCAAATACATCATAAATCCAATTCTAGCCCGCTGCTTTCACATAAAGCACAACAAACCAATATCTTATTTCATTTCATTGCTTTCCACGGATTGCGTTAAATCATGCACTCTTTGATACACCTGCAGACTTTCTTCTATTTGAACTGATAGGTCAAAAATGTTACTGCTGAGATTGTTTGCGATTGCATTCTCTAGTCTTTACATGACAGAACATGCAAATGTCTCAAGCGTAAATGACAGCAGACTTCAGGGCCCAAAACTGGCTGGTAAAACGTGAGACTATGTTTATAAGACCTGCTGAACTCAATTTTGAGCTGTAGACTTAGTAGAACACTAAGTGAACTTGGTCATACTTAATTTTCAGTGATGATGTCATTCTAGGCAGGTCTGGGCCCGGAAGACAGGGTCATTGTTGAATGATGGAGTAGTAAGGTGGGAAACTTTTTCTAACAGTTATCAAAAAGACATTTTGAGAAAACGGTTGATAATACACCCACATCAGCAATTTTCTACCCCACATTAATAAGAGATGCATAGGCCTAGGTGGGGCTTTCTGAGTAGAGATTACAAGCCTATTATGTTCAGTTTCAAAACTTGTTTCAATATCACAAGACCCACAACGGAAGTTTGATGATCTCGTATCGCTGCATCGCTGCATGCATCGCTGCATGCTCACAAAAACACACAGACAGCACGCAGCTGGTGAAACCCAAACTGCACGCGACACAAAAACACAACATGAAAGCACGTGGCTGATATAAACAAACTGTGTGCTCACAACACTGCTCACAGACCCGAGAGAACGCGGCTCGAGCAGAGCTTGAACCACGCCCACTCACAAAACAGAGCGCATGAAAACGAGGAACCACTCGGCTTGCGTGCTCATGACAAGGACGAACACACGGCTCATGAATGTCCGAACCCCGACACAAGCCGAAACTAGACAAGACCGTCTGGGGATCGGACACTATAACCCGCACACAAGACGCTACACAGAAAAGAGTGCACGCAACTCGAACACTCGAAGCCGCGTGCACACACACAAAACTCGAGACATTACGGTAGTGTCAGAGCTCTGCCGCAACAAAAAGAAATTACTAGACCGAATGTGGTAGAGCCCTGACAGTAAGATTACGTAAAGTACGAGTCTGCTGTGTTAGTGCTGTTAGATTTGAGCGAAGTTTTCAACATGATTGACACAAGCACTGAGTTTGCATTCGGGGGAATGACCTTAAATGCTTGCAATCCTATTTGAATAGAAGTGTCACGGTCGTGTTGTGTCTCTTCACTTCCTGTTCCATTCCTTGAACTTCCCATGTCGTTTCTCCCAATAATATTTTTTGGGGGGCTATAACCACACCTCGAGGGCAGGTTGGGCAAAGGAGGCGGAGCCTGTTAAAGTTATGTCTCCAGTGCCTCCTGTTCCCCCTCCACAAGGTGTTCCTCATACGACGTGAGGTCACACCTTGCAGGAGGGGGCGTTCTGTGACAGTCATGTCGTGTCGCTTCACTTCCTGTTCCCTTTCTTGTACTTCCCGTGTCGTTTCCCTTCACCTGTTGTGTCAATCACTTCCTTGTTAGTCTCGTCAGTTGTTTCCCCTTATACTTTGTATATAAACACTCATGTTTTCCTGTGTCTTTGTCGATTGTAGCCATTGCTATCATGTGGGCAGATGTCCTCTCTCCGTGTTCTGTGTCTCCAAGTTCGCACCAACTTCCACTTCGCACACTGCCCTTGATAACAAGAAGTAGGTGTTCTGTTAATATTGGTGATTTTACTTTGATGCAGCTCCGCTTGCGTGTGGTGTCCATCAAGGTTCTATTCTTGCTCATGTTTTTATTCTTCTTGTGCCTTCTCTGAGTTTGATTTTTAAGAAACATGGCATCTCCTTTCACTGTTATGCAGACAATACCCAAATCTATCTGTCCCTGGGATCTAACATGGGTTTCTCTGTTAGCAAGTCTAGCAGGTGTGAAGACTACATTTTCTTCACCTCATTGAAGACAAAAATGAGATGATAGTGTTTGAATCTTGAGAAGCTGCTAGTTCCTTGTTTTTAAACTTTGTCCACTTGTCTTTGTGTGTGAAACCACTGGTGAAGAATTTCAGTGTAGTGTTTGTTACTGCTCTCAAACTTGACAGATTAGCACAGTAGTCAAAACAAGCTTTTGTCATCCTTGAGTAAGTAAAATCATTTCTTTCTTCTAAGGACATCCATCTTCTAAGGGTGATCCATGCTTTTATTTCAACAAGGCTTGACTATTGTAATTCCCTTTATATGGATATTAACCATGCGTCCGAGAACTGTCTGCAGATGGTACAAAATGCAGCTGCTTGGCTCCTTACTGGTGTGTGTGTATTCGAGAGCACATTACTCCAGTTCTCAAATCTCTACATTGGCTCCCAATTTGTTACAGAATTGATTTAAAGTCTTATTGCTGGTTTTTAAATTCTTCAATGGATTACCTCCAGCATATATTTCTGATCTATTATTAGTTCACATCCTGGAAGGTCTCATCGGTCATCCAACCAGAGACTGTTAAATGCCTTTGCGGCACCACCGAAAATTTGGAACAGCCTACCTATTTTTATTAGAACTATAGTTTTTTTTATTTTATTTATGAAAATAAAGTCATGTTTCATGACTTTAAAACTCAAAACGTATATGTTTTTCTCTGGCTTTTGATTGTAGCTGATTGTACTGTGTCTCATCTGGTCTATTCTGTGTTAAATGGTGTTAAATTTTGACAGTACTTGATATAATGTGCAGCACTTTGGTCAATAGTTGTTGTTTTTAATGGTGCTATATAGATAAAGTTGAGCATTAAATTGAGTTGAAGCTGTTTTTTGGGGGAAGTTTGACCTATAGCGATGTTTAAACATGAAAAGTTCAAAAGGTTGATTGGCATCAACATCTTTCTTTAATTCCTCTAATCACCTTTGGAACAAGAAAATAAGATATTTTTAAAAAGCAAATATATGAAAGGCCTTATTACAAAGTATATTGTTTGTGAAAGAAGAAGCTGGGAAAAGGGCGAAAATTTAAACACTAAAAAAAAAACAGACAAAAACAAAATAAAAGTAATGACGGTAAAGAAGTAAAGCCTTCTTTAGGGATGGCTTCTGCCCACACACAAACCAATCACAACATAAATCCAGGCCTTGTCCTCTCTCATCCCTCACTGGCATCGCTCCTCATTTTAAGTTTCCATATAACTTCTATTTATTTATTTTAAATCATGCTTTGGTAAATTGTAGTTATGGCAATTTCAATTCCGCTATAAGCAGCGCTACAGAAGACACAAGTTTATATGCTTTGTCACAATTGTTGTCATAATTATGATTTACCAAAGCATTTGTTTCTTTTGTTCTTTTTTTTGATTAAACAAATCTCTATCTCTTTCTGGTTCATTGCTGCACTCTCCCTCTCACACACTCTTGCCGCCTTGCTTACATGATCTTTCACTGACTTCTCTTTTGCATAGAGCTGTTTAGTGACACTATGCAGCTTTGCAATTTGCATATGTACATAAGTGTGCACATGCCCACACACACATGCACATACATGCACACACACACACACACACACAGAGGTTTGCTGGAAGGCAGAAAGTAATTTTCATATAAGAGCAGATAAAGATTCAACGACTTTGAGTCTGAGTAAATACCCTCAGTACTCCTGATATTTAAGAAGTTTTTGTTTTTTCCATATACATTGCACTGATATTGAAAATAATGATTTAAAATAAATAAATAGGCTCTCTATCTCTTGTGAAAAAGAAATGTGCTTAATTGTATTGAAAGTGTACTTATTGTGTACTTCAAATATTAACTGTATGCTTTTGTTTTAAAGTACACTTGCAGTATGTATAATATATAATTTTAACATAATTAAAATTAAAGGACACTTAAGTGTTATTAAAGAGAGTACACTTTAATGACAGCATTTCTTGACATACTTAGGTGCACTTTTTAAAAATCCACTTTATAATATCATCTAATTACGTTTTACTTAAACACATTTTAAACGATTACGATTTTAAAATGTTTTACATAAGTACACTTATTTTGACGTATTGACTTGTTTGTCACAGTTTGAGTTTGTTTTTATTCTCCCACGTTTCATCCTCGTTACCTGTCAATCGCCTTATTAATTTTCTCATTCACCTGTTCCTTGATCATTAGCTCATTAGTTCCTTTTTATCTGACATAGTTTAGTTTGTTAATTTTTTGTCAGTACAAGATTGTTTATCTATATTTTAAAGACACTAGAAGCGATTTTGAAAGTACATATAAAGATGTATTTAAGTCCCACTTAAGTGGTTTAAAAAAATCACTCAAAAGTTCAACTAATTGCGTTTAATTTAAACTTAATGTGTGATAGAGTTGAAATCCATTACAGATAATATGCATTTATTTACTCAAGAACATTGCATTCAATTCACACTTAAGTGTTTTCCTTGAAAATATATCATTTGTGTAATAAGTAAACTTTATAAAAGTATGCAAATTAGCTTTCCATTAAATCAAAAATATGTATTTAGCATTAACGTAGCAATACTAAAGATAAAGCAGCATGATAACAGAGTACTACAATATTATATTTAAGCCCACAAGTCAAAGTGTGCCAAATGTTAGGATCATGTTGTAGTGTCCTCTTCAGTGCTGAACTAAGTCACAGGCTGAAGGCTGAAGAAATAAATCGTTTTTTTTAAATGACACTTTCAACGTTTTCAGCCATCATGTATGACGTGCTCTACATTAAAATGCGTGCAAGAGCTTTCTGTGAAGGGTTCTTTATGATGACATTTACAAGAGTGCAGCCACTGGACACCATAATTCACCTCACAGGCTATGCACTTCAAATACAATCTGACTGCATAAAATAATGAAGCACTACACTATGTTTACATAATAATAAAAACCATTGTAAACTCTTTAATGTCGAATGCATCTTAAGACCTCTTTATTCCCTGGGAGTCTTTACAGATATCCTTTAAAAGGGATGACTACTTTTAAATCATTGTGCACTTAAATAAACAACGTTTCACAGGACCCGTATCACATTTATCAAAAACACTCTCGTGTTCTCTTCCTTAATCCATATTTGCATATCCTGTTGTTGTAAGACCAGAAACTCACTCAATGTTTAACTTAATGTTGGCATCACACGGCAAGACGGAGGCGGTGCCACTAAAATTCCAGCTGCAACAATATTTAAACAAACCAGGTAAAGTAAAAATGTATGCTCTCTCTCTCTCTCTCTCTCTCTCTCTCTCTCTCTCTCTCTCTCTCTCTCTCTCTCTCTCTCTCTCTCTCTCTCTCTCGCACACACACTCACTCACTCACTCAATCGCTCACAGATGATGTCATTGCGCACTCTAGTGGTCGTATGGTTTCACTACAAAATCATTCTTCAATAGAACACTGTATTTCAAGATTCAAAGTGTTTATTGTCATATATACAGACAGAAAGCATGTTTCCCTGTACAATGAGATTCTTACTTTGCCTTCCACAGTAAATATCACACAAGTAAACTAAAAATAAGATAAATATATAAATAATAAGAAGAGCAAATATATAAAAATTTGTACATATTTGCATCATATGGAGGGGAGACTGTGACACACAGTCACACTTTTTACTCCAGAGAACATTTATCAGTATAGGTTTATTTTATCGATCATCTGTATGTAGACACATGGTCAAATCGGTGTACAAGCATTGTATCGGTGTGCGAGAACATTTTTCCCTCACCCACGCGCATTTTTGTGTGTAAAAGTCCTAAAGCTCAGCATTGTTGCACGCATTTTTACTGGAAATATCCTAAACACAGTGTGTTGTCGTTCGTTTGCGGCTCCCGTGTGTTCGTTTGCGTTCCTTCGCGGCTCCCGTATTCCATGTTCCACGACCTTCACTCTGTATTATCACTTTGTTTGTTTTCTGCACTATTATAATAAATTCACTCATTTGCACTTGAATCCGGGTTTTGTGTTTTCCCTTGCTTTCCCCGCTCCCCCCTCCTCCCTCCTCTCGTCTCCTCCACGCACGCTGCTCAAAGCTGAAGTGCATTACAGTATATTGTCAAGTATTTTTAGAGTTAAATTGTCAATTATTAATTAGTATTTATGAGATCTTAATGGTTATCATTTCAACTATAGTTAATAGGGTAAAACCAAAAAAATATTTAAAATGGGCATTTATGGTCGTGTGGAACGATTCGATTGATTTTTAGTGCATTCTGATGGGGAAAAATGTTTTGGTGTACAAGCATTTTGGGTTATGAGCTCGCTCTTGGAACGAATCAATAGAATAGAATAGAATAGAATTACTGTATAGCTACCATATTGCTTTACCAGCAAAGTTTATATTTAATAAATTCTGCAAGTTATACATATATTCTACAACATGAAACAATTTACACAACCTTAACTGTATTTTTTTAAACAGGTGAGTCTTGTCTGAATTTACACCAGGCGTTAATGTGCTGTAGCAAAATTCCAGAAATATTTTTTTCTACGAGGTAATTATTAAAATGTAGTTGAGTAAATTTGTTTGGTGGGAAACTCTTGCGTCAGTTATATATTATCAGAGCAAGATATAAAAAGTAAAATAAAATGTAAAGATAAAAATGCTACAGAGTCAATTAAATCTCATTTATTGAAATATAAATCTTTTGAATGTACATGGTCATAATGCATATTATGGCAAAAGAATAACATCTATTAAAGGAACAACTACCTAGAATAACACATATTGTACCATAGAATATACTTCATACCTCTCCTTTGTTTCCCCAATTCCTGCACATTCACTCTACTGTCTCTTTAGGAATCATTTACCTTCCTATTTCAGCATAGACAAATCTTGAATGTCTACACACACACACACACACACACACACACACACACAAAGCAGAATAAAGAGAAACTAGATTAAAATATTTGAAAGAAGAGTTTTAAAAAGTGCAACAGTTTATATATATATATATATATAAATCGCTCTCCTCCTGACGTGCCACAGTAGAGGGTGAAGATGGGGGCAGGCAGTGACATGCTGAAGTCCTGTTATACAATTATACACATTCACAACAAACAGTGATGTATAACATCAACATAAAAACAACTCTAAATGACGTGTCTTTAAGATGCTTCAAGACTACAGGATTTGGCTATGTAAATCTACACTGTGATTTTCAATTTCTTTGATCTTGGGAGGGGGGTCACATATTATAATCTTCACAAGCACTCATAATAGCACTTCAGCGCATGATTATCTATATTTCCATTTGGTTGGATGCTCGTATATAAAATACAATTATCAGGAAGGTACAACTTGGAGCACAATTATAAAAAAAATAACAAAGGTACCGACTGATTTCACTGATTCACAAAGTCTTTCCTCATTATTATGCTGCAGTACAAGCTTCAGGAACTAGGGAAAAACCCAAAAGCCCAAAAAGTTGACGTGAAACTTTGTGAGTTAAGTAATTTCATTTGGATCATCTTTTTCAAAAGATTAGCTTTGAATACCAGTTTTGCCTCAGACTAACATAAAGAAATCAGAAAGTTCTTTTTCTTCAGTTTGGTAAAAACTTCGGCTACACACAAAGATGTCATAAATAGTGTCATATCAGCATCTTATAAAGGTTGAAGTCACAAAAACAACATGCGACTCGCAGGTCAAAACACAGTTGCCATTTTCTTCATTTAGGACTACAATTTCCAAACCCAGTATTCACAAATAATATATCCATTCTATCCAAACAGTACAAAAATAAATTTCAAACTACCACACTTATTGAGACATTGATGATATATGATCAGTCACATCAAATCTATGTGTCCTACAGAGTTTGTGCTGTTTAGTTGGTCTACTGCTCCTCAAGTCCTACAAAATGTTTAGATATTTTAAGCTGCTTATAGTGGTTTTTTATAGCACAGATGGATTCATTGACAGGTAGCAGTTGTGAAACCACTCAGGTCACTGAAATGATTTTAAAAGACATGCTTATATTGCTGATCCGAATGCCCATCAAAATAAAGATCACTGACACACACACAAACAAACAAACACAATACAAATGATATACAGAAACAAATATCTCCTCCACGTCCCCTCCTCATTGGTCTTAGCTCCATTAGAGTCACTTTACCACTTATTGAGCCTCATCAAGAGCGCTCATAATGTCCTTTGGTGCACTGCTCTTTCCTCCAGACCTGTAGAGGGGGATGTCTAATCCAAAAACATCAATGACATTCACGCATCAAAGTTCTTCTTTTTCTTTTGAAGGCTCCAAGAGAGTGTAGAGAGGAAAATATGATGGAAGAACCCAGGGAGAGATCCAAGAATTCACAATGAATCAGAGGAACGTTTGTCTCTGTTGATGTCTTTCTCTCCCTCGTTCCATCTTTGTCTTACAGGAAACTGTCCTCCACCAGATCTCCTGAGTCCAAGCACATCTCATCCAGCAAGGTGATGTCCTCTAGGGTCTCTCCTTCACGCTTTGTCATGGAGCTGCTAGAGCCTGTCTCTATTGCGCTTTCCTCCGATGTCTGAGAGCTACAGAGAAAAAGAGAGAACAATTCATTAGCTCAAACAGTAGAGCGGATTCGATTCCCATGTTACTTCCCATGTTACTTGAATGCAATGTAAGTCGCTTTGGATAAAAGCGTCTGCCAAATGCATAACTGTAAGTGTAATGGAAAGTTTTCAAGTCCATCATAAAATTAAAGTTGTTGAAAATGCAGCATAAAAACAGAAAAAAAGATGGCTGACCTGTGGCGGTTCCTTTTGCTGTAGTCTTCATTCGACAGTGGGTCGAGGTCCGGCAGAGGAATGATGTAGCCGCTGTCAGAGCTAAGTCTTTGTTCATCAAATCCGCTCTCGCGGTCCTTCAGTTTGCCCTGGTTCTTGTACAGCACGCCCATGTACGCATCATCATTGTCAACACACTGTACCCGGGTCACAGCGGGGTGATCGCTCTTCAGGAAATCATGATTCACTCGCTCATAACACTGCACACAAAGACAAATACAAGCACAATATAAAAAGTTATAAATAAGTAATACAAAAAATGTCCAAAGTCATATTAAAAATATGTAATACAGGTCCTTCTCAAAAAATTTGCATATTGTGATAAAAGTTCATTCTTTTCCATAATGTAAAGATACAAATTAAACTTTAATTATTTTAGATTCATTGCACACCAACTGAAATATTTCAGGTGTTTTATTGTTTTAATACTGATGATTTTGGCATACAGCTCATGAAAACCCCAAATTCCTGTCTCAAAAAATTAGCATATTTCATCCGACCAATAAAAGAAAAGTGTTTTTAATACAAAAAAAGTCAACCTTCAAATAATTATGTTCAGTTATGCTCTCAATACTTGGTCGGGAATCCTTTTGCAGAAATGACTGCTTCAATGGGGCGTGGCATGGAGGCAATCAGCCTGTGGCACTGCTGAGGTGTTATGGAGGCCCAGGATGCTTCGATAGCGGCCTTAAGCTCATCCAGAATGTTGGGTCTTGCGTCTTTCAACTTTCTCTTCACAATATCCCATAGATTCTCTATGGGGTTCAGGTCAGGAGAGTTGGCAGGCCAACTGAGCACAGTAATACCATGGTCAGTAACCATTAACCAGTGGTTTTGGCACTGTGAGCATAAAGCTTTTCAGCAGATGGAAGCATGAAGTGCTCCAAAATCTCCTGATAGCTAGCTGCATTGACCCTGCCCTTGATAAAACACAGTGGACCAACACCAGCAGCTGACATGGCACCCCAGACCATCACTGACTGTGGGTACTTGACACTGAACTTCAGGCATTTCCTTCTCCCCAGTCTTCCTCCAGACTCTGGCACCTTGATTTCCGAATGACATGCAACATTTGCTTTCATCCGAAAAAAGTACTTTGGACCACTGAGCAACTGTCCAGTGCTGCTTCTCTGTAGCCCAGCGCTTCTGCCGCTGTTTCTGGTTCAAAAGTGGCTTGAGCTGGGGAATGCGGCACCTGTAGCCCATTTCCTGCACACGCCTGTGCATGGTGGCTCTGGATGTTTCTACTCCAGACTCAGTCCACTGCTTCCACAGGTCCCCCAACGTCTGGAATCGGTCCTTCTCCACAATCTTCCTCAGGGTCCGGTCACCTCTTCTCGTTGTGCAGCATTTTTTGATACACTTTTTCCTTCCCACAGACTTCCCACTGAGGTGCCTTGATACAGCACTCTGGGAACAGCCTATTCGTTCAGAAATTTCTTTCTGTGTCTTACACTCTCGCTTGAGTGTCAATGATGGCCTTCTGCACAGCAGTCAGGTCGGCAGTCTTACCCATGACTGCGGTTTTGAGTAATGAACCAGGCTGTTTTTTTTTAAAGCCTCAGGAACCTTTTGCAGGTGTTTAGAGTTAATTAGTTTAATCAGATGATAAAGTTAATACCTCATTTAGAAAACCTTTTCATGATATGCTAATTTTTTGAGACAGGAATTTGGGGTTTTCATGAGCTGTATGCCAAAATCATCAGTATTAAAACAATAAAACACCTGAAATATTTCAGTTGGTGTGCAATGAATCTAAAATAATGAAAGTTTAATTTGTATCATTACATTATGGAAAATAATGAACTTTTATCGCAATATGCTAATTTTTTGAGAAGGACCTGTATATTAAATACTAATACTACTATTAAGTCCACTTATCTCGACCTCAGTTAACTTGCCAATCCTATTATGTCGACGTTTTTGAAGTGGAACCACCAAACTCCCTATTTGTCTTATCATTTTCTTATTTGTTATGTCGATTCTTTTATGTCGCCGAACCCTAATATCTCGAGCACAAAAGAGGGACAAATTCATCACTTCACGTGGTTATCTTGTGACTATTGATCGCACCTAGTTCACTGCGCATGTGCTGAGTTCGCATTGCATGTACAGTGGCGCGCAGCCGCAGAAGAACTCACAGAAGTGGCGGAAAAATCAAGCCTTGGAAGAGGAGGCGTAGGAGTTAGCATCAATGTCCAAGAAATACCAGATTACATTGACATTGACAAAGACGTTGTTACTGATGGAAGCATTTGTTTTCAAGCAGACCGTTAAAGGCAAAAAGCAACAATGCATTTCAGACTTTATAAAGAAACCATAGTAACCGCGTGTGCAATACTTTTCAGAACTGTGTCCGAGCGAAATGACTGTGTTTTGAGCGAATGTGTTTATGTGTGTTGTGACTGTTTACTCTGTGAGCGATCATTGTGTTTGCAGTGTTGGAGAATATAATTAAAGGTTTGTATTGAGAATCAAAGGTGTTTTTATTGTATACTGGTAAATCTCTGCTGTTAGTTGGTGCAAATATGCCTTTTGTTGTTAACAAATTTTATAGCATTTTTATAGCATGCCGATCGCTTCATCAAATAAATCGCCATATTGCCATCTTTATCATCGGTTATCTTGATGCTTTCTTGGAACCCCTGAGGCCGTCGACATAACTGTATTCCACTGTATAAAAACTGAAAGAGTAGTAAAGCAATAACAAGAAGAAAAAGGACCATTTTTTCATGGGATTTTTGTGACGGAAATTGTTGTTAATCTCAAATTAAGCTTGCCATTCTCTTTTATAATGCATCATACTGAAGGAAATGAGGGAGAAATGGAATCATTTCTGGTAGTTGTAAATAGCACTTCAACAGCACCATAAACACTGCTCAACCCCGAAGTTCTGCCCCATTTCTGCAAGCGTTCTGTGGTTCCTTGAGGGCTTACAGGCCAATTTACGAACCGCATTTCCCACCACACCCCTGCCCAAGGTGCTATAACAGGAGCTAGTTATTCCCTGGGCCATGTGACTCTGGGAAGCAGAGTTTTGAAGTACCACGTGCGGTGTCTGTTTAATAGAGCAATTATGGCTAGCTGGCGGACTCTAACTGTATGCTCCTGGTCATTAGCGTTGCAGGGTTTTGCCTTGCAGGGGCGTTAGCCAGTTGGAGCACTGATGTGCTAATCTCTGTTAGCGGTCTGGCAGTTTTGCCAATGATGACATAGACATAGCCAAGACCTCAAAGCCTAGATTAACACACTGCATTTAAGATACAGGAAGTGGGAAGCCATTTCCACCGTACTTTTATCTGGGCCATTTATTAGGGCATGGTGGGATATATTATTACAGTTTAGAAATGTCACTATTTAATTTATTTTTTGAGTTTAGTTTTAGATCATTTAAGTCTGTGCATAAATAGATAGCATTTATTTAATTATTTGTTTATTTTGTTTTTGAAAATGACGTTTAAATTGCTATTTCATTTATTTATTTTATAACAAGATAGTCTTATAACATCATTAATTACTACTGTGTCATCAATGTTAGATTTACTCTACCCTAAACATCTCACACAGAAGGTAATCCCCCTTCTTTTTTTGGGGCAAAATACATACATCAGATATTTATTTATTTATTTTATTCATATTTGTTATTTTTTCCAAATCATTGCTATTTTAGTTAAGAAAATAATTATATTTACATTTAAATATATAAAGATTTAAAAAAATATATTTTAAAGATATAAATACACAATTAAATACATCAAGATTTTAATATATATATATATATATATATTTAATTGTGTATATATACATTTTTATATATTTAAATGTAAATATTTAATCTTTAAATGTTTTAGATAGAGAGTTAATTAAATAGTCTTAGTAATTGAACGAGAAGCTGAGAGAAATAGTCTCCTAAAAAAATATTTCATTTGAGAGTGATAAACAGAATCTAGTGTTCATGTTGCAGGCTTACTCTCTTATATCCCGAGGGCAGCAGAGAGGCCACCGTATCACTCAGGTTGTGGAAAGACGGTCTCTTCTCCGGTTCACTGTTCCAGCACTTCATCATAAGCTCATAGCTGCACATTGGTCAAACAACAGCACATTGGTCAGAGATCTGCACCAACCGGAGCAAAGCACAGCAAAACAGTCATGCAAACTTGGAGATGGAACGTACACATCACTGGAAGCCTGCTCGGGTTTCGCCATTCGGTATCCACTCTTGATCTTGTTGTAGAAGCTGGAATCCACAACCATACCTGGATAAGGTGTCCCTCCTACAGAATTAATAAAAACACATTATTTACTGTACATTTTGTACAGATTGAAAATAAGTGCTACACAAATCTATGGTCATATTAAACATACCAAGAGAGAAGATCTCCCATAATAAGATGCCATAAGACCAGACGTCACTGAGTGTAGTGTACAGGTTATCAAAAATACTCTCAGGGGCCATCCACTTTACTGGAAGGAAGGTCTGTGTGTGAGAGACAAAAAGACAAAGTATAAGAAGACGATTGTTCCAGTCCTTTTATTGCCAAAATAGGGCATGTTAAAACACTGAAAATATCCATAATCTCAGACGATTAATCAAAAACACCACATTTGGACTAAAACCACCACTCACACTTCCTTTGGAGACATAGTTGTTATCGTGCATGATGTCTCTGGCCAGCCCAAAGTCACAGATCTTCACTATCTTGCCTTGAGACAGCAGGACATTACGTGCAGCCAAGTCTCTGTGTACACACTGTGAGAAAGAGAAGGAAAAAGAGAAGTAAACAACTCAGTGTGTTTGGTACAGAGATTGAGTTCAGTTTCAGTGGGTTATGTTAGATAGAAAAAATATTTTTTTTGATAGTTTTTCAGCTGTTTGAGTTGGACGAATTTTTATCTTTTCCCATTTCTTCCCATCTCATGTAGTCATATCCTTACAGCCCATCAGAAGATTCAAAAATGTTTTTAGCTCTTTATACTATACTTAAAATATATTTTATATAATTTAGTACTATCATTCATGTCGAGACATTTTTAAACTAAAAAAAGAAAAAACAGACTAGCTAAATCCACGAGTGCCACACAAATATTTAAAAATTGCACACAGTATTATCAAACTTTCTATTAATTATCAGCAGTTTTATAAATATGTTTTATCTGAATTATTTTATTTATGCCTCTAGATTAGAATATACTGTTTGGAAATTAAAGATTTAACTATCTGTTCATGCTCTATTTCCTTTCCTCAACTCTCTCTCTTGGTCACACACTCTGTTTTTCTTCAAGGGTGGTCTAGAAAGTCCATCTTTATGAGAGGAGGTTTAGTAAACCCTCTGTTACCAATTTTTAAACAAGAGGTCTAATTAATAGTTACCATAACATAAATGATAGCAGCATTGTTTTCACTGCTAGGCTTCTCTCCTGAGAGGTTTCAGTTTACCAGGAAAGTGCAAACCCTCAATCCTATGTACAGCCACAGCTCATACAGGCAACCATTTTCTCAAATATAGAAACCTGCCATCAAGTCACCTCCTCCGCAAAGACATCCAGAATCACTTTAATGCTATGTCTCAAAGTTCTGTCTAAACTGCACGTATAAGCAAGATCAAAAGTGTTTTGAAGTAAATGTTTACCGGCCAAACTGACAGAGGCAGTTATCTTGCACAAACAGGATTTAACTTACGTTCTTAGAAGCCAAGAACTCCATCCCTCGAGCCACCTGATAGGTGAAACTAAGGAGGTCCACTGTCGTCAGGCCTTCATTGGTGTTATCTGAGAGAAGGTTCTCAACTTCACTGTCTGTTGTTCACACAAACACATTTTGAATTAGAACTGCACGTTTAAAATGATTGTGTGTGTGTGTGTGTGTGTGTGTGTGTGTGTGTGTGTGTAAAGTCTGAGCAATGGCAGGCAGATGTATGCATTAAGACGTTTGCACTACAATTACCATCTGTAATTGCAGGGTGCACAGGATTAGTGACATGGGTGGACCTCTCTGTTATCACTCGCTAAACATCAGTGTGTGTGTGTGTGTGTGTGTGTGTGTGTGTGTGTGTGTGTACTACAACTACCAGCCAAACCAAACCAGACCACAACATGCCAAACCAACCGGAGTACGTGCAGTAAATGAGGAATAGACTGAAATATAAAATGCCGAAAGAAAAAATTCCGGAGGATTAAGAATGAGAAAACAGAACAGGAAGAGAAAAGAGGTGGAGATGTGATTTATACTTAAAGGGATAGTTCACCCAAAAATAAAAACTGTCATTATTTATTCACCCTCATGTTGTTCCAATACGGTATGACTATTTTTTCCAAGCAATTTCAATGAACTTGAGCTTTCGAACTTTCAATCTTCCTTAAGTCAAATTATAGCTTTGTACATTTTTATGAATAATAGTCTAAAATGTAGGATGTTTTTCCTCTTCTAATCTTGACGTGCTATAGCTCTGCTTAGTGAGTCACATCTTTTCAATTAATCAGTTGATCGGACTAATCTTGTACAAACTGCTCCTCACAAAATGATATCGTATGACATCAGAAGACTTGAAAGCTGAAAGATGGTCTTCAAAATATAGTTTTTTGTGTTCCTCAAAAGAATGAATGTCATGTTGGTTTGGAACAACTTGAGAGTGAAGGTGAGTAAATGACAACCAAATATTAATTCTTTTAAAAGAGTCATCTTACCAATTAATTGTCTGTAAGAGGGAGGATGGTCATAGTCTGATCTCTGGATGGGAGAGTATTTTGAAGCTTCATTCATTTCCAGCATGGGGACATATTGCATGGTGTCTGCCTGCTTCATGTCCATATAATCACCTTTACCCTCAAAAGACAGGATGACGTAGCTGCACACACACATAAATATAGAAATAATGAGTCAGGGGAGAAGATCATGCTGTTTACGGTCACTCTTGCCAAATGAAAACACTCAGACTTTTTGTTTTGTCAGCATACTAATGAATGATTAGATCATATTGTAGTAGAAAGATCTGATGTGTACTGGAAGTGATTAATATAAGTGATACTATAATGGGTACTTCCTGATATACCTAATTTCTATGTTGATTATAAATAAAAAGTGTTCTATATTTCATTTAATAATGAAAAAAAAAATTTGCCCAATATTTGTGCGAGCAGTGTAATTTGTTTGCGTGTATTAGCTTAGCAAAATACAATGCCGAACAGGGAGTTGAGTTTCCTGTGTTATTTGTGTGCTAAGTAAGATGCTGCTTATTTAGAGCTTTCCAAATCTGTTGTTTATATCATTTAGAATGTCTTTAAGGATTGCTGCCTATGTAGGCAGTAGGAAGAGGCAGCCTATGCAGGCAGCTCACTCCCTACTCTTATTCAGCAAACGCTGGACGTCTTCATGGAACTTGTTACACATGAATCTCACTTATGGACTTTCAGCCGTCCAGCGTCGAATATGAGTGAAATAATATATTTCCATAATATCATATCATCCCATATTGAGTAAACAGAACAAAATACTGCTCTCTAAAGATATTTGAGGTAAACATATTGTAATCCATAAGTTTCTATCTGGGTGAACACACTTTTGGAATAAAAGCCTAGAGGGATGAAAATAATAAATAATAAAACACAGACATTTCCCATTTCAGTACTAGCAAAACAATGGCAACTCACTCTCTGTACAGTAACCAAATCTGGAAGATAGTGGAGGCGGAGGTGGGTGAACAGTTTGGCGGTTTTGCCTTCTTTTGCGCTCGCTGTTGTCCTGCAGACTGTGCTGATTAATGAATCATTTTCACAGAATCCAAAAATCTTTGATTCTGGTGAGCTTTCTGTCTTGAACTGTGGGTATAGTGTATTATCTGTCATATCTGATGACATGCTTCTACCCGGCAGTAGCACTGTGTCTGTTTGTGTTTTATGACAGCTGGCGACCAGGTGCAATACCGACACCTACTGTACGTTGGGATGTCAAGCCATATTATCATATGTGTACTATTGTGACATGTCAAATATCACGGTTATAGTCAACACCCCTTATCTCTACTATCTATCCTCTCATAAATTACTTCACTTACCCAGTTAGACACTTCATATTCTATCATATTTAAGAGCTAAATAAAAAAAAAATTCTAAAAATTTTTTTTTAATCTAAAAACATTTTTATAATCTTTTGTGTGGGTATGTGTGTTGGCTGACCTCCTGCTACTCTCATCGGCTGGGTTGATGCCAAAGATGTCTAGATCTTTCTTGCCCTTTTCTGTGTGGCGGCTGAGAAAACCATCTCTGTTCTTATGCAGGTAATTCACCAGGTCTCCATAGAAACAATACTCTGTGATAATGTAGATCGGTCCTGAAAAGAGAAATGGGCAAACAGAAAAAAAGAAAGAGTGAGAGAGGTGTTCATAAAGCTAGTCTAATATTATCAGAGACTTGTAAATGTCTAAAAGCAGGAGGTTATAGTTCTACATTACACTTAACCCCGCCTGTTAAAACGCCACACAATAAAAAGCCACAAACCAAGAAGACACCACCCTAGAGACTTGCCTGTTTGTCTTTGTTATCTGTGTGGTTGTGCATTTTCACCTGATTTGGTGCACGCTCCCAGAAGATTGACGATGTTTAGGTGAGGGCCCAGGTGGGTCATAATTTTCAGCTCTGACATCAAAGCCTGTTTCTCACTAGACCGTGCTGTCGCTGAGGAAGCAAACATTAAACAAAAAAGGAGGTTTTAATACCATAGATCATCATAATTTATAGATTAGATGTTAGTTGTATCATCTTGCTTGCAAAAAAATACTTTGCAACCATGCATTTTATATATGCAAATTAGAACTACTAGTCCAACTCACGTTTAAGCATTTTTACAGCCACTTTCATCACTGGTTGAGACCGACTGAGCCCGTAAGCAGTGCCCTCCACCACTTTCCCAAACGCTCCTGAACCCAGGACACGGCCTGTAATACGTACACAAACTTTTAACTCATTTGCATAACCAAAGGATGCCACAGAAACATTATCTAGTGTAAGAGAGCATGCAAACACATAGTGCTTTTTGTAACTTTCAGTATTACCACAGCGGTTTCCTGTGCAAGACCATTTTGGATGTTTTAGTCAAAAACCTCAGTGTGCACAGTCACCACACAAATCATGTAAATTGAATCTGTGCAGTCGTTTTTTTGATGATGTCGGATTACAAAACCACAATCCTATCAAGCACACGACCACAAGAAAATGTCACTTAAAGATGGCTAAACCACAGTGAATCCGCAGAACAAGATCATGGTTGACTGATTCACTTCATCTCTGACTTACCCAGAACAAGGCTATCTCGGGAGAACTCCCAGCGGGAATCATATGGAAGCTGCATGGGATCAACATAGATGTATTCGTGACCGTCCGGACTGACCGATTCAATTACACGCCATCTGATCTCATAACGTGGTTTCTGAAACACAGGGGCAGAAGGAGAGAGTGATTCTCATGTGGTCAGTAACAGAGCTCACAGATACTGAAGGACGGCCAGGCTGTTCCACACTCAAGTTGAGAGGTGAGAAGTGTCAAACAATGTGACATACATTTCAACCCCTGCAGAAGCTAACATGACTGTGTTGATGCATTCTGTCCATTCATTCCTCAAATGTGCATGACTGACGACAAGAATGAATGGAAGAGTGAATTTGTGGATATGTGAATGGATTGGTGGGGGAATGTTTGAATGTTTGAATAGGGGAGTGAGTGAGTGAGTGAGTGAGTGAGTGAGTGAGTGAGTGAGTGAGTGAGTGAGTGAGTGAGTGAGTGAGTGAGTGAGTGAGTGAGTGAGTGAGTGAGTAAACAGGTACATTACCATTAAAAAAGTGATTGGTCGGTAAGATTTGTAATGTTTTTAAAAGCCTCTTATGCTCACCAAGTCTGCATTTATTTGATCAAAAATACAGTAAAACAGTAATATTGTGAAATATTATTACAACGTCCAATAATTTGATATACTTTAAAATGTAATTTATTTCTGTGATGGTAAAGCTGAAATTTTCAGCATCCTCAGTGTCACAAGATCCTTCATAAATCATTCTAATATGATTTGATTATCGATTATAAAAGGTTCCACTTCTAAATATATTTGTGTAAACTATAATATATATTTTCGTGATTCTGTGATGGATAGAAAGTAAAAGAACGGAAAGTTCTGACACCAAACATTTGATTGGTCGTGTAAGTATGAATGAATGAAAACGATTAAATGGGCAAGTTATTGAGTAAATAAACGAGTGAGTGAATGAGTCAGAGTGAGTGAGTGAGTGGATGAATGAGTGAGTACCTGTTTCCAGATAATGACCAGCACAATGAGTGAGATGACGACAATGACCAGCAGCACCAGAACAGCAGCAGCCACAGTGAGCTCTGAGCTCGGACCTGAACACACCAGAAGCAATGAGGAAGTGGAGGGTGGAACTATGGAAGGATATGGTACAAAACTGCTAAAAGAAAACAAGCTTTTCCTTAAGCTAAAGCTAAACTAATAACATCATCATTTGAAATGCATCACTCTCATATGCTGTGTTAATCAAGGTGCCCTGTGTGAGCAATTCATTTAAGCTGAAACTGAGTGAAGTGAAACGCCTGCCAACAGAAACTAGCGTAAACACATATGGATTTGTTTCTAAAAGCAGTGGACGGTCCACCTGAGGAATCTATCACAGGAAAATGACATGGGGAGTCTGACAAGACAGGCACGAAATGAGGCTAACAGATGTAAGGACTACTAAAGTAGTGTTTGCTGAGTTTAAACCACCATGATGAACAGATAAGCACACACAGCGATGTTTCTTTACAACAAAAACATAACCTCAGAGCGAGGAATTCATCCCTAAATAAACTGTACATCTGTGATTCAAATTAGTTTCAAATCAGCTTGAAACTTTGTTTATCCTTTGAAACCATGTCAAACAGTGAGATTTCAAGAGATTTCAAGCACTTCAAAATCAAATTTGTTCCTCTTAAAATTAAAAAAGCAGTCTCTGAAGAGACAAGGGCAGGACTCTTACCATTTGACACAAGTTTAACCTCCCGTGAAACGGCACCCATGTCATTCCTGGCCAGACAGCGCACAGCAATCGTGCTTTCAAGATGGTGGAAAGTAATGCGACTTTCAATGTGGTTGTCCACATCTATTTGCAGTTCCACAGTGATGTCCGTAGAGTTGATCGGAAGCGGCATCCACTGGGAGGAATCGTTGGCACAGCTTGTGGAAGAAAGAAAAGTGAGATCAGTATGTTATTATGGTCACTTGACTTTAAACTCTAGGGATGGGAATGTGTCACCTACTCTGGACTGCTTTTATTGAAGGAAAGAGTGAGAAATGATGATAGAATGAAGGAAGACAGATGTACCTGTATTTTGAAACAAGGAGGAAGACTACTTACTGTTTAATGTTTTTGCAGATATACCAGTCCACGTCAGGCGCGGGGGAGCCGCCAACGGTACACACCACTTCCTGACCTGCAGCAGAGCCATGGTGGATGTCCATCAGATCCACAATCACAGGGGGAACTGTGAGAGGAGACAGATTTTTACTTCCCCTTCCAATATTTTCACTGGCCCCACAACAATTTGTTTTGGCAACAAAAATAAATAAATACTTTTATTCAGCAATGATGCATTGAATTAATCAAAAGTGACAATAAAGACATTTTGAATGCTACAAAGTATTTATATTTCAGGTAAATGGTGCTCTTTTGAACTTTTTGTTTCTCAAACAATCCTGCAACAATGTATGTCTGTTTTCAACTCTGATAATAATAAGATTTTTTTTTTTTTTTTGTATTAAAATAATTTCTGAAGGATCGTGTGATGCTGAAGACTGGAGTAATTATGCTGAAAATTTACACAGGAATAAATTGCATTTCAACATAAATAAAAATATAAAATTGTTATTTTAAATTGTAATAATATTTCAGAATATTATAGCATTAATTTTAATTTAATGTTTATCTGTTTTTTATTTTTATTATTAAAAAAATAATATAATAAAATAATTGATCACTCCTTATTTTAATTTGAAACAGAAAGCATACAAATATAATAAAACTACATACACTTTTATTTGAGAAATATGCTGTGCAAAACATTATTGATTTGTTGGATGCTTCAGTAAACAGGTTTCATGACATTAGTTTCCATTTAATATCTAGCATATCTTTGAATTGTGATTAAATTTTTAACATAATCAAGTACAATTAAATGTGGAAACACGAGTAACATTTTTAAACAGTGCCCTTTATTTTAACATGAAAAAACATCAAAAACACAAGAAATCCAGCACTTATGCTGAAAGTACATGTTGCTGCAGAATACTAGACAAAGATACTCCAGTTGAAAACAAGAAAAACAGAAACAAATGTATGTAAAGAGTGGTGAAGAAAGATATAGAGGCATACCGAGATAAACCAACAGCATACAGAGGCAAAAGCAAACACATGTAAATGTAGGTAAATAAAAGGAGTGACAGAAACAACCTGCAAGTACAGAAAAAAAGACAGAAGTTCTCACCTTTAACCTGAAGGTAGAAATTGTAGCTGGTAGTCAGGCTGCCTATTTCTGCCCTGATGGTATAGTTCCCACTGTCCTCCGCCTTAGCCCTGATCAGGGTCAACACACCCTGGTAACTGAACAAAGCACACCACAGCTTTAACGCAACAGTTAACCAAAAAAAAAAAAAGATAGAAAATTTAAAAGTACAGCAATATTTGTCACTGGTAAACAGTGCTCAGATGAGGTTGGTGAGGTAGAAGTTGTGGTCACCTGGTCTCGCTGATTTTGAGGAGGCTGGTGTTGATCTCTGCAGCAACATCTCCCAAGATAGAGCCGTCCTTTAACCATAAGACTTTGGGGGCAGGAAAAGACTCTATATCCACCCTGAACTCTCGAACCTCGTCCAGCCTAGTCGTCTCCACTGGACCAATCACTGGATTTATGTGCACAAATTCATGATCTGCACATAAGGGTAGATAAGGACTGCAAATTAATCCCTGTCACATATGCATATGTGTGAATCTGACATACGAATCAAAAATTGTGTATTTTACAGCATGTGTCTGCGTGAGTATATACCGTAAACTGTAATAGTGAGCTGTTTGGTTTGGCTCTCGTTGCTCATAATGTTTGTGATGGAGCAGGCGTAGACGCCACTGTCTTTCGGTGAGGCATTAGTCACTGTCAGAGTATAATGGATCTCAAGATCCCGCTCATTCTCCTTTACGGTCTTTACCCCACGATCCGCCTGAGAAAAAGCAACAGATGGAGAATATGAAATGTGTGACTTTTTTTGATTGGTATTTTTCATTTTTATCATTTTATTTTTCAAGGTTGAACGAGATTTGTGGGAATGTGAATTTCTTTGTGCTTTATTTTGGAGTTGTTTCTCTCACCAGCTTCCCAGGGTATTTCCAGTGATCCTCCAACATCAGACTGCCTCTAGCCACACAGTCAACAGTGATGGTCTCACCCACCAGCAGAGCCTTCTTCTCTGCTCGTAGGTCGACTCTCAAATCAGACCCTCCTGAGAAACGATAAAAGTCAAGTTCAGTTGGGGAGAAACAAAATGCATTGTCTCCTGAACATTAAACCAAAGGGCAGAAACATTAAACCAAAACATGCCCTTACAAGACCAACACAAACACACACTCAAAATCTTTTACATTTTTAAATATTCCCCTTTTCTAATTTTAACATTGGTTTTTGCATTGAAAGATATCACCTGCCAATCAAACTTGTTCTCACCTGTCCAGCCGTGAACGATGTACTGAATGCTGTCATGCTTCTGTCCATTAACGAGGGCCCTGCAGACATACGTCCCAGCGCCAAAGAGGCCAACAAAACCTCTCTTACTATCATAAACATTGGGCAGAACCTGGTTGGTCTCAACGTGAATCAGAGTTACAGTGGTGCTGGGGTCTGTCACACGGCAGGGAATCTCCATTTCTTCATGACTCGTCATGACGTGGTTTTCAAAAGGGGTCATGGATGGTACAAACGGCGTTTGTGGATCTGTGTGTGTTGATGGATCAAAATGTTTGCAGGGAAGTGTACAAATGGCTTTATATATACAAATGGCATGTACAAATGGATATACTGTATATATATATATATTCTTTTTTTATTTTATTTTTTATAAACATCATCACTGCAACAATCCACCAAGAGGGGCAAAAATAAATAAATCTGTACATACCTGGCACATAAATGTAGATGGTGGTCTCCTCAGTGTTATTGGTGATAGTAGCAGATGTATAGTCATAGTAGCAGATGTATTCTCCAGTATGAGCGGCTGTTGCATTGTCAACAGTCAAAGTGGAGATGAAGAGTCCTTTCTTTTCAGAGTCAGACTGATCATGAATATAAACAGGGCTGAGCCAAGCGAGCTCAGTTTGACCTCGACATGTGAGTCGGAAAGTTGAATGGAGAGATACCTCCATGCTCTCCCTCTGGGGCCACATCACTGGAGCCAGAACTGACTGTGGCAGCACTGGGTACATGGCTGTACAAAAAAAACAAAAACACTTCAGTCATTACATGAACTAGTACTTGAAATGTTCATACGCATCTCATATAATTTCATACATAGTTTGGCTGTTTTATATAATCAGACCTTCAACCAGCAGTTTGAATGAAAATCTTGATGTCCTGGAGACAGTCGACGCAGCAATCTCATAGATGCCACTGTCCTCCTCTATGGGGTGGCGCAAAACTAGAATATTCTCATACCTTTGTAAGAAAAAGACATCACCATTACAGTTATTTGAGTGGTATTATGAAACTTCTGACAGTTACAATAACGTTCAAAAGTTGTATTGTATTGTGAACTAACAATACTTTTAAAGCCTTAATCTAAATCTAATCTTAATCTTAATCTAAAACAATATTAATTTCAACATATACTTCAAGTTGCATGTTATTTAAAAATGAGACGAAACCTATATAAATTAATTCTGTGAGAATTTAAATTTTTTTAAGTGTTTATTTATTTAGGTTAATGTTCATTTTTAAATACAAAAGTTTTTATAGTACTCATTTTCAAAAATGTTATGTTCAATATGTAAGTATACAGTTCTATCGTCTGTATTTATTACGTATTTAATGTTGATTTTTTAATATTAAAAAATACTTTTTTTCAGAATTTATTTAGGTTAATAAAAAATGTTTCCATAAATCCTTAGTAATATCTTATCAAATAAACAAAATTACATTTCATAGCAATTTTATCAGTAATACAGATTATTAAAATATTGTCTATTTTGAAAGCTATTTAGTGAAATTCCACCTGAGGCCATTGAGATGAGTTGTCTTGGTGGAGATGTAGCTGTCATCCAGCTGAAGGCCGTCTTTAAACCACCTGACCTTTGGCTCTGGATCAGCATCAATGTAAATGGTGAACTCTTTTTCCTCCAGAAGAGATGCAACCTCCACTGGCCCAATACCATTAGGTATTATTTCCACAAAAGAGCTCTCTAAGGAAAGAAAGAAAGAAAGAAAGAAAGAAAGAAAGAAGGAAAGAAAGAAAGAAAGAAAGAAAGAAAGAAAGAAAGAAAGAAAGAAAGAACATTGATTGATTGTCTACCCCACATCTGTTCATTCCATCTCTGTGTATTGGTTTTAATGGTGAAAGCAGAGGTGTGCAGAATCTAAGTGAGAAAGGGAAGTACATACCATGGACTGTGATCCCCAGACTGATGGACTTGGTTTTTCCAGTGAATTGGTTGGTTACAGCACACTCATAGCGTCCAGTGTCTTCCACAGAGGATTTTGGGATGGTGAGGATGTACTGAACCTTGTCTGGGAGAACTAATCTTATCGGAACAGCCTCTCTGGCCTGATCAGTGAAAGAAAATAAAGAGTTAATAAACAATTATACATATTGTGTTTACTGTGGATGCACATGTGGAATGAAGTGGATAGCCATCAGTTGCAGGATTTGTTTCTCTTTTTTTGTTTAACCTATTCTAGTATTCAATTTTTACATCAGCTTTTTATTTTAGTCTCTGTAACACATATTCTCTTCCAAGACTGGCCTGTATCTATACTTCAGTGCTGCCTGCTGGAGATAAATCAGTAGGTATTTTAAAGGGCTGTAATCAGACAAGCGCAGCAAACACATCATAAACAATCCCAGCAGAACCCAACACGGCTCCAGTCCAGAACAAAGACTTGGAACCTTTCTATACAATTCCACACTGCTTTAAAAAACCAATGCTTCTTATTTTAAAGATAATGCCTCTGACAGACTCATTAAAAACAAACATGGATGGTGAGCTACATGATACATTCACAGTCACTAAAATATACACACGTCTTTTCAGCAATGACACACAAAAACTAACTAACTAACACATACACACACCACACACACACAACTAGCATTTTTTTAATTTGGAACTCACTTTCACCACCAAGTATGAAAAAATGGCAACTAACAAACTAACTAAATCTTTTGATTTGGAACTCAAATCACAGCCAAAAATGAACTAAAACTAACTTTCAGGCACCTTTTATTTTAGGAGTACCCTGCCTTAAACATGTTCATTTTTTCTATTTCTCCACACACATGTGGATTCACAAGACCTGTAAGAAACACTCATCTATCTTAAGAACTCACAGGATGTGCAGGTCATAGGTCGACTTACACAGTAAATTAGTGTCATTCCTTTCCTTTGAGCTTTCTACCTTCACTTAGTGTAGATTTAAGATTCAATATTTGCATTTTGTCCTACTGTTACATAAAGTGTGAAGGAATACACCTCTACAGCACACCAGAAGAATTCAGTACTAGAGTTTCAGAGAAGCCAGTTTTGCTTATATCAGCTTTGTGTGTGTGTGTGTGTGTGTGTGTGAGAGAGAGCGAGAGAGAGAGAGAGAGAGAGAGAGAGAGAGAGAGAGAGAGAGAGAGAGAGAGAGAGAGAGAGAGAGAGAGAGAGAGAGAGAGAGAGAGAGAGAGAGAGAGAGAGATTTTTGGTCAAGGTTCTTGCCTGTTTTTCGGGATGTAGCCACTGCTGGTGGAAAGCCTTTCCAGGAGGGGTCTCACAGGTGAGATCGACAGCATCCCCCTCTTTCACATCCTCCATACTGGCTTTTAGGTGTATGCTGAATTCCTGCTCTTCATCTTTATTCACATTCAAGTTCTGCTGTTGATCATTGTCGCCATCTTCAATAAAATCAAAATCATCCAACAAAAGACGTAAACAACATGCAAAACGTCACTTGTCTTAAAAGAAAAAGAAAAAGAATGCAAAAGCAAAGACTTCATTAAAAACTATTTAAAGTTTTTAATTTATTTTTGTATAGTAACTCTACACAGAAATCATTAAGTGATTAGCCACATACACGCACATACACATACTACACACACATGTGAGAACTGTAAAATAATACTCTCTTGTGTCTTTTGCTTGTTCAGAGTGCAGGAGTTTGTCATCGCACTCACACGTACATGTAAGCACACAAATATACTGTATGTACCCTATGTGTGCACAATTATAAACTTTACAGTTATTGAACTGAACTGAATCAACACTGAACTGATTTGAGTTGAATAATGACAATTGGCCTGCTAGAGCTGATTTACAGCAGAATTTGAATTTGTTACTCTTGTGAAGCTGCTTGGAAACTCCTTTTTGCTTACTATTCTTCTATTAATAATAAAAACATATTGAGTGAAACCAGGACCAGTTACTTGACGCAAGGATTTAAACTTAGTACAAAGACCAATGCAAAAATACCCAATCACTCTTTCAATCGTTTCAATTTTCTGAATTTTTTTTCGATATCCTCTAAATGTTCTTCTCATGAGTAATGGGCAGTGCATGATGATCTAAAATGAAGCAAGTGTGTGTAAGCGTCTCACACCTGCAGCCCACCCCAACTCAAAATGTCATCACTCTCCATCAACGAGAATTTGTCATCTCCCTTGGTACTCATGCAATGTCAAACTTATGACCTAATGTTTCACTTTTCTTTTTTTGAAACTGAACCATTATAACGACTGAAATTTTAATAAAAGATAACACTTTATTCCGATTGTCTTTAAACTAAAAGGAACTTTGCAACTACATATCATCTACCAGTTATCAGAGTATTGGTAGAATTATTCTGGCACTTTATTGTTATGTTCCTCAACAGACATTCAAAGTTACATTCTACTAAATAACTTTGCAAGCACATGCAACTTATTCTTCTAACCCTAACGTATGCAGATAATATTTCACCAAGTACAACATGTTCCTGGATCAGCATCTTTGTTAATCCTAGAACAACATTCCAATCAACCAATCAGATTTGAGATCTAGGTTTACAGTAAATATCAAGTTTAGGCTTACAACCAGGGCTTCTACATCAACGTTATTCACCATCATTTCCCACTGATTTTATGGAAAACATATGGGTAGGGTTAGGTTTAGAGGCAGGGATGAGGCTAGAACTGATCATTTAGACATTAATGGTGTTCCAATACCAACAAAATATGTTGGAACATGTCTAGCTTGAAAAATCATGGTGACCCAAATTAGAGTTAGTTGACGTAGTTGCAAATCTATTAGAGATAGTTGATAACTGGGAGTTGCATATAGTTGGTAGAATGGCTAAAATGTCGGAATAAAGTGTAACCTAATAAAATAAACACTCTGAAAGTGTAAATGTGTATGTGTTGTGCGTTAATTACCTGTATCATCTGTCACATTATAAACTCTGCTCCACAGTACTTTGTCATTCATGTTTGTCTCGCAAACGTATTGACCTGGTGGTAATGAGCCGAAAAAGCCGATTTTGTGTTCGTAAGGGAAAGGAGCCTCATTCCCACTCAGCAGGTCTCTGAGAATGACTTGAGAGTGTGGGTTTGTAGCGAGGCAGGGGACAGTTTTGAATTCCTCATCTGTTTCAACAACAGGTTCAGACACGAATGGAACCTCAGGATCTGCGGAACAAGAGGTGGGAGTCCTTTTTGCAAATGAATAAGATACAAATTATTTGAAATTTTTTCAGTAGCCATGAACAATCATGTACCTGGAACAAAAATGTAGATATCAGTGCTCTGTTCAGGTTGATCCTCATACATGCAGGTGTAGAGACGCGTGTTTAAGGCCTCAGCATCAGTGATCACCAAAGTACTGTGATTATACCCAGAATGCACTTCACTATTGTGCGGTAATGGCTCGACCCATCTCACTGTGCTTTCTCCGGAGCATGTGATGTTGAACTCCGAATGGAGTGTCAGAATAAATTCATCTTTATCTGAATTAATAACCGGCCAAGGTTTTGAAACATCTGCGGGGAAATATTTCATGTATTTAATTAACTATTCTGAAGCTTTTAAATACCATTGGCACATAGGCTATTAGTAAAATTAAAAATAACATAAATCAAAACTAATATTCTGCAAAAAAAAAGAGAAACACACTTTATTATTCCACATACCTGAACATACTCCAAGTAAGACAATCCCCAAAACGAGATGTGTCTCCAAGAATCCCATGGTCACTTGAATTATGCTCAGCTGAAAGGAGAGAAAAAATGTTCCCAAACTTGATTTATAATAGACAAGGGTATTCAAAGCGCAAGTACAGCTCATTTCTTTGTCAGTTTGAAGCATGGCGCTTGGAATGTCAAATCATGTGTTCGATTCCCAGAAAGCAAGCTGATTAGAATGAAAATGTATCTTGAATGCAATGTAAGTCGCTTTGGATCAAATGTAAATGTTCTGGGTTTGATCTCTTGCAGTTGATTCAGTGTAAAGGATGAATCTCTATACAGTAATAGCTCAGGTAGCCTGAAGAGACCACTGAATCATCATCAGCAGCAGAAGAACGTTTTGGAAAAGTTCAGTGCCAAGAAATAAAAGGTCTTTAAAGAGTCTGGACGCTGTTCAGTCACGCCAGACTCTTCGTCGGGGGAGCGCTTGGACAGGTCGGTTCAGTTTTGTTTGACCACCAGGTGGAGACACAGTACACATGTTCCCGAACAGACCACCGCAGTCACAAGTCAACAGATGGGCTACGAGTTTTTCCAATGTTCCAAAAAAATTTTTTGTTGTTTACAATAGCACAATTTTAACTTTTTAAATCCCAAAGCATACGCATACAGCAAAATATAAGACGTAACAGCTCATTAAGACTGTTTCTATTTTATTCTGTGAATCGTTTTCATTTAATTTATTGATAATAACTATAATTTAATTTGTTCTCTGTCTAAATTCACATGCAATTAAATGCGGCCATCTGACATTACATTCGTATACAAACATTTTATGAACGATTCAACTAAAATGCGTAAATTCCGATCCTGATTCCAAACTAGATTCCAATGCTTCGGGACAATTGGTTGCGTTCTGTCTTCGCTCCTGTGGTTTTAAACGTCCCGTCCCTGGTCTTAAAAGCTTTCCTTGCCGAGTTTGTAATCAGACATTCCGCGCGCGCGTGTTTTATCTCTATCTGTCTAATCCTCAGACCCCTGGGTAACATCAGCGCTTCAGCAGACACTCGGTGTCACTCAATCTGAAGTGGTCAGCTCTGTTATTTCGAAACTAAATTATCACAAAAAAATGTAGCACTTATTTATTTGGTCCTCTGTAAAAAATAATAACTATTACTACTAATAATAATACAAAATCAAGGTAAATAATTGATAATAGCATGTCTGATTAATTGTACCGCACCGTCTTCTTCAAAGTGAAGGGGGGAAACGTTTTTACAGCACAGAGAAGACTGAAGCCCTGCCATTTGCTCGTCGGCCCTCTAAAGCTAATTATCCATGGTGAATCCGGGGGTGTTGAGCAAGACTGCAATTAGTCGACCCCTTTCTGTGCTGCAATTCGGAAATCCGTTGGATTGCCGTAGGAATCCATTCTGAACGGGTGCACTTTTTTGGTACTGCTCATCTGTCCAGCGGTGTTTGAGCGCAAATTTCGGCTCGTGCCTTCCTCCACGCACCCGCCATCACCAGGCGCCCACACACAGATGCGCAACCGGCTGCCAAACATAACCGAGCGCTGTGCTTGACACTCTCGGATAACAGCTGAGCGAGGGGTGCCATCCAACACCCGGTTACTTCACGCGTAAAAGCGATTTCCATGGGAATAAAAGAAAGCGGTCTAAAGATAGCCTGGTGAGGTGAAGTCTCGAGCAGTTGCGCACAAAAAGAAAGAAAGAAAGAAAGAAAGAAAGAAAGAAAGAAAGAAAGAAAGAAAGAAAGAAAGAAAGAAAGAAAGAAAGAAAGAAAGAAAGAAAGAAAGAAAGAAAGAAAGAAAGAAAGATCAAATGTAATTTTCTCTTATTTCATCCAGTTCCAGCTTTATTTTAGTCAAGGAAAAGCAATCATGGTCTTGGTAAATACTACTTAAATTGCATTAAGTTAATCCAGATGTGAGACGTTCCCCATTCATGTAGATTCATCATCGACGCGGACTTCAGCACAGAAGAAGGCAGAGAAGTTTTCTAAACTCTTCAGTCGTGCTTTGACTTCATCGCTTCGCTGTAAACAAATCTCCAGCCTACTGACTATTCCAAAGAATGGTATTCCAGTATGGGCTTGGGCATCCCATTGAAATTTTGAAGGGCAAACAAGGCTCAAAATCCAGTCTGAAATGCGTTTGCCATTAGATGCCAGTGCTGCGCCTCTCCACGGGTGGAGACACCCCCAGCTGCGCGCCTGCGGCTCCGACTGGGATCCAGCACAATCAGGCTTTAACTTTACGGGTGATGATACGAATCCATGGGGTGAAAAAACTCCATAATCCTGCTGGATGATGTCCAGAGTCAAAGTGGGGAAAACCCGTCGAATGATTGACTCGTCCATTGCGAGCGTTTATGAAAAAAGTTTTTTATAAAACACTTAATTTCAGTGAGTTACTAATACATAGTGCTATTTTTGTTGTTGTTATTATTATTGTTATGTCTTTTCTTTTTACTGGTCTTCTCAGAAATTGAGAAAACGAATTCAACTAAAAAACAATTGTTGAAGAATAAATAAATGGACTGTTTTAATTAGTCTAATCCTGAATAAGTGCAATTGTGCAGAAAGCTTTAAATGGTTTAGAACGTCTTATGGAAACTTTGCATAAAGGAAGATACAAAAGAAGCTAATTAAACTAGTTTAAAAATACAATACCTTTTTAATCCCCTTGGTTGTTCCTTTGCTAAAAGAACAGCCAAAATGAATGGCAAAGCTCTTGTAAAATACTCTAATCAGCCCAAGGGTCCTCAGTTGTAAAGCAATAGTAATCCTCTCTCTCCCTTGCGCTCCTCCGTCCTGCACCACGGCCGCTCACGCAAATGCGCCTCTGCAAGAGAGACCTGTAATTGATTCAATGTTACAGTCCATCCTTCCCAGAGAACTAATCATCTGGCTCAAAGTAAATAACTCTCAGGAACCGGCCCCTCCCCTCTCCTTTCAAAATAAGAGTCCGTGTTTTCACACTGTGGCTCCGAAGAGGAGTCGGATTACTACGGGCGCTGCAGTTCTGAAGGAGGTGCGTGAAAAAAGGTCGAGCGGGGAAGAAAAGGACCATATGTTTTTTGTAAGTCCAAGAGGGGCCCTTTTGGAATAAAGGGATCTTTTTTTGGGGGGGGGGGCGACAATGAAGTCAAGTGACCCGTTAAAAGTGTTTTTATAGAGGCTTAGGTGGAGAAGAAATCAAAGAAATGGGAGTGCACAATTAACCTCGTCATCACGCTTTATTCTTTATGTTCAGCTTTTAGATGATTGTGGTTTTCAGTGCAACTTTTTACACTTTCTCGTACGCGTATTGATTTATGCTGACTTTTATTTGTGGATGATCTCTCTTTTCTGCGATTTTCAACTTTTGCCGTGTTTATCCAGTCATTTTACATTTTCATTTTATGTTGACCAAATGTGATTCTCTGATAATAGCTTATAGTTTAACTTAGTGTTGTTGTGAAACGGGTCACTCGGCGGAGAAAATCACAAAATTGTGGGTTCGTCGTTGGCACGTGCTGACGCATGCAAGGGGGCGCTCTAACATAAGAAACAAAGTCAGTCTTCTCAGTCTTTCTGTCTCTAATTTATTCGTCTATTTTAAATAAACCGCATCTAAGACATTATTACTCACGGAGTTTGAACTTTATATGGGGTTTAATTTTATTCGATATCTGAGAGGTGTGGAAAATTCCCTCCCAAAACAAAAATGCCACCACCTCTTCTTTACTTTAAGACGGACCAGGCTGCAGATAATGGCTCATTATGAATTGTTTTCTACGTGTCCCTGCACAAGGTGGGTTTTCGGCTGTCTGTGCAGATGACTGACCCGATATGTGGTGAGTGAAGCCCCGGGGCAGGCTTGGCCCCCCTCTGGCCCTCTCCGCTCTTCCTGCAGCCGGTCCAGAGGAGCCCGCCTTGCAGCTCACCCGCGCAGAGAAACACACATCTCCAGTTGCTCAGCACAATTATTTCCACATGTTCGTGTCGCCCGGCCGCGCAAAAGAACAGAGTCCCTTGTTCTGGAAACAAAAGACTCGAATCTCAAAGGCTAAAACTGAAGCTTTTGGAAACAGCGCGATGATGCCTTGATCGGTGCTTTAGTTTGAAATCGTTTAAATGCACCGAAGTGAGCAAAACATTGGTAACAATTACGCGAAATTATGCAGGTTTATTATTGTTTACTTAAAATGCATGCGTATAAGGTACGAATCAACGAGCTTAAACATTCCAGCTCACCAAACGGATTTTTGATCATGAAAAGTTTCTAAGTGACTCAACACAGCTCAAGTCTGGAAAGTTGCTGCGTAAAACCAAGGCTATCCACATTTCAATCAGCAGTTTTCCCTGTTTTCTGACTGTGCTGTAATTTTTATTTAGCATCAGTGTTTAATGTAAATTGTAATTTGTATGAAATAAAATCAGTTCCAAACACTGGCAATGCAACAGGTCTTGTTATTATTAACAACAGAGAAAATCCGAGATTACATCAAATATTTCACATTCAGCGATAATGAGGAGAATTTGGTCGGAAATCCTCGTTTCAGTTTAGAAGAATGTCCAGTATGGGACGAGTGCGTGAGCGGGGGGAAGAATCTGTCCTCAGCTACGGGACAACGTCTATTCAGTCCACCTCCTCACAGAATGTCTGACGACAAGATGAATAACGTTTCATACGCACATGCACGTACAGAGAGAGTCAATTCTTATGTTTAGGAGCTGAGTTTTTAACCTTTAATTTCGGAATGAAGAAGTGCAATGTGTTGAGTTTTTTTTTAAGACTAGTCTTTCTCCAGAGATGTAACCACATGGTGGCGTAAATGTCCATCGGTGGGATTGCCTATACATCCATCTCTCTCCTGTCGTTAGTTAAAGCCTATTCAGTGAGAGAGAGAAAGAGAACGCATTAAAGTCCTCTGGGAGTAATAAAATGGAATCGAAGTACAAATCACATCAAAACAAATGGCTTTAACTTTATTAGCACAATAACTACTAATAAAGAAAGGGAAAATAACACCAAACATTTGAGGTTTGACATTTTTACATACATACTGTAGGCCTATACGTTGTTTACATACTGTATCTTTGTGTGTGCGCGTGTGTGTGTGTGTGTGTGTGTGTGTGAGTGAGAGAGAGAGAGAGAGAGAGAGAGAGAGAGAGAGAGAGAGAGCAAACGTTTCATGGTGTTCACAGAACAGAGATGGGCAGAATACGGTAATACCTTTTTAGCACATTGCAATTTCTACTATAGCGTTAACACAAATGTAAATAATTTACTCAACTTCTGTAACAGAAACATAATTTTTTTACTGAAAATATGCAGAGATTCTTTAGTATCTGTTATATTTCTCTCTGTCTATATATATATACTTTTTAAGAAGTTAGTTGCATTGTTACATTATTGTGATAGCAAAATGATGAGAAATTAATAATTCTGAACTCGGACTCTTAATCTGTCACTCATTGTGTTCTGTGCATTAGTTGAAACAGATATCAGATACGCTGAGCAGTAGTTGGTCTTGATACGGAGTCAGACTCCTGAATGGTCAGTTGTCACTGGGCTCAGTGTGACGCACTGTTTTCACACACGCGCTGTCCAGCGTGCTGAAGCTCGCGGGGTTTTTCTTGCTGTCTATATCGGATATATATATATGTGGGCGTGCAGCCGAGACAAAGGGGGTGCTGCCCTGTGCGGAAGAAATACTTTATGACGAATAAAGGATGACACTAACGCATAAAACCAAGTCAGCATATGCCTTTAGGGGGGGGTGTAAAATGCTAAAATAATCATCCAAGACACACTTTTCCAATAGGCGTGGGATGCCCAGACATTTGAAATGTCAAAACAAAAGTGAAACAGTATGTTTAATGAAGTTATTGTGTGATGAAATTGCATATAGCCTTTTCAGCATATATAATCTGTTATAAAGGGTCCCTAATAATAACCATCGTTTTGTCCAGATTTTCATTATCTTATGATTTTCTTCTCTAAAAGTCTCTGGTCTATTCCAGATCATAAATCCTGATGGTTTCAAAAGGAAGCCAGGTAAGAGTTATAGAGTGAACGCTGTTGGTTTACAAAGGTCAATCTGCTTTCAACTTGGTTTGCATTCTCAAAAGCAATTCTGAGCACAATAACCAAAGTTCGTCATTTTACCCCCATAGGGGCGCTATAAACGAACAACGTTTTCAACTGCAACCTTTCTACTAGCAGGTTGGATTTGTGGTTTCTTCTGGTGTTTATTTGCTGCATGTACTAACATAGACCCAGATAGCATTTAAACAAATATATAAAACTGAAAACGGCCAATCATAATTAAGCATTAGCATTTAACATAATCTGTTACTAAACATCAACTTGACATCTTTATGCAAAACGTTCCCACAGTTCCAATTTCCATTCCTTCCAATGGGCCTCTTCCTCCAGTTAGGTATACACTGATTACTTGCCAGACAGAAATACTTTTTGATGTTTGAATACTTTTTAATATGAAAATCTGACTGAAATAATCATCCTATTTTTGACATTCAGTCTTGTTCTCAACTCACCAAAGCTGTTTCTTTGCCTTAATTGTCTTTTTCCAATTCAGCCACCTTTTTTGGAAGCACATTTTGAAATCTTGTTCAGTCAGGTTGAGCATTATAGCCAGAATGCCTTCAAGGCTGTGAAAAAGTACTCGTTAAAAAGAAACTCTTTCTCCAGTTCCAGAAGCTGAGGCCTATACTGTTTATTCAATCTGGCTCCTCTTGTGCTTTTCCTCACAGAAATAGTTTCCTAAAATCTCAGACGTTCAAAGAATCAGGATACTTGCTTAAAGGACAACATCAAATAGATTACAATGATAAACATGTACTGTATATGTTTCTAAAAAAAAATTCAAATGACTTCTCACACAATGTAATTAACAAATAATGAATATCAGTCAACTGAGAGGTGGCTAAGACACTGTGTTATATACTCCAAAAATTACAAATGTCCCATTTAATATACCTGGAATAGACAGTGTACTTGAGATAGATAGATAGACAGACAGACAGACAGACAGATAGATCTGCAAATTAAGATAGATAGACAGGTAGATAGATAGACAGACAGACAGACAGACAGACAGATAGATCTGCAAATTAAGATAGATAGATAGACAGGTAGATAGACAGACAGACAGACAGACAAACAGACAGATAGATAGATAGATAGATAGATCTGCAAATTAAGATAGATAGACAGACAGACAGATAGATCGATAGACAGACAGACAGACAGATAGATAGATAGCTAAATAGATAGACGGATGGATGGATAGATGGATAGATAGATAGAAGGCCCAGAGCAAAAGCAATGAATAATATTTTCTCCTCTTGCATTGTGTGACGTATAAAGCATAATATAATCATATATTATCTCATTCAAAGCTGACCTTTTTTTCTTTTCTTTTTTTTTTTACAACGGCTATACATTCTAATCCAGTAAATCCACTAAGCACACTTGATAATAGTGGGCACGCTCAGGGGCGCAACAATGGGCCGCCTTAAAGAGGAGCTGACACTTCTCAGAAAGGGCCCATTCTGGAGAGCGCGACAAAAGCGCTCGGGACATATTGTTTGATGACCGAGTTCCCACTAAATTAAGTTACCATGGACAGCACTGATGGGACACGTGTCTAGAATTCGCAGTTCCATCATCTTTGAAACAATCGGTTTGGGACGGAAAGCCAGAGAAGCCCAAATGATGTCCGCAAGATCAAACGAGGTTGAAAGGCCGAGGAGAGTGTCGCATCAACCACTTTTTTAACGTTTTACTCTGCAGTTTAAACCATTAAAGAAGCGATTTCCGAGACTAAAGATAAATCAGGTTTGGAGGCATTCATTGCCCGAGTGCCCCACTTCTCTCAAGGCGAAAGCAGCTGCAGGCGCTTAAAAGGAGATGCTATTAATTGCTCTTTGTCATGCGTAATTGCCCATTTTGCGACAGAGCGTGATCTTTTAAAAGCTGAGATGTACCTACTTTGTTTCCATTTAATATCTGGTTTTAAGCATCAGATTCTCAAATATATGGTACTCAACTTCACCTCCCATACATGTGATAAAATGCCATAACACCCAATGAAAGCTTGCATTACCGTACATCACGAAAGAGCTTGAAACAAGTTTAGGCTACAACGATCAAAACGAAATAACCCAATAACTAATTATATATGTATAGCTTCAGTATCCTAGCAAAATATGAAATAAAGTGATATTCCAAAGTTCCGAACTTTAATCATGGGTCAACCATGTCTCGTCTGAGAAACGGGAATCATGCGTCCTAAAACGGCTGCAAACTCTATTGTCGGGAGGTCTTTCTCTCGCACACCTGCACGGGGTGAAGTCTAATTCGATTAATAAGAAATTCAATATATATTCATTAGGTGCCTTCCCTCGATAATATATGATCGTGAAGCGAGACGTGAAAGGAGGCCATTTATTCCCCCTCTGAAAGGACCTGCGTGGGACCAAAATTTCACCTGCTTCCCCTCTCAATTAGGAATGTATCCCAAACTCTGACGGAACACGAGTTAAATTAAGCGTTCGCTAATTTCCTATCACCCCTCCTACGTAATCCCTCAATTTTCAGCATGCCCCCTCGATTTGGCCCAAGTTGAAAGGTTCAAATAGTGCCTAATGAAACAGTGACTAAATCGTTTTCTCGCGCGCGGAGGAACCCTGTAGACGTCTCGTGAAAGGCCTTGAGCTCGCCGCCGTCGGGGGTCCGCCGGCTAAATGCGAGTTCCTGGCAGGACAATCTAACCTGTCAAAGCCTTTGGCCAGCTCTCGTAGCTTTTTTTCTCGTTCGCATTGAAGGAATTGCTACATAAGCAACCAACGTGGGACAAAAACTGCAATTAAACTCCTTTTGGATTAATTTAACCGGGGGACAACCGTCTCTTGAATCGCACACACAGAAAAGGGTCGATGGATAATTGACTATCACCTGGCTCCTGAGATAGAAAGCCTCTGCTAGGCCTTTTGTGGCCTGTGCCACTATAGGAGGGACTATATGAGAAGAACAGTGGAAATTAAGTGCAAATATATCTCATGTAATGTTTAAATTGACAAAACTTGACAAAATGGCGCCGCCGCGTTCGGTCGTCGTTCAGGTCGCTCCGTTAAGACTGTACTTTTACTTATTATTTTACCCTCTTTTACTCTCTATTTTTACAAATCTTTACATTTCACTGCCCATTCTGTATATAATTGTGTATGTGACAAAAAAAATCTTGAATCGTGAGCAAGTTGAAATGAAAAAAAATCTGTAGGCTTATAAATGAGTCTCCTATATTAATTTACTTCACGAGGCTTTTAAAGAAAGAGTTTCCCTTGTTCTCTTTGAAAAGTTTCAAGGGGTCAGAAGGCTTTGTATTGTTTTCTTAATAAAAGAAATGCGTTTGACGTCTAGCTAAAACTCATTTAAAACTGTGTCACTTGTTTACACTATGACGCAAACACAAATGCAGAACTTCTCATAATGCAGTTTGTCACTCAAAATTCTATACGTGTCCAATATAAACGGATGAGGTTGAACAAGTGTAATTTGTGAGTGGGCTATAGAAAAAGCATGGCTCTCTTTTTCCCAACCCAACTTTTCCCATCCTGATCGTATTTAAACTTGTCAATTAAATATTAATGTGATCAACTAGGCTATATAAATGCATATAAATGCGTATTTATTTATTTTTTGTCCATTATGTGGCCACTTGGAGGTTTATGTATTTAATGTTGGTTTTAATGTCTGTTATTTTCAAACAGGTGTCTTGTTCCAATAAGCCAGTCAATACATTTCAGAACTGTTTAGTGTAGTTACAGATGTGATTTATTTAAATAAATACAAATATACACATTTTCTTTAATAGGCACATACAATTCAGTTGGGGGGGGGGGGGGGGGGGGAACAGCTTCTCAGTAGTCTAGGACAGATTGGATTAACAGTCTGCATATTTACAGTATCACGTAGGGAGTGTTTTATCCTCTCAATTTGTCATTTAAAAAGAACAGGGATTACCAGAAGTCTTTTCAAGAACGTTTTCACTTCACAAACTGTAAAAAAAAATTGCATCACTTTCATAACAACTATTATTTCACAGTTCGTCGTGTAGATTAGACAAATAGCCTGAATTGAGTTTCAGGGTAAAACAGTACTTTGAGAGGAAAGAGGGAGGAATTGGCAGTATCTACATCCCTATACACTTTGGGTTATTGAACGACGGAAGAGACTGTCCTATAAATGCAGTCGTTTCAGCGGATCCTTAAACTTTTAAATTTGTCATAAGCTACCAAACTTAAGTCTGTGATGTTCGTGACGCCTCTAGATCGGTGAAGTCTCCTTCTCCTCTGTGGCTGATACAGGTGACAGGGATTCTTCGTCTTCTGAGCGCGGATAGTGTGAGTGTCCGCCCGAGCATTTGCATCCTGCATGCGCGCTCCGTTGCGTACCTTTGCCTTCTTTCTTGTGTTTAACGCGGCGGTTCTGGAACCATATTTTCACCTGTTTCTCTGACAAATTTAGATATGTGGCTATTTCGATCCTGCGTAAGCGAGAGAGGTACATGTTAGACGAGAATTCGCGCTCCAGCTCGAGCAGCTGAGTGCTGGTGAAGGCAGTGCGCATCCGTTTGCCGTTCTGTATGTGACTGCTGTCAGACGCACCTATGGGGGAAAAAGCAAAAGGAAAAGAAGTTAAAATCACTCCAATGCCTAGTAACTTTGAAAAATGATTCAACGAATGTCGTTAACACGCCAGTTTGTTTATTTAAGATGTTAATGCACTAAACTACAGCTCAAGATAGTTAAGTAAGATATAAAATAAGTTAAAAAATGTAAAACAAAACAAGAAAGTAAAACGCGTAAAGACTTTTGGATTCAATATATTGTGGCAAATAGTCGCGCGTAGGTGACAGGTGTAGTAGCATGCGCGCGCACACACTCACCTAGAGACAGGCAGTGATACCTCCGAGGGTCAGTGACGCTGTAGCTTGTGGGCGTGCAGACAGGCGCGTGTCCGTGTCCCGGGTGCGCTAACGCGGGGCTCTGTTGGTGTGCTACCCTCTGACAGAAAGCCGCGTCACCGGCGGAAAAGCCCTGTCCCTTCAGCAGTGGGATTCCGCCACGGGGAGAGTGGATATGCGAGGTTACGCACAGCGGACACACACAGAAGGTGCCGGTCTTCCGGGACGGGCAAACGGACGCAGTGACGCTCATCACGCCGGGAGAGTGCATGCCAATGGGGATGAGAAAGTCCTGTCCCGTGTGCTCGCTTAGAACCGGGCGCGCGGGATCCTTGATGATCAAAGAGTCTACGTAGAAAGACCTCGACATGATTGCTCCTGGCTGCGTGGGATGCTGATGGTGTCAGTGATACCACACTGATGGCGTTGCTCCAAGGACTTGCACAGTACACAGTGGTCTTAACACTGTTCTGAAGCCCTCGGGAGCTGGCTTATGTTTGATAGTTCAACAAAAGGGACCCCGGAGAGGGCCGGCCCTAACGTCACCCACGTGCGCTCACGGCCTAGGGGCTTTAGTACCTCTGGTGTCCCGAGACACGTGATGCCCAGGCGAGCCTCCAATCAAATCTTTGCCCATGCAGTCTTGCTAGCTCGCAAAGTGGCACAGCAGCTCTGGCAAGTACGCCTACTGAGATATAAACAATTATCCTATTATACTCCCGATCTAATATATTCATATTTTGATTTACAGCTGATGTTGAAGAGAGGTAGGCCTACATTTCTCACAAACTGAGATATAGGCTGAATTTTATGTATGTGTGGAATTAAACAAGTAAACTTCTCCGGTACGAGTGGCAAATTACACATCAGATGTTAAATTTCACAAATAAAAAACAAGGTATGGAAGTGCCATGTATAAGAAGTTAATAATATTCCCCCACCCATGGTCCTCTTATGACCTAACATCTTTTGAAATGCTGTGCATCCCTAACTTACGCTAACCGCATAATAATAGACGATGTATCTGCGGATTTGTATCTTTACAACAAAAAAAATGATTACAAAAATTTGCAAAACAGATACTTTATTTAATGGAATTTATTTGATAAATCATAGAACAAATTTATCAATCAGCGTATAGGCCTACCAGTGGTGAAAAAAAATAAACGTCTAGGATATTATACACTTCGGTAATGCTGTTATAATTCATTTTTAACAAAGTGCTTGAATATAAATATGCTATTTGCACTAAAGTCAGTTGTATCTTGTGACTAAGTTACCCGAAGTTGATGAAGAGAAATGGATTTTTTTATATTTTTTTTTTTAGGATTTCTTGTATTAATTGTCTTTATTATTAATATTATTATTACATTTATTTTTATTTTTTATTAATTTTATCTATTTCACAATTATTATTTTTATTTTATTATTTTAAAAAAAATTCCTTAACATTTTTCCAATTTATTTTCCTTTTCTCTTCCTTTTATCTATTTCACAATTATTATTATTATTTTTATTATTATTATTATTTTTATTTTTTTATTTTTTTATTTTTTTTATTTTTTTATTTATTTATTATTATTATTATTATTATTATTATTATTATTATTATTATTATTATTATTATTATTATTATTGTTATTGTTATTATTATTATTATGTGGGGCTGCATTTTCAAGCTATGCAGTCACTCCCAATGGTTATCAAGCTGTTTTGATGATCTGCTGATTGATAATATATTAAAGAAAGTTTGTGTGAACAATGGATGTGAGTTCAGAAGAAGGCCGTGTCGCGCCGAAACGCGTTGATCAACACTTTTAAAGTTTTTAAAGTTTGATTTAGCCCAGTTTATTAAAGTCTTTTCATGCCTAACCACGTGAGTGCCTTGGAATTTATTTTGTTCCAACAGTCATAATCTAATTGGTTCAAGACTGTTTGGAAAGAGCTCGGGCCGGCAATTAAAGATGTATGATTCTCAGTGGAGTCTGGGCATTTGCAATTTGATAGCGATTAGGATTCAATTAGAAAGTATTTATTGTAAAGGTTTTTGGAGTGGATAAACAGTCAGCTATTTCAGAAATGCGTTAATCCCTCATCTTGTGACAATAATTAGCAGGTTTGATCTCTTGGCGGGTCAGCGGCGGGTCGAGCTTCCACTTTCGTCTGCGCGCAAACGCCTCTCACCTCCAGACGCCGCGCGAGGAGGCCAGTGGCGCGAGCCGAAAACGGTAGGTCTGGTATTCATCTACCTCCTACTTCCTCAGCAGAGGCTTCACCTCGTCAGATCACGTCTGAAGATTACAGTGAAAGCAAAGCTGTCAATCTGTAAGAGCTCTATGGCCCTGCGCGTAAAGACTGCAATTATCTCTGCGCTCACACTCAATTACAGGCCTGACACCTGAGCTATTCAATAACAGGAGGGTGGGGGCGTCTATTAATGATGATTGAGGGCAAAGTTCAAGCGTCGTAATGACGATTTCATATCAGCATTTAGCGCTAATATCAGCAAAAGGAGACTCGGTGCTTTGCTTTAACGCATTTAATTGCGGAAATCAGCCGCAACTCTCGTTCTTAAACGAGGTAGAATATGACTTTAAATGGGTTGAATTGAAGAGGCGAAAAAACAAACACATCTGTCATTCTGGGTGTAATTGGTGTAATGGAGGAAACGCGGCGTACGAGACTCCAGAGAAGAAGGAGAGAGAGAATGAATGACAACCCATGCGGAATGATTCGCGGCGCGCGCCCATCATACGTCCAGTCTTCAATATAATTTTTTTTTCCATAATTCTTCACGATAAAATTTCATTGTCTATTAAATAATCCTACAAACGAGATCCTTTATGAGTCTGTAATGAGCTCTAATTGCCACGACTAGCCGGGCCACGTGGAAGGATTTAAGACTTAAGCCGTCGGGTACTGTGCACAGAGTGTTACCTAGCCATTACTTTCATAATTCAAGGGGAAAATTAGCCCATTTAAGGAAAAAATCCTTTGATTCCTTTCATTCTGCTCGGGGTGATAGGAATACATCTTTGTCTGCTAGGGTTAAGACAGAGAGCTTGACACATGCGTAGCAAAGTGCTGTTTTTCAAAGAGAAACTATCTTAATAACGGTACAATTGCAGATAAAAAGGTTGTAATCAGTATTTTTAACTTCTTTCAGTTGTACTTTATAACGTTGGATAGTTGGGCCTATTTTAAGCCTGGGTTCTACATCGTACAAGTAGATTAATGGGGAAAAGAAATGATCAACGTGATTGTCCTCATTTTTGATCTGACCACCTAACCTACTATATTTTACATTTTCCAGGTTTTTTCGCCTTACATACGTTTTCTATGCCGCGGCAAGAGGCACCTATAGGGTATAATAATAATAAACCTATACAAAAAAATTGTATAAACCTTAAAACTATTACACAATACCACCTGTGATATTTCTACAAATTATGTTGCATAAGACGGGATAAATTGATTTGTTGGTCCAAATTATGTTGTTTATTTTGTGAAATGCTCATGAACTAACAACTATAAACGTTCTGTATAAATAATAAAGACGCTGTTATAAAAGGTGAGACATTGCGAATGTCAAAACCATTTAAATAAACTTAGTTTATAAAATAAATAAATAAATAAATACTATAATAAATCAAATAAAAAAGTTTCCTGAACTTGTGTTCCAAAGTTCTTTAATTCTCCATTACTCTAACGGTTGTGTTATCAATATTGATATTTTCCTATATACTTTGGGTCCAGATGAAACACATTTTTATTGACACCTCCAACCAGAGATGTTGTACCCCAATCAAAATAATGCAAGCATTTTAAATTGATTTCAATTAAAGTTCCAAAGTGCAATTTCTTAGGATAGTTCATGTGCAATTATGGGGAGAAACTGCTTACAAATACAAATAACTTACAAAAAACGGTGCGTTATTACCAACTATTTAACTAATTATATGTGTATCAAATATGCGGGTGTTTCCATAACGTGGTGTATTGTCAGCATTTGTTGGCAATAGCTCTCACCTTCAGTCCCATGCAATATTGCACTATAAGCGGTCCATAACTGCCGTATTGCATAAGTATCATTAATTTGTGTCAACGCCTCCTCACAAAAGTTGCATTGTGGCGCAAGGGGCCAGCCTGCGGCCCATCCCGACTGATACAGTGGGTGATTCCCCCCATTCCCAGTAACCAAGCAACACACGGTGAATACTGAAAACTGAAAAGAAACACTCGGGTTTTCAATATAGTCTTCAATAGCAAGGGGAAAATGAACAATGATCCCGCAGACAACATAATGCGGCGCAGTGACTTTTCATTGCCAATTATCTCCTTCATCTGAATAGCAGCTGCAGGGCCTGCTCTTCATTTCATCGTTTAGGGGGCTGAGTTGGGGTGGGGTGTGGAGTGCTTAAATTCAATTGCCTGTGTGTGTCAAAATCTAATTTATGTCTTAATGACGGATACGATTTTTATGAAAAGGAGCCGGAGCCACACACATATAGGAATTTCTACTGCAAACTCTAACTGTTGCTTCTTCTCAACGTTTTTCTTCGCTACTAAGTAACAGGATGTATTTATTAAGAGAGTTTATTTTTCAATAAACGCACAAAGAATGGGTGAGACTGAAAGAGAAGCCTCGTAAACAACGCGCAATTTGGAGAGGCCAGAAAAACAGGATAAATGCAGACGGATTCGGTGATGCTGAACTCGCCGTTACCCACAGAACCTCCACTAACCTCATTAAAACAATCCTCTCTCTCATCACCTTATTAGAGCGCACAACTCTTCCTAATAGCCAACAGTTCTTTCCAAACGACTAGACTAACGTTCATGGCTAAACCAACAACAGGCGAGACGCAGGATCAAATAGCCCTTATGCCGATTGCGTTTCGCTTGACATGCTGAAATAAAATCTTGTAAATATGTATAAAGGCCTTACTCAAAGTGTCATAGATGGATGCGGAGTTTGATCAAAGACAATCTTTTACAACGCCGGTGCTGCAATTTAGCCACAATAGACATTTACTGGTCCGAGATAAATAGAACAACATTATAACAATCAAATGTTTTCATTTCAATACAAATGTTAATAACCTTGAATTGGCATTTATAGATTTTAAGATATTATTTTAACTTTGAGAATGTTCATTTCATCAGTTCAGTTGTAAAAGCAGCTGACTTTTAATAAATCACAATAAAATTGTTTTTAGAATCAAATATATCTTAAATATGAAATTGTTTTATAGTTTTGGAACAACATTACACAAATAAACATTGATAATATCAGAATATAACATTGCCACAGTTTTAAAGGTTTAACTTATACATTAGCAAATTCATTAATATTGTTATGAACTCATTTTTATACCTTGGTATTCTCTGGTCATGCAGATTTTAAAATTTCCTAAGTTGAGGGAAACATGTCTATAACACTAATGTTTTCTCATGAAAATTATATCCTGTTATGAGTCAATAAATTATCTAGTTATCCATATAACGCATAGTAAAACTTTCTTTAGTTTAGATTTACTAATAATAATTACATACATACATGCATACATATAAAAAGAAAAAAAATGAACAACATGAAAATATACAAAACAGTGTAAGCTTAAAATATCACACAGAAAGGTGGGAAGAACAGTTATTTTCCTCTGACAAAAAATAAGTACCAGTACTAGAAAGTTAGCAGACCACAGATTCAGCAGACACTTATTCTGATGAGAGATTCCTCTGTTCACCCTCTTGTGAGCAGATGCACAATTTATTGATTGTCTTGAGTATAAGAGTGGTGTTTTTCTGTCAATTACAGTAATGTTTGTCGTGGCTCATTACCACACATTGTTACGCACTTTTACACACAAACTCACACCACTCTTCCAAGATTGCCCTCTTAGGGCGCACTAGTTGACTTTAATGACTGCCGTCAACCCTTTCCTCTCCCTCTCTCACATACTCTTTCCCCTCATCACTTCCTCTCTGGATGGACAGGGCAAACATGTTATAAATGAGCTTATGCTGCCATTTTCAGATAGTGTCTGCTGTGTTCTCTTTCTTTTCTCTAGTGATGAGGATGATTTTCAGAGATTAGTTTGCTATTTCATGATATTGCCCTAATTGAGATCAAGCCATTCAGAGCCTATTTGGTCAAATTTAGGGACATCATTAATTTTTTTCAATCTCTTATTCTCATTACTTTTGCTTGTTTATGCTATGTTTTGGCACTGTTATAATGTTGTGCCTTCTCTGTATTGCCAGCACCACCAAACCCCCCTCAATCTTCTTTAAATGTGCTTTAGAAAACCTCTATTCTAGCCACTGACATTCTTGGAACATATCTATACACGCAAAACAAATACTTTAGAGTTTTAAATATTTAATTATACTGTTAAATCGGAAAAATCTTAAAAGGAATATCCATCTTTGTACTGTACATTATAATGCTGTAATGCCTAATTTCAGTAGCAGTTAAAACAACTGGTGTGTGTGTGCATGTGTTTGTGTGTTATTTCTTTAGACAAAATATTATAGAATTTGAATACTGGACATTTATCAGTTAAAAGCCATAAAAAAAATACAAACCACAAGTATCGGCATAGAGATATCGGTCAAAATTGTAATGGTGGTGGATGCCGAATTCTAAAAAAAGTGCAAAGAATGAAAATCTCTACAGTTGTCTAAACCGAAAAATGTATTGACTAATATAAAAGTTTACCAATTATATCATAAATAATCTTAGGAAACTGGCATTAAGTTTTACATGTTGGGAAACCTCTTTAACTAAAACAATTTTATGAACATAATTAACATAAAATCTCTTTGTAGTCTCACTACACCTACAAAATTATGTCCCAGACATCTTTTCTAATAAACTCCCTCTTGTAAATCCTCAAGTTGAGATAATAAAAAAGTGTGGTGCTTTACAAGCAGAGATCTCCTCTGTTTGTCCCTCTAATCCGGTTCCTACGGTTATCGCCGGGCCTATCGTGCGTCAGTGGGTCGTAATGCTTATTGAGTCATTTGAGGTTCTCTGTGTTTACATAAACATCAGCCTACACTAGTAACCTGTGTGTTCTATAGGCGTCCCTTTGAAGCCAAGATTAGTAGGTCTGGAAAAGAACTGAGCTGTGCAGGATAATGTGTCAAATCTATGGTGAGTTACTAAAGTGTTGGTGTTTTAGCATGGTGTGCTCAATACAGAAATAATTACTCTAGAGCTGCATACAAATGTCTTAATGCCACCTAGATTAGAGATTTTATCCTAAACCTTTAGTTTATTCATTTGATGCATTCTTGTTGCTGATTTTCCAAAACACGTGGTTACATAAGGTTCACACATGTTGGAGATTGTTAGATCCAAAAAGCAATTTTTATAACTGTAATGGAGCCTATTAAATAACAGTGGCATAATAGAATGCCAATTGGATGTATCACCTGACTTAACCTGATGGTGTCAAAGAAAAAACAAGTTTGGTTTAGAACTTTCCTTCACTTAAAATACACTTAATATTATATTAAAGAAATATCATGAGTTAAGCTCAATCAGAAGCATAATGTGGCATAATGTTGATAACATCAAAAAATAATTTCAGCTTGTCCTTGGCTTTCTTTTCAAAAGCATATGTTTAGGTTGCAGTCAGGCATTTACAATGGAAGAAAATGGGGGCAAACGTTAAACGTTAAAACGAAAGACAAACAATATGCACAACACCACATATATTACATGTATGACATGTATTACATATATTACACAAATATTAACATTGAAAAAACAACTTATTATCATTTTCTGTGTTGTATGTAATTTATACAACTTTGTTGACATGATAATGCAAGGAAATAAACATTAAATCGACCATGAAAATGATGAAAACAGATATGCAGATCAAATAAAATACAAGTTTTAAAGTCCCCCTGCATTCAATAATTGTATCCCTTAAAACACATATTTAACATATTTCCTGTGAAAATAATTTCTTTTTACATGAATATGTAAATTAGCCCCACTTCCTCTCACTCACACCAGCTCAGAATACCCGATCCACTCCCTCAACTTTACTGTAGTAAATGCCATACAATGCCACGTTGAAATACTGGTTGAATTCAGCTATGTATGTTTCAACCAGAATCTGATTCAAAAAGAGTGAAGAGTGAATTATACAGGCTCTTAATCAAGTAGATGTATCAGAATGGTAATGTGTTTTATGTATTGCTACTCAAAATTGTAATTTATACGATTGACCTTTTGCTTGACTATGTTATCAAACAGATCATGATGTTTTGCTAATGTTACACAAACCAAGTTCCCATTCGCCATCTCAGAGTCAAACTGTCAGGAATAAAACACAAAACCGGATTCAAGTGCAAATGATGAGGATTTATTACAGGAGTGATGAATACGGAAGTCACAATGTCCAGAGAAAGCAGGCAGGCCGAGTTCAGGCAGGCCGAGTTCAGGCAGGCCGAGTTCAGGCTGCACGGGCTCTGGGTCGGCCGGCGGGACAGGCTGCGCGGGCTCTGGGTGGACAGCCCCGTGCGTCCTCCAGGCACGCAGGGCCGCCAACACGAAAAAAAAAAAGGTCGACCGCCCTCTTGGCCATGAAAGGGCTGATAAGCGGTGTTGCTGCCCCCTGGCCGACTGCGGGTTCTGGGGCCACCTCCTGGCCAGTAGAAGGGGACGAAACCCTCCTCCTCCTCCCCCGCATACAACGACCGGCAGCGGGCTCTGGGCCGGCGGCCTCCGGGCCGGCAGCAGGCTCTGGAACGGCGACCTCCGCGTCGGCAGCGGGCACTGGGACGACGGTCTCTGGGCCAGCAGAGGGTTCTGGAACGGCGGGCTCCGGGCCGGCAGCGGGCACTGGGACGGCGGTCTCCGGGCAAACAGCAGGAATGGTCTCAGGACCGACTCTATTCCTCCTCCTCCTACGGGATTTGGAGCTTCCTGCTTGTGCCGGTACTGCAGCAGCTTGGGCTACCTCTGGGGGTGCTGCGGCAGCGCGGGCCGCCTCCGGGTCGACAGTGGGCGAGGCAGACCCGTTCCTTCTCCTCCCTCTTACGAACGGGGACAGCGGAGGACTGGGGACCTGGCAGTGAGTGGGGAAAATCGGGGGAGGGCCAAGAGGAGGAAGGCCACCCTTCCCATCACGATTGTAAACAAACCCCACAAACTGCCAAAACGATAAGATCACCAGCATTTCCATCTCCCAGGCACGGACGGGCTCATTGAGGCTGCTGTTAAAAATGTCCTTGAGTTCGTCGTTGCTGATGTTTAGCCCCTCCGCTTCGAAGAGGAACAGGTAGGCGAACTCCTTTACAGTGGCTCCTCCTTGCCGAAGGGAAAGGAGCCTGTTGCGTTGGCTCGCCTGCTGTTGAGCGGAGGGATAAGGGGACGGAAATCGGAAGATTCCCATTGTAGCACTCGTCCGTAGCGCCCCTCAAAAAAAAAAAAAACCCAAAAATTTTTTAAAATAATCCAATTCCCGCTGAGTCCAGTAATGGTGGCGTCGTAAAGTCAGGAATAAAACACAAAACCGGATTCAAGAAGGAGGGGACGAGGATTCCAGTACTTGGTGGACTGGGAGGGGTACGGCCCAGAGGAGAGAAGTTGGGTGCCTGCTAGAGACATACTGGATCACTCTCTCATCGATGACTTCAATCGACAGGTGAGTTCTCCTGGGAGCGTCGAGAGACGCTCCTAAGGGGGGGGGTACTGTCACGGTTCATGAATTCATTGTCTCCCCATGTTTCCTGTTTCTTCGTTTACCGTCTCATCCGGTTGGTTCGTGGTCCCTGGTTTGTTTATGCATAATGTTTCAGTTAATGTTTTCCCCCTCGTGGGTTTTGAGTTCCTGTTATGTTGTTTTGTTACTTTGTAAATAAATCCTTTTCCCTTGCAATTGAGTCCTCCCCGTGTATCGTGTCGTGACACAAACATTTGTCATCATAGAAAATCAGTGGAGACAGGCATATAATTTGTCATAACATTGTAATGTACATGATATATATACATATGTATGTACATGACTATATAATTTATCCGCTATATTGCTTTATGTACCAATTTTTCCTATCCCTTCTTGTGCATACTGTGGAAAAGCTCCACCTCACATGTTGACAGTATTTCTTTCTTCGGTTTCTTTCTTCTGTTGAACACAAAAGAAGATTTTTTGAAGAATGTTGGTAACCAGACAGTTGACGGTAGCCATTAACTTCCATAGCAGGAAAAAGATAGCATGGTAGTTAATCTAGCTATCATCTGGCACCCAACATTCTTCAAAATATATTTTGGGGGAATTATCCATTTAAGGAGAAAATAGTCAGCGATAGTGAATTTGCACATGGTGTCACAGCTTGAGGACGTGTGCGATGCAAAGAGGAATGACGAGGAAGCAACGGGTCTCAACTGAAACTCTCTCTTTATTTAATAAACACCAAAACAAAACACTTTAAATAACCAAACAGAAATGTCACACACTTGTGCAAAAACCTGGGAGTACTGGGAGAACTCAGAGAAACATTGGAACAAGGAGATAACGGCATCCACACACTTGGGGCACGACCCGACATCATCCACATGACAACATCAGCAACCGACAAAGACAAGGGAAACACAAGAGGGTTTTATACACAAGGGAATGACGGACACCTGGGTAGACTAACGATGAGTGATAACAAGACAGGTGCAGGAAAGGCATGAGAGAAAACACAGAAGGGACCGAGAAGTGAAGCAACACACGACACCACACACAGGAAGTGACAAATGGCATAGACCTCACCGACAGGAAGTGTAACATTGACCTTACAGGAAGTGCAAAGATGACACGACAAACAGGCTAAGGGTAACACATGGTTTGTGCCACAACATCACATAGACATAAAAAGGACATTAAAATCTTGATTTTCAGAAGAATTAGAAATTACAGATGAATTAACAAAATTGGTTTCATTTACTTCCATTGTAAGTGCCTCACCATAACCTCCTTTGCCTTTTAAGTAATCAACATGATGCCACTGTAACTCTGTTTGGTTGCGAGTTGACTGAAATCAACTTGAATGAACTCTAATATTTCTTTAAAGTTAGCATAAAATTGAAATGCACTACTTTGTATACTATTTATTGTCTAAACGTATATTGTTTTTTTTTTGTGTGTAAATTTGCATTTACATTTTTTTGTCAAAAATGACTCAAAACAGACTTCTCTCTTAAGAATGGTGACTTTTTCTTCCTCCAATTACTTAGCCCAACAAATATATTGTTATATCCATTATTACATCACAACTTTAAAGATTCAATGTACAGGATTTACAACTGACCATATTTTAATTGGATCTTCCTCATTCCAGGAATAAATGGTTCCATTTCAACTTCCCTTTAAGGCAAAAACTACCATCAATCTTTTGATGAATGTATAAACTGTTGGCTATGCACATATTGCCAAAAGACTAATATTTAGAAAACACTTTCATCTCCCTGTCGGTCCTTTTTCACAGCAACATTCACCCACACTACACCTCAATGAACGCAACCACACTGCGCTACAAGTATCCATTCAAGCCACGCTAAAATCGCAAGAACATCTAGCACTAAACAGTCTGAAAACTACTATAAAAGTTGGGATTGTTGTGGCGCCCAATTAATTTGTGTAGGGAAAAGCACTCTACAGTCTGGGGTGCACTTCACGTAGCCGGATGAAAAAAGGACTAATTGAATTATCACATCTCTTTTAGGTCTCAAATACGAGCTTGAGGATAAGGAAGCCTTTTAATGTTGTATGGAAAGCTTCCAGCACTGTTTCAGCCACCTTGGGATAAGGTGTTTTCCCTGTGTCTCATTAATTGTGGCAGTTTTGTGCTTCCTTGTGTCATAAATAGCCCGGAGGACCTTAATGTTGTGCATGTACAGAGAGGAGTGGGCAGATCTGAAAGGGCTGTGCTGTGCCCCTCTCTCTCGCACTCTGTCCTGTTTAACTAGAGCTGAAGAGACTTTCAAGTGTGGCTACGTCTTTGTGTTGCCTTAGTCCATTTGTGTCTGTCCGTGTGCATGTGTGAGTGTTTTGGGGGTAGGGGGATGAAATTTGTATGCAAGCAACAGAGTTGGAGACCCCTCATTCCCACTAGAATTTGTATCCCCTCACCTGCTCGTTGCAGCGACTCTGGCTCAAGTCAAGCAGCCGATGTGGATGCATGTGCGAGGGCTTCGCAGCACCTGTTTAATTCTCCTCCATCTCTATCCATTCCTCTCTATCTCTTTCATGCTGCTCTCTCTTTAAGGTCTCTACCAGATTCCTCTGTCTCTGCTGTTTGTCTGGTGAAATATTCACAGTTTCACCCTCTGTGAGAATGTTGTGTGTAAGATTATGCATGTATACATTTTTTGTACCATAAGTATTATCTTTAATTCCTTTTTACTAATATACATATATACATATGTTTATTAGTAAAAATTAACATAGTATTAATAGGAAGTTGTATCTTATAATGTACACATACATACACACACACACATATATATATATATATATATATATATATATATATATATATATATATATATATATATATATATATATATATATATATATATATGTATATATATATAAATATATATATAAAACTTCCTATCAATACCATAATTACCATAATAAATAACCGTATTTTCTTACTTACTACATTTCAGAACATAATAAATGTTTTTTAATTCAAAATAATTATTTAAAAGTAAAAAATAAAATAAAATAATAACAATAATAATGATAATCATCATCATATCAGCATCTTAAAAAAGGATATAATAAATAACTAATAATGAAATAGGATATAGCTTCCCTTTTTATTATAATAATAATTATTATTACAATAAGTTTGTCTATCAATTAGTATAAAACTTTCTAAACGTGAAAGTACCAGAAACTCAATATTTCAGAAGACAGAAACAAAAATTCAAAAACAGCAAATAGTGTAATTATAATCATAATAATAAAAACAACAACAACATTTTCCTATTTACCTATCCTTAAGACTGGCTATTTATTTCTGTAATTTATTAGAAGTATGTGTATTATGTGGAGAGACTTAAATAGTATCTGCTTTGACTCCGGGAATAAAAAGTAATTTATATCTCACCGTTTGTCTCGATTATAACCATTTGTAAAGTATTCATGGAAAAAAGTCAAATAAAACTGAAATTTTGAAAAAGAGAGCCTCAGGACCACCTTGACCTTTGACCTTTGGCTTCTGACTTATGGCCCTCAGTGTTGTGTTAACTATCCTGATGTCAGGAGAGGCTGAAAAGCAGGGGGAACTTTAACAGATTTATCTTGAGAGAGAGAAAATCACCTAGTGAGGAGATATTTTTCACCCAACGACAAGTGGATGGAAGGACAGGAGTGAAGTGTGGATAAATGATCAAATATGAATAAATCACAGACAGGGAGAAAGAGAGAGATGGAAATGGGATATAAAATTTGAAAGACAGACAGAATTCAAATGGAGGAGGAAAATGCAGAAAGAAGACAAACTTTTAGAGTCAGTGAGAGTCCTGGTTAAAGCCAATGAGTGTCTATCCGGCCGAATACACAGGCATTCAAAGGGGTCAACCCCATTGAGCCTCTAAAACGCTGTCATGATAATCCATGGCAAAGCTTTCTAAACAATCCTGGAATTTTTTACGCTTTCTCCACCCTTTTCTTTCCACCCCTGTTTTTTTCTCACTCCCGCCCCACGTCCATCCTCAAATCTCTCTACCCCAGTATTCACAAAGTCATTAATGAGACATTCAAGGCTTTTTGTATCGGCCAGAGACATTGTGTGTCAAAGAGCGAGAGACAGAGCGAGAGAGTGCGTCAAAGAAAGGAAAAGGGGAGTAGAGAGGGAGAGCAAATAGTGGAGAGGGCCCAAATGTACTCCCAGCTGAAAGCAGTTAGATCATGTTCTTTTCATGGTCCGATTAGAATCAAATCGATCCCTCAGCACCACCACCCCCTCCAACTACACTCACGCACACACACACACACACACACACACACACTTCTCTAAGCAATTGCAAAGAGCTGTTCCAACAAGTACAAGCTGCAGCCAGACGTCCACCTGAATGGTAATCAAGTAGGCCCGCTGAAATGTGTTTGTAAATGGGACATGGCTTAGTTAGAAAGACAGATACAAAAAGAGAGAGACTGACTGAAAGAGTTGTGAAAACCCATATCTGCAATCAGACAATGATCATTCAATGATTGTTAAAGTTTCATTTAGGGAGGCACGATATATTGATACCATAATCAATTATTGGTTGATATTTTAATTTTTCATTTATTTATCGGTCAATATTGGATATTTAATCTTGCTTTTCATTTAGACTATTTTTACATTTAGATTACCTTAGCCAACATCTAATTCTCACTTACTGTTAATCTTACTGTTAATATATATACTGTATATTTATTTATACTTAATTTTTATTGTTTATTTATAAGTTAATATAATGATAACACACATTTGGACATCGTTCAAAGAATTATGCATTGGATAAAATGTACATGTAAAATAATTAAACTGCTTAAAAATTACATGTAAAATTATTAAAAGATTGAGTAACGCAAAAAAATGTTGTAATAATAGTTAAAATATAAATGTGATTTACATATAAAAGAATGCAAATTAGTGTAGTTTTATTTGCATTAATATTGTAAATGTATTGGTTATCGGTCATAATATAAAAATAAACCCTAGATTTGTTACATGTCTTAATGACCTTTTCACTGTATTGTTTTTAATCAGTACATGCTTTAAATTTAAAAACTCTTACACAATTGTCAGCTATACTTTAGCTTAACAAATGCCTCTGTTTCACAAGAAAACCAGTTAAATGTTGGAACAGACACAGTGGAAGACTGGAGCCTAGAGATCTAAGAGCATGAAGTTGTATTGTTTGGTTGGTATTGCCTACACTGTGATTTGTTCGAGTGGGCATTTTAGAACTGTATTGGAAAGATTTCGTGCACGAGTGTTTTTGTATCGTGGAAATTTCGTGCGCAAGTGGCATTGTGGTGGAGATATTTAGCCGGTTAGTAACGTGCCTGGGGTCTTTTTAATGAATAAAGTAGAATTGTGCGAGGGGTATTTAGTGTCATAGTACCAAGTGCTATTAGTCTCACTCAACCAATAGATGACACTAACATTCTCTTAGCAGCTGCAGACACTTCAGCGAGAGCATCTAGAGAGGGAGCATTCATGGAGGTACGCAGGCCGTTGATGAAGTTTGTATGGCCGTAAGAGGAGTAGGCCGGTTTGTGATGGTGGGTTGTTTCTGCAAGTGTTGTTGGTACATGGGGAGGGATCGTGATGATAGTTTGTAGTGCCAATGACCTTTGTCTCTCATTTCGACACTTGGAGCTGGGCACAGCTGCACTTTAATTAATAACATTTTCCAGGTTCGATACAAGTTAAACTTTAGCGACAGTATTTGTGGCATAAAGTTGATTACCACAAACATTTATTTCCATTTGTCCCTCCTTTTCTTAAAAAATAAATAAATAAAATAAAATAAAATCTGGGTTATTTACAATGAAAATGAGAAAACAGTAAACTTGAAATACAGTAAAAGTAAAAGTTTTATTCAACTTTAAACTTTGTTGCTATGAAAACAGAGCACTATAAACCCTAAAAGTAAACTCTGTAAACTAACAAAAAAGAAAGGATTAAAAAAGTTATCATTTTCCCAAAAATTGCTATTCAATTTCACAAATTAGTACAAAGAAATGGCTGAATTAAACATGACATTTTAAAGATTAAAATAGGATTTTCTTGTAAATCGTACTCTAATAATCCTGTATAGAGGCGATAACCATAATTAGAAAGTTTAAATAATCGTTCTAATTCTATGAGAATAGGGAAGTACACACAACCACAATAACTTTCAGACCAAGTTTTCCCACCTGATGACTCATTAAAACAACTTAAGCATTTAAAGCGGCATAACTGTAAATAAGCTGTTCATAAACATAATGTTAACATGCTTTAGGATGGACAGCTTTTAAATACTTTTTAAATATTTGGCCTAACTCAATTCCATTGTCAGGGCTTATTCATCGTTAAAGAAAACAACAGACGAATGACTCTTTTGTGTGGTAATTAAAAATTCGTTAAAAAAAATCATATTCCAGCTAAAACAGCTAAAAAGGAGCCAAATATCATTGGTCGGTTGATCTCTGTGGTTTCTGTTTAACTGCTAGGCAGCTGCTCCGTAAGTGAGTGGGTGGGACCACCCTGTGGTCTGTTACATTGACACCTCTCTCCGTCTCTCCAGTCTTCCCCTTTTCACCTTACGCTCGCATTCATTCACGTTGCAGCTGCATCACCCGAGCACTTTCTCTCAGTCAAACTCTCTCTCTCTCTGTCTCTCTCAGTCTGTATTTGTCTCATCCAGTCCAGAAGATGGATGGAAGAGGCTCTAAAACAGGCCAACAATAGTCGCTAGCGCAAGGTGAGCTCTTGCAGCTGTGCTAACTGGCTAGAATGAACGTCACAGTATGGCAACAGTATGCTTTTGTTCTGGCTCCCAGCCTGAAAAGGGCTATGGGGGGGGGTTTGCGTGGCGCACTAGTGCAGGGTCATTTTTCTCTCGGTGTGCCAGTACGACCATTCTGCCCCTTCCTTGCTCCCTCCACAGCTGTGTGTGTGCGCTAGCGTTAGCAGGAGGAAATGTGAGGGCATGGGGATGATGGAATACGTGCGTGCGGCGGGCGGTTGGGGCCTGTTTTGGGCGCGTTTTCCCCGCCGCCCTATTAGAGGCTTGTTTATCGGCCTTGTGATGCCATTGTCCTGCGTGTTCAGGGGCGGCCACACTGCGTAATTGGCTGATTGGCCACGCTCTGCAGTGGTGGAGGTGATTTATAATGTGGCCTGAATAGGGCTGACTTCATAACGTCACAGACTAACGCTGAATAAACGCCAGAGAAACGTTAATGAAAGGATGAAACGTCCACCGAGCCCTTTGTGTCGGTGTGAAATCGCGATTGGGACAAAGAGAGTGGCTGGAGTCCCTTCTTTCTCCCTCAGTTTCTATTTTTCTCCACTTCTGCCTCTTTATTAATCTCTCTTTCTCTGCTTTTCTTCACTGTTTATCTACATCAGTCGTTCTCTTTTCTCCCTCTTTTACGCCTTGTCTCTCTCTCGCTGTTTTTCCATCTCTCTCTGTCTTAGCTAACCTCTGGCCCTTTTCTCTCTCCCTTTTTCTCTCCTTTCGCCTTTGTACTGTCTTTGTCAATGTCTCTGTAGATGAAGTTGTCGGCTCTCACTTATTCTCTCTTTCTCATTCAATCTCCCTTGTTTTATCTTAATCTTTCAGTCTTTATAGGCCTTCTTAGCACCAAATTCCTTTGACAAGAGTGACGCCAGGAAATTCACCTGAACACCATGACTTTTTCCATTAACCCACATTTAGTTGCACAATCTTTATCTACAAGCATGCACAAATAGGTTTATAAAGCTTCTTATACTCACCACAGTCCATAACACACCAACCTATGCTTGACGTGAACGTTTATTTTTCATTTTATTTAACTTCAGCTTGGCAGAGAGCATGGGAACACATTTTGCTACAGTAATTTAATGCAGCCTAGAAAATAATGGCCCAAACGCTCCAGAAACACTCAGTTGGAAAATATGTGTTTTTCCCTTTTAAATATATGATTCCAGTTCAGACATTTTATTTCGCATGATTCCACTTCATCAATCAATGACATGTTATTTCATCATTTAATAACATGATTCATGCGATAACATTGTTGAAGTGAAATAATATCATCAAATTAATCTTCACTTATTGACATTAGATCTCGGATCTGATCTGTGCAGATGCAGTGAAACAGAAAGAATCCAACATGTTTCTTGATGAAGTCGGCTGAACTGGCTCATTACAGGCGAGGGTCAGCTGTGGGTATGTGTGTGGGCAGTTATAAAGCTAATGGCTTGCAGGGGGCAGCTTTTAATGACCTTCTAATTAAGTCTATCCCGCCCACCATTGACCAGATCATGTAGTGGAGGTTAAAGGTCATTTACATAGAGACTGGTAACCAGTGTCCACTACCAAACTAATTGAGTTGGGAATACCTTTTTGCAGAATATGTTATTTTTCCATAGAGTATATATATATATATATATATATATATATATATATATATATATATATATATATATATATATATATATATATATATATATAAGAACTTCCTGACTTATTGTAACTGACATAACTAATAACTAGAATTATTAAAGTCCCTAATATCCAGACAAAGCTATTCTTGTGCTTTTAAGTGCATGTATTGAAATATAATAACAGAGTTATAAGTATATTTATATTTATATATGCAGTATAAGTGGCAAGTAAAGGGATCCAAAGTATATGGGGAAAAATACTATGTAAAATTTCTATTATATAATATAATTTACAAAACAGTAAAAAGTGTAATGTAAATAATTTCATATATATATATATATATATATATATAGAGAGAGAGAGAGAGAGAGAGAGAGAGAGTCATAGTACAGTATATAAGAAAAGTTCTATACAGAACCTTTAAAAGCAACAAAAAATATTATTTTTTATATTAAAATTACTTTCTATTATTTAGACCAAAAAAGAAAAAACAAATCAATTATTGCTGACTTTCTCTTTTCCCTTGGGAGAGAGTTTCAGGGGTCTATCCTGTCCTCTCACCCTCCACTCCTCCCCCCTACCCCCTAATGGGAGGGTGTTAATATAGTCGCTTTTCCCCTGGTGTTAAATAGGAACAGTTTCTCTTGTGTTAATTCTCCATTTTGTCGCTGTCTGTGTGCAAGACCTCTCAGTGTTCAGTCTCTTATTCTACACTAAACGCTCAGCTACCCCCTCCCCTTTCGCTTTCCCCCCTTTCCCCTTTCTTTTCACTCTCCCCTCTCCTTTCGTGAGGCCATCTAGATTATGTTGCTAAGGAGATTTTTTTTCGCCCTCTCTCTTTTTGCTTTTTTCCACTGTTTTCCATTGATTTGGTGTTAATGCATTTTCAATGCCCCTCGGTGTGTGCTGGGGGAGTGGGGGGCACTGGGAGTGCAGTCTTCACACTCACTAGAGGAATTTTACTCTGAAGGGGTTGATGGAGGGGGAGAACTGCCCAAAGAGAGCCACTCAAGTGAAAAATTAGGTGATTTTTACCAAGCATGGGAGCTGGCTCACCGAGACGCACACACACGCTCACCCTCACAAACCGAGCTGCATGGTGACCACCCACTCCTCTTGTATTTTCTGCATCCTCTCTTCAGAAAACACTCACAGGTGGACTAGCGAGAGCTGCTATTCTCCTCGCTCGTGCCAGTCACACTGTATGAGGAAACATGCATTACTCTTCTGGAGATCTGTCAGCTCCACTCGCAGCCCTGAAAATGGAAGGAAAGAAAATACCACATTAAAATAATAATTTAAAAAAAGTTCATTAACACTTGATTCCAGGGGCATCATGAACCTTTTTCTTTTTTCTGTTTGAGTGATAACCAGAGATGGGCAAATTTCCCTTTGACTAAAAGGCATGATCGTTGTGACATTTCCATGTTTTATGCAAGGAGACCTGAGTTTATTGCTGATATTTATAAATAAAATAATTAATTAATCTCATTAAATGCTAACACTTCTTGGTGGTCTTGTATTAACAAATATTTTGTAAACTGTGCACAAATACGACATGATTGTGCATGAATGATTCAAATAACATGGATTTTTGGATTCATGACAACTAATTTCATGACAAATTTACAGCATTATTTTATCTACAATCAATCTGGAATTTATTGAAGGAAAAAGTGTTTATTATTTAACTTTTTTTAAAGTTTTAAAAATCCACTTTGGTCAAACATTTCAGGAGCCACATCCTTAGTTTGAATGGGTGTGACATTTCTTCTCAAATCTGATTGGTCATCCACATTATTCATAAAAAATCTGTGGTCAAATATTAATATCAAATATATGGATAGGCCTATTAAACTGTATAACTGACTGTTGCCCCAGGAGGTCGATGCCCTGCATTGTTGTGCTAGTTTCAGATTTTGTCTCGTTCTACAGGCTTTTTCTTCTTATTTAACAATATAACTTAAACTCAGAACACTATCCAGTTATTTATTTGGTAAGACGTCATGTTATAAGTAGGATATTGCACAGACATACAGTCATTATAAACCCCTGAGAGTGATACAATGCTGTGTCAAGGAATATTTTACGATAATGATGGGCTAAATGTAAATGATCCCTTAATATTCCCCTGGATGTACAAAATCATCCTTTTATCAATTGAATTAGGTCACCAAATTAGCCTCAATGGGATTACCTGCCAATAAACCATTCTCAAATTACATTCGCATGAGGTGATTGCAATAACTTAAGCTTGAATGATAATTACACGACATGTTCCAGACATCTTTTCAACACATCTGTCTACTGTCCTTGTTTTTTTTCCCTCCATTGTCAGTCACTCTGTAATTTTTGGTTGTAGTTCTGGTGTGAATGGTGACCTCAATGGTTTTCTAGTTTCCCTTAGTGTGATATATGAATTCTGTCTTCTGTTTTTTTCTTTTCTTCCATGTGTATGTTTCTAACTCTCCCTTCCTTCCTGTCTCCCACAAATGCAGAGGATTCTAATCTTGAAAGCACTTTGTGGATTCTCCATCTAATCAGCCAATCAGACAGCAGCTAAATAAGGAACTGGCAGGAACTAGAGTCGACGCCCACTCCAGCTGCAGTTACCCAAAAGCCAGAGGTCATGACATGAGTCTGATTTTATATGATGAGCCCCCCACCACACCTGCAGAATTTCTCTGTCTACTTTTCAGTAAAAACTACAACTACAGCTCAATCACAATATCTGATTGCACTAAAATATTGAAAAAAATAAAATGTATCGATAAAAATGTGTAAGTTCAGGTTTGGTCAGTCACTGCCGCTGTCTAAATGTTACCAGTGCAGTAGGGTCACACATGATCTAACATCATTAACCCCAAAACAAGCACTGCCAGCCAGTTTTTACAGCTGACAATCATTGCAAGGACTTTGTCTAGAGGGCAGAGATGAATCTACAACACTGATTTATGAGTTTTCATCTCTAAAGACTACTGAAGTCACAAGCAAGTCATATTGCACATGAACTGATTATAAAACTGTTAAGTAAGTGTGACTGAACATTTGTTTCACTTACAATTGATTAAAGTCCCCCTTAATTTTATCTGTGATCACCAAAATTACATATTAAAATGTTTTATCCTGTGAAAAAAATTATTTATGTCTTCAAAATAGCTTGAATGTAACTCTACACCATTGCTTCATTTAGTATATGCAAATAAACATTTAGTCCATGAATATACAAATAAGCTCTGCCTCCACTCAATCACACCAGCTCAGAATACCTGATCTCTGTCAACTTTACTATAGTAAACGCTACACGATGGTATCTGTTGGACACATAACGATAATTAATATGATTAGCCTTTTGCTAACGAATAATAATGTGTTGCAAATGTTACACAAACCATGTTCCTTTTCGCCATATCAGAGTCCATTAGCTGCCTTCTAACTATCAGAATCCTTAGAATCCTTTCTAAATCCTCAGAAACGTAGAAAATGAATTTTACATTTTCTGGTTGTTTTTAATAAATCAAAAGACAGGACAAAAAAAAGAGTTATATATATTGTTATATATATTTTTGTTATATATAACAAAAATATATAATCCATATACTCTTACTTCAATGCAAAAGTTTTTCAAAAACTGACTTGAAGTGAACTCTGGAATTTAGTTTTTCAACTTTATCAACATTTCTCACTATTTCTATGCAAATGGTGTTTGAATAATCATGTTTACTGCCTGTAAATATCATTAAGCTTTGCTGTTTACATTGCTGAGTTAGAGTAAACATATTTTAGTCTGATTATTTCTCCTCCTCTTTTTTGAACACCATGACTGTGTATACGAATCTGTTCATGTCCACGCGCTGACACATTTTTGATTCAGTCTTTTATGTTTATAATGAGAGTGTGTTAGAAAAATAGATTAAAGAGAAGCTCAGAGGAGTTGACAAGGCCAGCATTAATTATGCAGCTTTCAGAGAGCTTGTTTACTCATACGATAATGGATAATAACATAGTGAGAATGAGCCAGGAGAAGATTGTAAACACAATACTAGCCGACATTCAGAACTCAGCCTAAGACATTTGGAATTGCCTCAGAGATTCTGCACAATTACAATGGCTTTTATGATTAATTGTGTTTTACAAATGAAAATGCTGTCAATTCTGCGAGAATCGCCTTAGGGCAGAAACTGCATCACTGTGGGAAAATTATGCAAAAGCCATTAATGTTATTGACACACGTAAAAACTGTCAGACTCACACCTGTTTACTGTGAATATATGTTGGAAATTACAAACACATAAGCACCTGTTTGTTTCACGGCAATCACATGTCGATGCCCATGAGAACAAGGTCCTTTATTTGATGACATACAAAGAGAATTACAGATACTATAGCATTCATGATCTATTTGATCCCTTGTGGGAAAAACATGCAGGGAATGAACAACAAAAACAAAAAAGCAGTAAAACTGAGCTAATTTTTCTTTTTGTCCCTCATTGGATGGCCCATTCTTTATTCTCCCTGGCTGGTACAAATTGGGCAACTGTGGACCTTTTCTCCTCAGGCCGAGATGCAGGATGCAGCAGGGCTGAGATCTCAGTCGGCCGTTGATGTGAAAAAAAGTTAATCCCTCATTGGTGCCGATGTGACCCGAAAAAAATCGGCTTAAAGTGGCTCCGTTAAACTGGACACAGTTTTGCCATTCAAAGGCAGCACCATTCCCCCTCTCTTTCCTCTTGTCTACCCTCTCCCTCCTCTCTGCCACCCACACACACCACCAGTAGTAGAGCATTAAGACAAATACATTCATAACCCTGTTTTATTAAAGACTTGGGGCCCCTGGGTGTTGTGTATGGGCCCTAGGGGGGCCGATGCGACAGTGGGGCGATTAGGATAAGCCTTCCCATGAGGAACACGAACATGGCACAGCAGCCACTGGGCCCTAAGATGTCCGTTCCCCTCCCACCTCGAAACCTAATCCTCTATTTCATGCACATTAGTGCTGTGTAAATGCTCCCCCAGGCTGCCTTTACAGTGAGCTCCACTTTAGAAGAGAGATGAGCAACTAAAGATGCAAAAAAAGCAGTAATGCAGACACATTTTCACAAGCACAAGAAAGTGAAGTGTGGAAAAACTCCTTTAGATATGGTTTAAATAAAAATAAATAAAAAACGGGTCATTTTTTTAATCCGGTATAAAATAAGTTATTAACTGGGGCATTTGGAATAAAATATATTTTTGTAGAGGTGCAGCAATCCTAAAATTATGGCTGATATTATAATTATGTTGTGGTCAATTAATAAATGGCCAATATTATTAAAAAACATCTTGGTTATGTATGTGACCTTAGTTCCCTGAATAGCGTTGAAGTGCTGTGGAAACGCCTCTGTGTGATGTTCTGTGTATATAATGAAACACATGTGAAATAAGTCCAATGACCAGGAAACTATAAAGCACACCAGAACCGTAACGCACTTGCTTCTGATAAGACGCCGACAGGCATGTAAGGAGTATGGAACTTATGCTGTGTCGAAGCGCTGTGGGAATGCAATACCGACTCTGCCTTGTGAGAAACTGCTTGTCCGTGTTAAATCATTTGTACTCACTAGGAACAAAGCACTTGTGATCGGGGGATATAACCCAAACTCTGAGCAATAAAGCTATACACTCACCTAAAGTATTAGAAACTCCATACTAATACTGCGTTTGACCCCCTTTCGCCTTCAGAACTGCTTTAATTCTACGTGGCATTGATTCAACAAGGTGCTGAAAGCATTCTTTAAAAATGTTGGCCCATTATGATAGGATCGCATCTTGCAGTTGATGGAGATTTGTGGGATGCACATCCAGGACACGAAGCTCCCGTTCCACCACATACCAAAGATGCTCTATTGGGTTGAGATCTGGTGACTGTGGGGGCCATTTTAATACAGAGTACTCATTGTAATGTTCAAGAAACCAGTTTGAAATGATTTGAGCTTTGTGACATGGTGCATTATCCTGCTGGAAGTAGCCATCAGAGGATGGGTACATGGTGGTCATAAAGGGATGGACATGGTCAGAATCAATGCTCAGGTAGGCCGTGGCATTTAAACGATGGCCAATTGGCACTAAGGAGCCTAAAGTGTGCAAAGATAACATTTGCTGAACATTTGCCCACACCATTACACCACCACCACCATTATCCTGTACAATGGTAACAAGCCATGATGGATCCATGTTCTCATTCTCTTTACACCAAATTCTGACTCTACCATCTGAATGTCTCAACAGAAATCGAGACTCATCAGACCAGGCAAAGATTTTCCAGTCTTCAACTGTCCAATTTTGGTGAGCTCATGCAAATTGTAGCCTCTTTGTAGTGGAGATAAGTGGTACCCGGTGGGGTCTTCTGCTGTTGTAGCCCATCCGCCTCAAGGTTGTGCGTGTTGTGGTTTCATAAATGCTTTGCTGCATACCTCGGTTGTTACGAGTGGTTATTTCAGTCAAAGTTTCTCTTCTATCAGCTTGAATCAGTCGGCCCATTCTCCTCTGACCTCTAGCATCAACAAGGCATTTTCTCCCACAGGACTGGATGTTTTTCCCTTTTCACACCATTCTTTGTAAACCCTAGAAATGGTTGTGTGTGAAAATCCCAGTAACTGAGCAGATTGTGAAATACTCAGACCGGCCCGTCTGGCACCAACAACCATATCACGCTCAAAATTGCTTAAATAACCTTTCTTTCCAATTCTGACATTCAGTTTGGAGTTCTGGAGATTGTCTTGACCAGGACCAACCCCTAAATGCATTGAAGCAACTGCCATGTGATTGGATGATTAGATAATTGCATTAATGAGAAATTGAACAGGTGTTCCTAATAATCCTTTAGGTGAGTGTAGATGCAGCCATACCCCTGGTTGAGTGGGCCCTGAAAGCCAAAGGACAAGGCTGTCCGGCTGACTCATAAGCAAGTGAGATAGCCTTGATAAGCCACTTGTTCATTGTCTGCTTAGAAGCTGGGGACACCTTTGTTTTGGATGATCCAAAACAAACAAACAACTGTTCAGATTTCCTCCACAGGGCTCTGTTCACTCTTACTGGTCAGTTTTTCCTGGTCCGACATCCAAAGGGAGGGGGACAGAAGACCTGCATGTGATAGGTCTTACAACATTAGTAGGGACCTTGGAAGAGTATCCTGGTCCACGATAAAGGAAAGCCTTTACCATCCAATCCACAAATTCCAAACACGAGGGTGAAATAAAGAGGACTTGTAAGTCTCCAATTGTATTTAGAGACGAAATAGCAAGAAGAAAGATAGCCTTCAAAGTGAGAAAATTCTCAGGGACCTCCTCGATAGGCTTTGAAGGGAGTCAAGGAAAGACCTTCAAGTACCCTTGTGTGTGCTGCAGGCCTAAGCTAGTTTGCCCTTTGAGGACTTTGAGTGTGAGTTCTGCCCCAGCCCCCAATCTTTCTGCAGGGGGCTACAGGTGGCAACACTCAACTTTTTCTGCATCCTTTTTTGTGAGGAGCTCATCAATGGCTGGAGCTTCTCCCGCCCAGCAGCACCAGAGGCCTGGGAGCAGCGAGGGAGGAATTTATAGAACACCACTGCCTGCTTCTTAGTCTCCTGGATCCTGTCGATGACAGATCTTACTGCGCCGCTGAACAGGTCAGACGGAGACAGCTGGGTGTCCAAGAGAAAAATTTTTAATTTATATTTTATTCATGTGATATTTAGCCAGAGATGTTTCTCTGTGGCCACCAGGACTGCCATAGATCGGCCTACTGATTTAGCCATCTCCTTTGTAGCCCGGAGAGACAAATCTGCAGTCCTTATGTAGTATGTGAAATATGTCGGTGCTGGCACCCTCGCACTCATGCAGGTCTTTCTGCAGGTCAGTCTGGTATGCCTACAGAATTGATATTGTGTGCAAGCATGCCGCAGCCTGACCTGCAGCCGAGTAAGCTTTACCCAAGAGCGCTGATGTAGTTTTTAGTGGCTTGCTGGGTAATGTCGGGGCTTTTTGGGACGATGCTGCAACTGGAGAGAGATAGCTCACAAACATCTCTTCCATTCTGGGAAACACCCCATAACCGTGGTGTTTAAGTCTGTGATGTTGAGAATAATTTAAGGTATGGGGACTAAACAAATGGGAAGATAAAGGTATCTTCCGCTACCTTGATACCTCAGTATGGAAATCGGGAAAGAACAGTAAGCCCCAATGTGGAGGTTGCACCCTAGATGGCATTGGGCCTTGCAGGTGAGGATTGAGAAAGGGCGATGCCGTCCCAAATCCCCCTGCCAGATCCATCTGCGAGCCCCACGATCTGAGCAACTGTTCTGCCTCAGCAGAAGAGTGACCCGAATCGTGAGGAAGGCGAGCTGAGTCACTCTCCTCAAGGAGTGCCCGGTGGGAGCACAGCGTTCTTAATGGCAGACGCTCACAATGCTCGTAGTCAGCCCACTTGAGGTTTCTTTTTAACATAACTCCTGTCTAAGAGCAGAGATGCTAGTCTTATGACAGATAAACAAAAAGTGGACGAACAATTCAGATATAGTGCTTGCTGAAATAACAGATGTGTGCTTTATAGTTTCCTGCTAAGTGACGTCATCAAACTATGACAATTCTGTCACGCCATTGGACGCCATTCAAATGTGCTTCATCACCTAATCAGTTGTTCTCACAGCGCTTCCTTGAAATGGAACTATTTTGACTAAATAAATAATGTATTAATTAATCAAATGAATAAATTAATTTTAATAGTGTTATAGTGAAGGCTACCTAAACCGAGACCAGGTCGAGACCAAGACCAGAGTGTGTTGAGACCAAGACAAGACCAAGACCTAGTCCAGTGTTTGAAAAGTAATGGATTCCAATATTGCAGTACTCCCTTAATAATGAACTAATTATGTTACTTACTTACGTTTTAAGAATAGTAATGTATTATGTTACTTTTGCTTTACTTTCTTTCTTGATTTTTTATAAATAAGAGTTATATTTTTGGGCAAATGTAAAGGCCCTTTCCCACAAAAAATAAAATGATAGGTCTACTTTTATATATAAAATGTAAATCACCATGGTGATCACAATGGTGGTGACAAAACACTTATTGATTGAGACATTGAATCATTTACTCCTGCAATTTGATCAAAGAAACTGATTCATTTAGTAACAAATCAAATTTGCCGAAATAGCTAAACTTAATATTAACATTATTTATTGAATGTTTGTATAAAATCAATATCACATTTGCACATTATAATGTGGAGTATGAAAAGTGGCAAATCATTGTGAGATTTGAGAGCACATTTAACAGTGTTATTTAATTATTAGTAATTATAAACATTAAATTATTAAAATTATTAACTTTAAGGTCACAGCAAGGTAATGTTGTGAATGTAAATGTAAAAACGAGCTAAATGAACATGCATAATTAAACACAAGGCAATAACTGATATGGTCAGGGTTCATACACATTTCTACCAATCATTTCCCATGACTTTTCCATAACCTTTCCTTAATTTTTGAGACAAATATTTATGACCCAACGTTCCATGAAACGTCTGTGGAAAAAAAAATAATAATAAAAGAAATAATAAAAATCCATGTTCAAATTTCAAATCACAGCATGTCTTAACTAATTAATGACAAGCTGTGTGGTTTAATACAAAATAAACATTTACTTAAATAACACTGACACACCATTAATACGGTTAAATAAAATATTGTGTCTGAACTCCCCTTTCTAATTTATGTTGGTGCAAGATGATGTCTTATGATGTTCTTTTCATCAGTTTTGTTTAGTTTATGTGGCTGTTTTTGATTGTTTCACTGTAAATGTAATAATAACAATTAGCACAATTATGCGATTTCAACTTGTAAAAGGATTCATGTCCTCATAGAGCTCATAATTACACCTAAAAAAATATTTTGAAGGTTTGATGTTCGTTAGCTAAGAACATTTTCTTAACAGAACTAAAACATTTCCATGATTTGTGGAAAGTTATTGTAATTTTACCCTAAAGTTATCCTCAAACGTTCCCGTAACATTATAATCTAACGTTTCCCTAAAGTTCTCTTAACGCTGTATTCTAACATTCTCCTAAAAATATAATTTAACGTTTCCCTAACATTATATTCTAATGTTCCCCTAACATTGTATTCTAACATTCCCTTAACAATACAATCTAATGTTCCCCTAACGTTATCCTCTAAGGTTCCTTTAATGTTATGTTCTAAGTATCAATATAGTGTTCATGCCTAGTGTGCATTGATTAAGAGATCATTACTATTTTTAAAAACTAACATTAAGAGAACGTTAGATGTCAGAGCTGATAGCCTCATGGAAATCGTTCTGATATGTAGCTCTATAGCGCTTCGGGGGAAACAAGTTTAAATCCTGAGTCATGGTCTTTTTACAACCCTGCCCTCTCTCTCTCCCTCTCCATTTACTGTTCTCTCAAGAGAGAACATTAAATTACAAGTTAATATACATAAAAAAAATAAGGTACATGAGAATGCACAATTACATACCAATACATGTGCATTTCTAAAAATGTTAATATTGTGTATTGATTCATTCAGGTTTAGTTGATTAATGTCTGATATTTGTTCTCACTTACAATTTAACAGCCTTGTGGTTACATTCTTCAATGCTGATTCACATTAAGGGTATGTAGAAGGAGGCCTGATATATGTTTATGTGAGTTTATGCGTCTATATGTCTGCGTGAAAAAGGACTGTTTCTGATCAGTGTGTTTGAAAGTAGTGTGTGGGCTTGTGTGATGTATCCCAAATCATTAGTTCTGGCATGTGTCCATTAGAAGTTTGTCGCTCTGGTAAAGATGAGTGTGTAAGGGTTTACATTATGCTTTAAATATATTTGTGTGTGTGTGTGTGTGTGTGTGTGTGTGTGTGTGTGTGTGTGTGTGTGTGTACTCACTGCTGTTTTGTTGTGGTCTGAGATTCTCTTGAAGCTCAGACCTTTGTGTTGGTGCTTTTTTTAGTGTCTGACGGTTAGAAGAAAAATAAAATGTTGGATTCACTTGGCTGACACAAGAGGCCAACCCACTTCAGAGGTGAAAAAACATCAACCGCAGTAAGAAGGAAAACAGTTTCAGTCCACCATTTAGCATGGTTTATGCTTCTCTTGTCACTGTGAGAATAAACAGTGACAATCAGCTCTTGATCAGATGTGCTGCATGTATTTGAGTGACTAGACTGTATATTAAAGTTATGGTTTATTGGAAGACGTTTTGTCATTGAGATGGCTGGTAAAAGTGACCCGTTCAACTTGAATTATTTACTTTTTTCATCAAACCTTTCTCAAACCACTTTCAGTTTTACTAAAAACGTGTGCTTTCTTCCAAAATAAATATTCTGTTATGTAATACAATAAGTATGACTTTTAAGTGTCTTAATACTTTTGGAGCTTCTGTACCACAAACGTGTCAATTGTCATTTTTATCAATATGAGTATGGCCACTCTTATTACGCCCCCAGATTTCTCATCTTGAATTCATTCACCCTCTTTAGTTGAACTGACAGTGATCTGATGCCTGGCTAACTTCCAGCTGTATGTGTGTGTAGCAGCAATAGAAGAAGAACGAGAGATCAGAGAGAAAGTAAATGTGTGAGTGTTCGGCCTGAGGCAGCATGCCATAAAGTGAGATTAGCGGTCATAATCTACTGAAGCATGTGTGTGTGTGTGTGTGTGTGTGTTACAGTCTCTGTGGTGTGTGGCGGAGAGGTGAGTCTTACGGCCTCTGCTCGCTCACCCAGACAAATGTTAAATCTCCATACCCTACACCAAAAAACATGCCAGTACACCGCGTACAAAAGCAACATGTGAGGCTCATTGTCTGAACTGTTTTATCCCAGGACTCCATAACCCTTTTTCCCTTGTGCTGTGAAATAAATCACACTCAAAGTCAAAATTTGAATTCAATTAAAACCCACTAGCAAAGGATTCGTTCCCATATCGCAGACACCAGGCTCTCTGATATGTTTCATGACTGATTGATAACGTGTGTTGACTATAGCAATGAATGCGGTGTGAGCTTTCTGCAGTCAAGCCTTCTATTATATTAAAATTAGAGGCTTGTTTATCTAATTACAGCAGTACTATTCTGTAAATAGTCCACATCCTATTTATCTATCCGTTCTCACACTCAGAGAGACAATAATGTGCATACTCAGACAAAAGAATATAAAAGGAAAGGAAAAGAGAATGATACTGCATCCGTGTCTGACTAGACAAAATGTGAACAGTTGTGTCCCACGCATGCTTTGAGATAGTATACAACATTATGTTTCTTTAAACTGGGAGGGGACTGCCAAAAAATACTACAATGATGAACAGATTAGAAGGTGAAGAGAGAAAGAGAAAGGGAGAGACTCTTGACCCTGACATAGGGGGGTGTTGGAGGGTAATTAAACGGAAAGAAAATAGAAAGAGACTCAGAAAAGCATTATAGAGAGACAAGTTGCACATCAAATCCATTAATTATTGCTTCAGACTTAAATGCAATGAATGTTTGTTGTAAATTTAGTGCTCTATCCCTAGGATATGTGATATGTTTATTCACTGTTAAATTTGAAGACTGATAAGGACAATGAAGGGACTAATTTTAGTTCTCAGAGTATGAAGTGTCATCCACTGCCCACTGGAGTAAGTTTATTGTGTGGCACATACTGCCCCTTATCGGTGCATATGAGTATTGCGTGATGATAAAACGTCCTGAACCGTGGTAAGTGTGGTCCAGCTTTGCTAATTTTTTTTTCTCTCAAACCTCTACTATCGTCATACGTAAATTTAAGTAATAAAAATCGTATAATATAATATAGCGCTTTTATATATTATTACAAAATAAGTAATGAAAAAACGTTTGAAACCCATGTGATGTGAAAGTTATATCACATCACACGAAGTTCTATTTTAAGATATATTGTGAGGTTCCTGTTTCATAGCGTCGGAAAGATGAGTCGTAGAGGATGTAACTTGAACAATTAAGCCTTTGTCCTCAAACAACCCTCTTTCAGTTTCCCTCTCATGATTGTGCATTGTTTATTATACCTTTAGCATAGCATCTCAAGTGAACCTTCTCCAAATATAGGATACTGTTGAAATAGGCAGTTTAAAGAACAGAATATTGGTAGGGTGTAAAAATATATAAGAAGTAGCCGTGTGTGTGATCAATAAATAACTTTTCAATATGTTACAACGCATATTGAGTCCCTTCCAGTGAGTGCAACTACAAATGTAGTAGCCTACCCTTCTATAAAAAAAAGCCTACCTTCTACCAAACGCAAATGAATGCTTAATTGTGTTTCTGTGGTTATTTTTAAAGCTCTTGCATAGGAGTCCTAGTTATTGGGGTTAAATTATGGCATCATTAAGAATCCAGGTTGAATGGATCAAGGGGAAATTTCTGTTTATTGCGCTATTTTTTGTATTTATGGAAACCAGGTTCTACTTCAGAATAACAAGGTGATCTGAATATGCAACACAACTGAATCGCACAACAGTGAAGCAACACAACTGAATCTGGTAGGTCACATGCCAATGACAACATGACGATTCTATGTCCAGATTCATTCTATACAACAACATTAGTACTTTTTTAACGGTAGCAATTGGTTCAGATGAAGCAGAAATTTGTCATAATTTCTCACAATCAGACTATTTTTAAAAAGCGTATTAGTAGACTGTGTGCTTAACATCTGCTAGCACTTTATTTTGATGCTCTCCCTACAGACAATCTTCTACTATAAGTACTTTTGCAATTATATGTCAACTTATTCTACAACCTGAACCCTAACACTTAACTCTAACCTAAGGGTCTGCTAACCGTCTAATGAGAGTTAGGTGACATATAGTTGCAAAAAATGAAAAATAAAGATGGCTATATTTCGTAGAGTGTCAGTTGACCATCGAAATAAAGTGTCAACTTTTATTTTGTCACTCTTGAGGCAGAAACAACCTTCTACAGGTATTGCTTCCCTTTTACTGTTTATTTATTTTTGAGCAGTTTAGCTGTTCTGCTAGACGGAAGCATTCGCTATACATTTTTCTCATTACATTTTCAAAATTAAATGACCTATGGCATCCACATCCAACTCTCTAAAAGTATGACAATGATCTCATTTGTGTCTATTTTCATTCCCTTTCAATAATTTTTGAGAAACACCTGAGACAAAGTTTATATTAATTGAAACATGAGAATTCGTATTATAAATCGCATAAGCTACGAAACAGAAACATCTGAGGACTAAACCTTCCATTTAGGCTGTAAAATACTCATGCACAACAACATTTATGTCCCTTATCTTCTTGACCAGAGAAACCCTTTGGGATTCCACCCCCTCTTTCTTTCTCTTTTCTCATTACAGAGATAAGTCTATACTGTCCCACTATCCCAGGATAGCCATGCCTCTCTGGTGTCTATCTCCTTTAGATACATTTCTGCATGCCATTTAAAACTTTACCTTTGAACAATCCCTCACGTCTCGCCTGTCACTTCTGACAGGTCACTCACAGGATAGCAGCACTATTCATTAGAAAAAAGACAGCTCATTGCACTCTCTCCATCTACTGCCCTCACAGCCGTCTGGTCGCTGTGGAGGCGAAGAGACAGTGAGAGATGTTCTGGACTGAAGTGCCAGGGATGGGTGATGTACAACAGCTACAAACAACACGTCCAAGAGAGAAGATAAGAGACGCTCGCTCATTAACATGCGCTTTCTCACACACATACATAAACACACTGGCACATCCAAGACATGTTAATAATGTCCACACTTGCTTGCTGCTCATTAGCATTATTATGTTAATTATTTATTTATGCATGCACATAAAAGAAAACAACATTTTCAAAGTCCCCAATTAAAGTGCAGGAATTTTATTCTACACTCACAATGTAGAACATTATTATGTAAACAGAACTCTACAAAATAATGTTTGCAACTTACTTTGCAGCCATACATTTATTTAAGTTGTGGTAACAAGTCCCTGAATTACTTTGAGTTTCCTCCTTTTATCTGGTTGACTCACAATTCTTTGTAAATCCTTCGCTTTTAGACTCGCATCTTTGTTCAGATTGAATCATTTCGACCATATGATTTTCTCCTGTTCTCTTTTCTTTTTATTCTCTCTTTCCCAGACTTGTTGAGATGAAACGTGTGCTGCGTCTGATCCCCATGCTGGGGGGTCTGAGCCGTTGGCTGGCCTGATCTAGAGTAACTGACTCCAATCTGTGATATCCCACTGATTTATGATCAGTGCTTCCTGCCCTGAGCTTAACCTGCAACATTATGACCAAATAGGCAAAAATGTTGCCTGAACAACTTCTGCGTTTACTCAAAGGATTGAGTTCTCTCAAAATAATCAATAAATGTCCTCAGTAACACAACTTTAATCCATTTTAATTTGGCTACACAAAATGCCTCACTGAGTCAATTGTCAAATCAAATTGTCAAATCAACTAGAGATTTCTTGCTCTGCAAATTATTTAATAATTAATTAATTATTTAATAATAATTCTTATATAAAATATTGATGATAACTTGTTACAATTTTTTAAAAATAAATGTGAAATATACGTTAAATAATCCTAAAAAAGGATCATTGTTTCCACAATAATATTAAGCAGCAGAACTGTTTTGAATACTGACAATAACAAGAAATCTTTCTTGAGCTGCAAATTAGCACATCAGATTGACTGGAATAATGATGCATAAAATTCAAATAGAAAATGATTATTTTAAGTTGTAATAGAATTTCATAACATTACATGTTTTTACTGTATTTTTGATCAAATAAATGCAGCCACAGATTATTTATATACGAATAAAACTAAAATTTCCTTTTTTATATTTCTTATATGCTGAATAAAATGTTAGCTTTTTTACAGTATGTATTTTTATAGCCATTTCTTAAGTTATTCTTAATAAATAATAAAGTTGTTATTCATTTTTTCCTCAAATGTCTGTTTACATTGGAGTTGATAGCAATGTGGGCAGTACTTTCACGCAGAGACCTGAGTTTGAGTCCCAGCTTGGAACCGATCCCGATCCTCTCTCCCCCTCTCTCTTTATGTTCCCACAAAATAATACATTTTCACCCAGAACACAGACACCTTCATTCACTTATTTAGGTAATCCTCTCTTTTGCACTCTCCCTTTATCTCTCTCTTGTCTGGTTGGTCTGTCAGTTTTCTCTGACATTGTTGAGTCTCATGGTCAGCATCTTGCTACTCCATAAACTAACCTTAGCCTAACCCTCAAAGGTCAGAGGTCAATACAGCGTAAACACAGAGACAGGCGGACTGGTCCATCAATCATACGGCATCCCATGACAGCTGAGCTGGAACACCCATTGCTCCACATCCTGCTGGTCAGAACTGCATAAGACATACTTCATGATGGAACCATCTCTGTTCCCCATAGACTGTAAAGAATCTAGAAGAGGTGGAACCGCCCAGTATGATTGGAAAAGGCTGTGTTATTGGCTATATTTGTATCCCTCAGAGAGATGCGTAAGCTCTGCGATTCACTTGGAAGCAGCCTGTTCCGTGTTCAGCATTCCAAACACAGCGTTTTTATGAATGTGCTGGCAGTCCACTGTTCTGGCTCAGAGACAGAGGGGGCTGAAGAGTCTGCTAAAGTCAATGTTTATAACTGACAGGCTCTGAAATGTTTTATCATTACACAAGAGAGACATGGGGAGAAAGCAAAGCTAAACCTCAATAGAATGACCTTCATAAACTACACAGAGGACAGGATACACACAGGATACAGACAATGAGGAAATTTGATAGACGCAATGGATTTTAAAGGGATGAGATGATATTCGCTAAACCATGAAATTTAACTCTTACACAAACATGTTGGTATCAATAGATTTAAAGCAAAATATCATTTGGTTGATTTAGTGTGAGCCACATCAAACATTGTCAAAAAACAAATGTGCTTAATTGTATTGAATGTACACTTACAGTGTACTTCAAATCTTTAAAGTATATTAACAAAAACTGTACTTTGCAGATAATATAATTTTGATGAAAAAAGTGTACTTTAAGAGAGTACAATTTTTCATGTTTCATGACACACTTAAGTACATTTCTAAAATGTGCACTTTGTGATAAAGGCTCAACCAGTTATTAGGTTAAGGGGGCAATCACTTTTTCACACATGGTCATGTAGGTTTGGATTTTGTTTCCCCTTAATAACAAATAATCATTTAAAAACTGCATTTTGTGTTTCTTGTGTTAACTTGGACTAATATTTAATTTGTTTCATAATCTGAAACATTTAAGTGTGACAAACATGCAACAAAAAAAAAAAACAGGAAGGGGGCAAACTCTTTATCCCACCACTGTATTATTTTTTCTATTTAGGGAACATCTGGGGTTACCTTTCAGCAAATTTCTCTAAATGATAAAACATATTCCTTGTATACACAAGTTACCTGTCAGACTTTGAGTCTGAAACGAATTCCTGAATGTCCATAAATGTATTAACACAAAAGAACAGCCAAAACTGTGGGCTATGCATCAGTGTGTCCACAAACACACATAACTCAAGGAAAACATAAATGGTCAGTTTATGAAATGAAAAACATTTGTGTATTATAATCAAATACAATGCTGGCTTTTTCTGTTATTAACTGTCTGCTTGTCACTGCGATTTTCTTCCAATTAAGCTCACAGTATTAATAAGTGAACTATTACAGTGTTGCTAGATGTTCTCAGGCTCTAATTGGCTGATGGCTGCTTTACCCAGAGTTCAACTCTCCTGTAGCAACAGGCTGATGTTCAATTACACCCATGTGGGACAACTCGGCAACAGCCCAGGGAGGTCATCAGGGTCATTACCCTGACAATCCAAGATTAATGGGGTGTTTACCTCAGCTGGTGAATGACCAGTGTGCAGATCTGTCACCACAGAACCATACATACACAACACTCACTCTCTCCGTATCTCATTCGCACTGATACTAAACACTTTAACAGAGGTGTCAGCTTGACAGTATTCCTCTGGAACAAGCAGATATGGGAAATCTTTGAGCAAACAATGATGACATGAACCATTTCAAGAACATTAACAGGATCCATACATGCACTCTTATCAAATTCATAGTCACACTTACGCATCCCCTCAACCGAAGAGTATATTTTAAGATACCCAAAAATATATTTTTTAAATGATTATTTTGGTCTTTTTTATTTCCAGTAAAAATATCTACAAATCCCCAAAACTAGATTAATCTAGACTGAAAAATTCAGAAAATATTATGTTTATTTTCAGATTTTATTTCTTACTCAATTGACAAATGTTTAAAATAGAAACATCTCAGGTTACGCCTATAACCCTAGTTCTCAGAAGAGGGAAAGAGATGCTGTGTTTAAACGCTATGGGATGCTTTAGCGTGATTGTCTTGTGAAGCACAATCGAATTTATCTTGTGAACGCATGTTCCGGGATGATGACGTCATAAACCAGTAGGATAAAGATGCGCCGGAAACCGGTAGCGCCAGCTTAGACGGTGTTTGAAGCAAGGCGCCTGGCAAGCATGTGGAGGATGTGGCAGAAGACGCCTCTTCAGGGAACTAGGGTTACATGCGTAACCTGAGAGGTTCCCTCTCAAGGGAACTTGTGCTGCGTTGAAACACTATGGGAACGAGAACACCCATGTTCCCGGAGTTGAGGTCTAACTCGAGAGAGTATGTGGAGAGGACCAGCCTAGCACATCACAAATGTCCGCAAGAGATACTCCTACTAAAAGAGCCTCAGAGGCAGCCACGCTCCTAGTAGAGTGTGCACGGACCACCATAAGGGAAGGTTGTCCAACTGACTCATGGGCAAGTGATCTAATCTAACCTCATCTAACCACTTGCTCAAAATCTGTTGATGATCATATGATCTGGCTTGAACCACAGGGGCTCATCTCTGTGGCATAAGCATCCAGTTTGATGGATGTAAGGAAGGTCTTCAACAGAGCTTTTAAGTCAGAAACTTGACAGGACTGGAAGGTTTAAAAGGGGGGCCTGGGATCCCAGGATGTCCTTCGTAAAGATCCTTTGTAACACCTGGCATCCTGGCCAAATTTGTCCATCAAGGCTTCCTAATCATCCCCATACTCTGATTGGCTTCATCACTCTGTCTCCTCTCCACCAATAAGCTGGTGTGTGGTGAGCGTTCTGGCGCAATATGGCTGCAGTGGCATCATCCAGGTGGCTGCTGCACTTTAGTGGTTGAGGAGATTCCTCCTTCCATGTAAGCGCTTTGAGTGTCTATGATAAAGCGCTATATAAATGTAATGAATTATTATTATTATTATAAGCCCTGGAGCACCAGAGACCAATCCAAGGTCAAACTTTATTGCGTACTGCTGGCCTCAGCATCAGTTTACCATGAGGGAAACAAGTAAGTAATAGGTCTTTCCCAATTGAAATACCACCAAGATGTACATGGTAAGCACTATGGCAGCCATGTAAACCTTCAGGGATGAAGGGGATGACCCTGCAGTGAATCTGTCCCAGGCCCATCTCTAGCCGCACTGATGGGTCTGTTTGCAATCTCCAGGACAAGAAGTCACTGTGAGGATCCCGAACCGGTTGCAGCCTCCTCAGACACTGCCAGGCGGGAGCACTGATCGTGCATGCTCTGCTCCGCACCAGAATCAACCTTCCATCCTTTTTTGGACTAGTAAAGTACCGGTAATAGAACTAATTTAGTAGCTGGGAGAGGTACTCGATGACCTCTAATGCAGCAGAGATTGCTTTTTTGTCCATTACCAGAGCCTGCTCACAGGACCTCACAGCTCTGTTTTGCAGGGAACGCCTGAAGTGACTGCTCTAGGATCCTCCTTGGAGGCGGGTGAGTTCCCCCCCCCCCCCCCCCCCCCCCATGGGGCTATGAGGCTGCGGCTGGCTCGCAGCATCTATATTCGGGACCAAAAAAGTTTTTGGCTATACAGATAGTGGAGTGAGGTAGTCACCAAGTGCCTCCTCTTTTTTCAGTGTCCCATAGCAGTGACTTTTATTTGTATTGATCTGAACACCGACATAATAAAAGGCATAGGCCAGGCTCGTCTCTAACCTCTCTTACAGGTCAATTTGCAAATCCCAGGACGAAAATCGGAGCTGTGCCTCGGTAAGAGCGGGAACCGAACCTGAGGGACACGAGCCTGGGCAGCGTTTGTTTTAAAAACGCCAAGCGGGAGCGGAACGTATTTGTAAAGACAGCCATTGTCTTCAAATGCTCTGCTCCTAAACAAACAACACAAAGACTGTGTGTATCCCGGCTCGTGATTGTAGCGAGGACAGGGAGAAACAATCTAAAATGATGTTAGCGCGTCATAGTAGTTTTTATCTAGTATGGTGTGGGATGCCCTGTTCTTTTAAAAATAGCTGGGGATCTTTTATACACACACACACACACACACACACTGCCAGCAACATTCACTTTTGACCGTTTCACAGCGCTTGCTGAAGACACTAAAAGCTGCCGCTTCCGTTTTCCATAGCGCACATTTATCCTCCTAGGTCATGACGTCATCATTAGGGACCAACCAAATTCACGATTTCACGGCCGTGACATTTTCCGTGAAATCGGCCACTTTCCGTGAAAACACCCAACAAGCGTGAAATAGTGAAATTTTTATTGAAGATAAATATTTTTACTGATAAAGAGTATACCAGGAGCAGATGATCGTAGCGTCTTAGCCGAGTTTGCAGCCTACAAAACAGCAGCAAAAGAAGTTCCGCCGGATACGAGTCTAACAGCATTCTGGCGTTCGCACAGCAGTCGGTTTCCTCTGCTGAGCCGGCTAGCATTACGCTACCTTTCTGTACCAACGAACAGCGTCGACGCGGAGAGAAGTGTCAGCCAGTACACAAGCGTCAATGCACCACAGCGACAGAATATGTCAGCAACCACGTTGGTCGGCCAAGTTTTGGCCCCGAAAAACTGTAAACTATTTCATTAATGTCACGTGGCATTGCGGAGTGTGTGGCTACGTGCGTTGTAGTCGTATTTTGTTTCCTTTTTGTTTTTTAATACAGGTGAACAGTCAAAAAGTGGTATTTTAGAATACAAAACAGCGGGTGTGACAGCAGATGGCCTGATTGCAGTGATTGGTGCCTAAAAATTGTACCGTGAATTTTCCGTGTAATCGAGTGTTTTTTTAAAAACCTTCCGTGAAATTGCGAATTTTTACCCGTGAATTTGGTTGGTCCCTAGTCATCATCCCATGACATGCATTCACTTGATCGATTAAATTGTGCTTCACGGGACAATCATGCCAAACTACCGTTTAGACGCTATGTTTTGTTTTAGATTTATGCTTCATAAAATAAAATAAATGTAAATCATTTTAAGTGAGAATTAAATGAGAATTTTTTTCTTGGCTTAAGGGTTGTTGTTTTTTACTGGAAAACTATTCAACATTTTAAAATTAAGAAGTAAACTACATGTAAACTAACGCTTATTACAGTATTAGTAGTATTAATACTTTTAAGATTATTAGTCTTAAAAATGTATCTTAATATCTAATATATATATAACATGCAAACTACATGTCAACTTATTTTACAAACCTGAACTCTAAAGATGGGCATCAGACTACAGGAGTTCCAGGTAAATTTTTGTTCAATTTACCCCTTCCAGCATTATGAGAAAAGAATTCCGTCCATTTCCGAATTTCCGTTCCGTCCGTATCTGGTAATGTGCGGCCTTCCGATCTGCTCACAGACACATAGGAGCTGCCCTGACAATATCAAACATGTTTGGTAGTTATTCCTTATGTGAGTGATGCAACCAGATTTCACAATGAGTTCAGATTTTAAAAACTCCTGAGGAGTCTTTAAAATCTGAGGAGTTAAATCCTGTAGTTAACACCTAAACCTAAACTAACAGTCTACTAATTCTCCACTGAGAGTTAGTGGACACATAGTTACAAAGTTACTTATAGTTACTAGAATTTCTACCGTGGAGCACCAGAAATAAAGTGTAACCCTTTTTTTGCTTTAAAGGCTAAACATTTACAAACTGTATTAAACACGTAAAAAAATTTCTTCACTTGTACTGTTTCTATTGTTTATTTGCTGACACGATTTATTTGCTTTTTTATTGTCTCTGTGAACTGTTTGCATAGGTGGCAGAGTAGTAATTGCATGCTGTTATGTCTCCTTTCTCTGTCTCTAACAAAGTTGACCTCTCACCCTAAATGACAACTTTATGTGTAGCCCCTCCCTCATTCTTACCATCAGCTGCTGTGATCTACTGTAACCGAGATCCGCAGTGCTAGAATGAAGTCATGAATGGTTACTGATCACCATCAAATTAAATCCAAAGTATCTAATGTGTAGTTATGTTGTCACCTGTGAAAGTATAATACTCTAACCATAATGGCAGCTCATAGACTGGTCTTTAGGTATCCCTTGTGTGATCTTAACTGTGAGTCTGGACCATGCCGTGGACCATATGGTCAGGAACTGCTGCCAGTGTTAAGAAACAACTAGAAGCGTTTTAGCCAGAGGAAAGAGGGGAAACCATTGTCATGATATTGTTTGTAAATCTGGCCCCAGGGATTGTTCTCAGCACTTCCAGTTTTTATTAAGTATTTCACCATAAGACTCCACAAAACAGTTATGGAGCAACTGAACCTCTCATAAAGAATTTATTACTTCGTACTCCGGTTTCTCATACTAAACTTTAACATGTTCAAATGTAATGTTGGCCATTTACACTGTAATATCAGATTTATGGTGTCAGATTAATAGTGCTAATTTAGGGAAGTCTGGTTCTGTGGGGTTGGGTGTGGGAGGCTTTGATGGAAATTTCATGGTTGGTTTGTGTTTTCTCTCAAGGAAAATATGCAGATAAGTTCAGTTAGGCAGTGAATGCTTATTTGATTAAACGTGTTCAATGTTCCTGCAAATCCAGATTATGGCTAAATGTCAGTTTTTCATGGTAATGGTAGATTTACACAGTACATCTGGTTATATCTGGTCATATGAGTTATTGTTTTATTAAACTTGCACATGCACTTAAAACTGCATAAAGTTGCATGCCAGAAGTTTCTCCATCAAATTTGCACAATTCCATTATCCCTTTCTTACAGGCATTTTAAGGCCATTTTGTTTGCATAATGGATACTGGTGAATGTTTATACATGTGGTCCTGCTGAAACACATAGTATGAGAGACAGACAGGCTGAAAGGCAAACAGCAGACGGACATGGAAAGACAGCATGGGATGGCGTAAAAGAGCGAAATGAAAGGGGTTAGAGAGAGGCGAAATGGTCGACCGATGGGAAGAGAAAGGTTGAGTGTGTTTTAACAGGCTCCAGATGGTACGGTTTAAGCCATTCAGTGTTGTGAATGATGTGTCTCCAGTGACAGAACTTACCAGCATCTGAGTCATTATCCATATCAGGGGCCCAATGAGACTCGCTGTCGACAAAACACATACTCACACATGGTGATGAATGATACATATCAATCTCAACACAGTGTTAAACTTTCTTCATTTGAATGTTGATATTTAGAAAAAAAAATCCAATGTGCTAGTTAATTTGGTGAGTTATTGAGACTGACAATCTTGTCAAGACGATTACCATTAACATGAATCCATAAAATCTACTAAAATACTGTATCATTCATGCCAGGCGAGATACTCCAGGAGAGAACCCTATGCCCTACAAAGTTCTTAAGTTTGAAAGGGAGGAGGACCGAAGGCCTGCAGCACTATGGTTCCCGCTATGTTGGTGGGGACCCTGGGAACATAGGTTTAGGGTGAGGCAAGGCCTTCACTGTGTCGGCGCAAACTCTAAGTAAGAAGGAGCTACCGACAGGTCTTGTAAAAGATATAGCGAGTAGAAAAAACATTTTAAGTATGAGGAACTTTTCTGGAACCTTTTGTGGAAGCCCATGTGCTGGAAGGCAGTGTAATGAGCTACTGCTCCCAGAAACCCGACTCCATTGGCGTCAGGACTTCTTTGCCGAAGCCTTCCTGGAGACAATAATGGTCCTCAGATCTGATTTGTCTTTGTCACTAAAAGTGGCCCCAATCTTTCTGAGGCGGGGAGCAGGGGAAGCTACATTCTGCTTTTGTTGCACTTGGTGTGAGAAGCTCGTAGGCTTGCTCAGGCCCGTAGCATACAGGACTTGAGAGCAGCGAGGAAGAAACTTCTGGAATGCTGCTGCCTGTGGGGTTCTGATACAACTCTTTAATTCTCTGAGCTAATTTCCTCGCCATCATCTAAGTCCCTGAGTAGGTTGACCTTTTATGCTTGCAAGATGAACATCGCATGCAGGCACACTGCGGCCTGACCTGCGGCCCAATACACCCTACCCACCGGGGTGGAAGTGGTTTGGTGGTTAGAGTTGGGGATTTGAGGGATGATGCTGACTCAGGGCAGAGATAGATGGTAAGCTTCTCTTCAGCCTTGAGCATCACCCCATTGCGATAGTACTTCAGCCCTAGGATGTTTGAATTATTAGATGTTTGAGGGCTGAAGACACTATATGATACTGGTTTCTTCCACAACCTCGACACCTCGGTTTGGAGGTTGGGAAAAAAATGACAAATCCCAATGGGGATATTGTGACTAAAATCTTTCAGTTTGCTTTTTTGCTGTATTTCGTGCTTTTCTGCTTGCCAATCGATGTTGAGCTGGATAGCTGCATTACCGCTGCCTCACCCTGAGCGGAAGAAACCGCAAAGTGTGTTTCCAAACCCTGATGTAAGACACTGGACCTTGCGGGGTGAAGGCAGGGAAACATCTGGATCCATCTGGTAGATCCATCTGCGATGCTTCGCCTTGGCGGCAGTGGGACCAGAACCACGAGGAACGCATGCTAAAGCCCTGTCCTTCAAAGAGCATCCGGTGGTGCAACTAACAGAACCGCAACTTTTACAACTGACAGAGAGACTGTACTTTTTCTTGACAGACAAACACTAAATGCAAGCAAACAATTTAAAAGAGAGCTTGCTGAAGATACAAAAATTAGTGGTCTGTTTGATCCAGGTCTGCTTTATAGTGTCCTGATCATGACGTAAACCACCTATGATGTTCTTTTATGCTATTGAACTGATTTCACATGTGCGTCACTACAAAATCTTGTAGAAGCGTTCCCACAGCATCTTTATGCAGCTCATGTTCCCTTGAAAGGGAACTACATGCATGTAGACTGAACATGTAATACATGTTGTCTGCTGTCATGTTGCACAAATTAATTTTTTTGTAGTTTACATGATTAATCACTTTGGGATGGCTCTAAAAAAATGTTGATGGCAAAAAAAAAAAAACTCCATTCAGTTTTTTTCCATTTTACAGCTTCCTTCAGCTGACATTGAAGCATTTAGATGAGGAAGTTGATTTGTCCTCTCATTAGAGAGGATCACAGCAAAAGTCTGTGTTAGCCTGTGTCTCATTTCAAAGCCTTGAATAAATCTCTGTCCATACCGAGATAAGGAACCTCCTTTCACTCTATCTCTTACACTCATACTGAATTTCACTGTCATGGAAATTAGACTAAGTGAGTTTTCGAAGGAGTACAGATGACACTGGTTAATTCAGACAAATCAGAATATTATGGAAATGTCTGGATGTGTTTGTGTGGGCTGGAATGTGAGTGTGCTTTTGTGCGCGCGCGCGCGTGTGTGTGTGCCAGATCAAAGTAAATTGTTGTAAGCAGTTATTTGGGGAATGCATGGCATTCTTTGTGGGAAAAAGGATCTTCTAAGTCAGTTCATCACTTATCAGTAGGGTCTGTTTTAAAGCATGAATCAACAGGTTTGGCTGTGTAACCATTGTGGGGGGCATCCCTCTTTATTGACAGCCATTCAAAAGTTAAAGTTGGCATGAAACAAAAATTGCAATAGTCTTTTGTTCTATATTACGAAGCATTTCCAATTGGAACAGCTTTTTGAACAAGAAAATGTAGGACTTTGTTGAGTAAAAAAAAAGAAATATGTCTATAGGGAAGTGATTGAATCATTGAATTGTTATGAAGCAGACAATTTTCCTTCTTTTTTTTGGTAATAACCTTTGGAATCTCGTTCTAAAAGTCTCATATACAGCCACACACACAGTCATTTAAGTAAAAGGTACTAAGTTAAAAAAGTGAAGGAACATCTTTTTATTTCCGGTCTTGGTCTGTTTCTCTGACACTTCTGCCAGTATTTGTCTTTCTCTCTATTTCCATACCTCATCTGTAGATTACTAATGAACCCACGGTACCTCAGAACTACATGCTTTCAGCATTCACCGAGCAGAAAGAGAGACCCCAAAAATGAAGCTGACTTTTTTTAGGATATCTAGAACTGCATTTTCTGAACTTAAAAGCTTTACGATAGATTAAAACCAAATTATAAGCACGGTAAACAAGCTCTGTGTGACAGGACTATAAAACAAATATTATGTACTAAATTCCTCACTAAATTGAGGAAATAGCAAATAAATTAGTCTTCCTCGTAAAGTTACTTCCTCATCTACTTAAACATCTTACTTAGATTGTTCCATTACAAAATTGTCTTTATCTTTGCTCACTCCGGGGCTTTTTTACTTGTAAAGCTGCTTTGGAAATGTATGGTTTACGAAAACCGTTATAGAAATAAACTGTAAATAAGTGAGTCAGTGAGTGAGTGAGGGAGTGAAAGAACATGGTGCTTTTAACCTGTCCTTTTGGGATACACAATCTGCACGTCCCAAATAAACTAGACTAATAGCTGTCAACAGTTTACTTCAAGAGATTTTTGTGTAACTATTAGAACAACATGCAGTGCAGCAGAGGAGGTTTAAGTCTATATAATAAGCCTCCAGATGTGTGTATGTGTGTGTGTGAGTAAACACATGGTCGAATGACAAATATTAGTTTAAGAAAATTGATAAACACAAACTGGAAATGAAACAGAGACTAATAAAGGAAAAAAACACATGAAGGACAGAGGAAAGAAAAGAGCATTTGCATTGGCAGAGTTTTCCTCTTCTCAATGCAATAGCACTGCTTCGAAATTCAGTTTTCGGGTCTTTTTCCACATTTGTACATTCACAATCTCCAATATGTAAACACATGCAAACACGCTGTTTCATTATTCATAGGAGCAAATTCTGGCCTGCCAAGCATAAATTGTTAGACACGAGAGCAGGCTGTGACAGTACCTGCCTGATGTCATTTTCTGCATTAGGCTCACAAATGACATTTTTGAATTATTTTTACTGCACACATTCATCCAGAAACAACACAGTACCTCAGCATAAATCTCAACAGAGGACATAATATATTGATAAGCAAATATGTTGAAACATTATGCTTCTGTGGCGTTTTTGCTCTACTTTGTGAATTGTGTTAAATGCATATTTCATTTTCGGGTGTGTGTGTGTGTGTGTGTGTGTGTGTGTGTGTGTGTGTGTGTGTGTGTGTGTGTGTGTGTGTGTGTGTGTGTGTGTGTGTGTGTGTGTGTGTGTGTGTTTTTGGGGTGGAGATTGTGTCTCCTTGTATCACAGAATATTTCAGCAATGCTCCTTTACTCCTCCTATGCAGTCATGTGTAAAAAAGAAGCCAGTTTGGGAGCAAGTAAGATTTAAAAAAAAAAAAATTAATAAATCTAGTGACAGTAGACATTTATAGTGTTATACCATTTTATTTATTTATATATATATATATATATATATATATATATATATATATATATATATATATATATATATATATATATATATATATATATTAGCATTTGTGGAGTGGATAGTGATTTTTCTCTCTTTACCTTTACCTTCATTTCTAATGTTTCTCTCTCTCTGAATCTTTACACCTTTGTTTACCTCGTTAATTTACTTCCTTTACATGTTGCATTGTATAGAGATAATATCTTTACAATGCTTTTAGTGACAAAACTGGGATGGGAATATGACTGGGATAAATTGGCAAACTTTACCCTTCACCCTTATGAGATCCACAGCTTAATCTGTCAAATGCATAAATTCTAACCCCTACACAACAATCTTGTTTATGCCATCCATACACAAAAAAAAACTATTGAATGGTAGAATGAGAAGAGGAAAATGTAGGGAGAGAAGTGAGATGGGAACAAAAACGATCTTTCTCAATGGAAACTGTCCTAAAAGTGTCATCCATTTTTCAGGATGGACATCCCCTCGAATATCTCTGGAGCCTCAGATAAATATTTTGGCTTCTCCTAAAATATCTAATAAAACAGTTTATAATGTTTCCCCGGTGTCTAACACAGGAAGGATCTAAAACATTTCAGGCCACCAATAGAAAAAAAATGTGAAAAAAAGTTTTAAAAAGGCAATAAACTAAGCGGAGACAGAGGGTCAGAGCATACCTTGTGTAAATATTTGAATCTCTGTAAATCCAGCAGAACCATTGCTGCCCGTGAGATGATTTAGCGCTTCCTGTGATAAGCCTTCTGCCTCACCTCTTTCTGCTGGCTTGAAGGGGAACGTACATCTCTCCATCCAAACAAGAATAAAATAATGTAATGACCTTTTACCGGTGTCACGCACTCAAGAGCAAAAGCATCATTTAGAATCCATCTGCAATTTCAAACAGTACTCTGCAATACATTTCTCAACGTCAGGAGTTCGGGAAGTTGTCATTTGTTCTTGAGGCTTTTATTGTTCAGGAACTCTTTAATCTAAAATGTTATTCAAAATGAAACTCTCAGTCAATTTGTCTCAGAACGAGTCAATTCAAAAAGTTGGCAAGATTAAAGAAAATACTATTACTTGAACTTCATTATTTTCTCTGAAAACTTTCTTTTGGATTAATAAAATGCTTTCACATATCCTGTCCTTGAAAAAAACACAAGGAGAATAAGTTATTGCGCTTATGGTGAATTCCATTTAAGTGTTATATCTGATTCCAGGTGCACTAAACCCATATAAAGCCCACTGGACAAATAAGTCCAACAAAAAAATATATTTTCTCTTCAGAATTACAGTCTGTACATGATGATTATGTCAGAAAAGTGTCCATCCACAAGCTCTATTAAATGTGACAGTCAAGGTTGCCAGTGCACCAAAGCTTTTAGAGTGACTGACCTTTTTGAGCATTTGGAAATATTAGGATGAATTAGACTATAGACAGATAGAGACACGGACGCAAAGAGCCAAGCTATAATAGAGACAAATAGAAGAAAGCGAAGGATGACAAAAGGGTGAACAGGAGGACATTTGGGCTGATGGAGAAAGAGAGAGACAGAGAGACTGCTTAAGGCCACCTGCCGTCCCTTAGTGAGCCCTGCGGCAGAATATCTCTATGACTCACTCGAGAGAGAGAGAGAACCTCAAAGACATCAAACGTCTCTCATCATTGCATGCATGCGCCCAAACACTCGCATCTATGAGTGTCGGGTGGCTTAGAGAGTCTTATGTAAGCTGCATCAATGAATGAATATTTATGCTTTGTTTTGAGAGGACCTTTTTTTAAGAGGTATTTATTTATTCATTTGACAGTAGGCTGCGGTTATGGATCTGTACGAAGAGACACGTTACATCACGCAAATAGAGATCAGTTTAGGAAGGAGAATATCCGTGTGGATGGGATATGAAGATTGGAGTATTTATTTATTAAAAAAAAAACTGATTGAATGTTTATGTGATGGACTTAAATATACAGTTTAAAATGTATCAGTAAAAACGATGTCAGAAAAGGACCAGCACTACTGTCTTCACACACACACTTAAGTTCATGTCACAGCTCATTGATTCCAAGTGACTAATGCCAGCTTGAGTACTCAAGGAGATATCGCCATGGTTACACAACCTCCCTCTAAGGGCCGGTTCACACAGAAAGTGATTTTATCGTTCCAGTGCATTGCTTTTCAATTGTGTTTCTATGTAAACCTTTCTTGATGGATGTCTTTGACTGTCGTATGGCATTTCTCTACTTGTCCAGTGTCTCGCACACATTAGCACTATGTTTATAAAAGAACATAAGAAATTAAACTTTTAAGATGCTTAAACCCTACATGTACAAAGCCTATAATTTGAAATTTAGAATTGGATTTTGCAAGAAATGTAAGAGCTATCCATACAGCCAACAACAGATACACAGGTTGAGGAGATCCATTAAGGATGTTGGGTCCAATGGGATGAGGAACAAGATGAGACAGAAGAACAGCAAGAGAATGACCTGCTGTCACTCCTCTTCTAAGCGTTCCTGGCACAACAGCATGCACAGGTAATGCTCAGATAAAACATTGAACAGAATCAAAAACTCAAGAGGAAGCACATATGATGATCAACAGACGGCACGGGGTAAACACAGCTGGAAATATAAAGGGGAAGGGAAACGAGCAACGGGTCTGGGAGATCAGCCTGTGATTGTGAACACAGCACAACAAGGCAGCGCTGATTGCTCAAATCATGGCCTGAAGAGAATGACAGGACCATAACAAACAACAGAGAAGAATTGGTGACATACACTGAACCGTGTGACACTGTGCAACCTGATTGGGTTACAGTAACTGCCTCATGCAACAGACAGTGACAAGGACCCTACCAAAAAACAAATCTAAAGACAAATCAGTCAGGAAGAAGATTTAGATAACAATTGTCTATGTCTACCAGCTGCAAAATCATTCTCTTTTGGTGGTTATCTTGCTGTTGCCTCTCCAGTGCACCTGTTGTCACTTTCAGGATACCGGTCCTGCTGCTGGGTATGATAGGAGAGGCTTGGAGAGGAGGGCTTTTGTTCCAATAGGTTGAAAATCTCTGCCACAAAACATAATTGTTCAAAACATATTGTGTGGTTGATTTTCGTCTCCCTGTGATTATGCAACAATTAGAAAACTATCAAACCTGTAACCTCCTTTAGAGAGCCAAATTGTACGTGCATCATATAATTGGTCACAGAGTTTCACTTCTTAAATGTCACATACCAAGTAAGATTATAAAAGAAGTTAAATAATTGTTGGGTTTGAGGGTTGAAATGACCTTCTCTTATTGTAAGATAAGAGAAATATGTTTTTAAAATATGGGGGGGGGTTGTATAAATGAAGCGCTTGCTTTTTGCTTTTTAGAGAAAAAATAAGTAAAAAAAGACCACACCATCGTTGCCGGATGGATTCACTGTGGTTTCTGTTTATCTGGTTTTAATGTATGTGTTAAGAATTATCCAGAAAAAAATATAATGAGGTGCACCATGCATTTTAGTATATATTTGACAATTCATAACCATATGTACTGTTCAAACAGGTCAGTAAGATATTTTACTATTTTTGAGAGAGGTCTCTTTTGCTAATCAAGGCTGTATTTATTTGACAAGCGCAGTAAAAACAGCTATATTTGTGAAATATTGCCATAACTGTTTACTATTTTAACATTTTATTACTGAATATATAAATACAAAAGCTGAATTTTCAGAAGCCATTACCTCAGTCACATACAGGGTTGCCATATTGTTACAGTTAATCAATTAAGATGTTTTTATTGTAATATTTAAAATTATGTGTCTGTTAATATTACAGCCTGTAGTATTGCAGGCTGCCTGTGTAGACAAGTCTTGTTTAATTAATGTAATAACCCCTTCACATCTATGCACACTGTAATGCATACATACATATGAATTTTTTCATGCTCAAGATTCAAGAACATACTGTAAGTGTTTTTGTGTGTGATTATGTGGGGAAGGCATGCACATGAAAGTATTTTCTGCTTGTGCATGTGCATGCAGGTTTGAGTACTCGTTGACAGTTTGTCAGTAATGGATCATTTATGAAAGCACAGCTGAGGAGTCACTGGACGCCTGAGGGAATGCCGGGAATAAACTGCCATCAGTGACGCACTTGCTTACACATCCTGCTACTGGTGAACTGTGTGTGGGAAGGGGAAAGACGTGAAAGAGACTAAGAAAAGAAAAAAAGAGCGAAAAAGAAAAAGAGTGACTAGGTTGAAGAGAAGTATGGAGAGAAATGTCAAGAAAAATAGGGATGCGAGATAGAGTGATATAGGAGGGAATGGACAGATATATGAAAAAGATGGCCAGAGGTTTCTTTCTCTCCAGAGTATGAGGAACGCTCAGATAGGATCAATTATTGACCAGACATCAGGCTTTTAGCTGTAGCAGAGACAGAGCGAGAGAGACGGACCAAAGTGGGGAATGTGAAAGTCAGTCATCTTGTGCTGTTTTCTTCCATAAGTGGATATGAGGAATGAGTATTTAGACTAATTTCATAGTTTTCAGGAAAGGGCGTTATTCTCCACTTACGTCTCCATGACACACACACTGTTTTCAGTCTAAACAAGTACACATATTGCGCAATTCTAGAGTTAGTTTTTCCTCCAGTGAATATTTCTCAGGCTAGGTTTATATTAGAGTCAATTTATGTATAGACACACACCATTAATTCAAGGCTACAAAAAGTTATAAAAAATATCCACTATTGTTTTCTAGGAAAAAATATTTATCTAGAACACGCTGACTTTTTGAAAAAAACATGTTGTTGCACTGTATGGAGTTGTCAGGGGTGTGGGTGAAGGGAAGAGTGAGGACTCAATATTGCAGGGAAAAGGTTTTTTTTATTAATAAAAATTCAAACAAAGGGCAACAGAAACAACTCAGGGGTTGGGGGGGGGGGACAGGACTACTGACTAAAGAACTAAACAGACTGGACTGGACTGGAACTGACAAGCAGGATATAAAGACATGTTCAACAACGACGCAACACAGGACAGCAAACACCAAGGGATTAAATAGGACGCACATGAGGAGGATAATGAGGTGGAAACAGCTGGGACAAATCAAAGTAACAACAAGGAAATAAAATGGGCAGGGTACACAATGACAAGACACAAACACGCGGGCAATACGAACGCGCATAGCCGCGGTGTCCACATGAAACGAGACAGCGCACAGCTGGTGAAAACACAAACTGCGCAGGACATGAAACACAAAAATAGGAAAAATTAAAAAATTCAGAAAATGTAAACTGAAATAGTTATTAATGTACAGAATCAAATCAATGTTTTGGCTACTTATAACAACATGTCCATTAAAACAACCTTGTCTTGAACATAAGTTTTGGTTAAAAACTCCCAAATACCTCCTAAAATATAAAAGCAGCTAAATATACATTTTGCTAAAATAAATAAATTAAAAAAAGAATATATATTAAATATAAACAAATGACAAAATAATGACATGAATAAACTGAATGAAATTTAAACTGAAGGAAATAAATAATACTATTATAGTACAGGCAATACAATAAGTAAATAAGCAGAAATGTTGTTTATCTTAAGTCATTATTGATTATTACTTTTGTTGAATTATATCATCGAAGGCCAGCAGCAAATATATTGGCTAATAAAGTGAGATTAAGTACATAAAGTATATTTGTGTCATTTATCATTTAAATATTCCAGGTTTGGAATTTTCTGAGTTTTCATTTCACTGTTTCTATTCAACTTGAGGATAACTGAATCTGTTTTCAACACCGTTCAACATGGGAATGGAAAGAGCAACTTGCATTACGTATTAAAGTAACTTTAAAAGAAATATGTTACTTTATAGTTACGTGAAAAAGTAATCTGATACTTTAACTTGTGTTACTTTAGGAACCAACAATGCTGTATGCATCTGCACCATAAATATTTTGATCTCACAATAATATCATAAGTGATAACTAATGCCGAGGCATACACTGACGTCAGTTTATGAGTCCACATCTCTTAAGCAGAGCTTAATAGACTCTGTGTGCCAACCATCTCTCTTCCTCTTCTTCTCTCCTCTCCTGTCCTCTCTTCTCCTCTCCTCTCTTTTCTCTTCCTTTCCGCTGCATTTTAAAGTCCTTTTATACAGAATCTAAATCAATCATGTAAACTAATGCTCCATCTGCCCTGAATCAAACACATTTTATCATCACAGGGCTATTAAAACATATCTGAGACCTCAAACCTTTAATATATAACATCTATGAAAAGAAACTTTAAATCTTCATCTAATGAAGCTCGCACTGTCTGAGCATCTCAGCTGTAAATCAGGATGAACTGGAGAAAGCTAGACAAGAAAAATATATTTTTCACGTGTCCCTGAAGGCTAAACAGGATTCTTTAGTGTTATTTAGTGTTTATTGCTATCACAATGCACTGCAACAGCATGTAGATCTATGCTGGTACAGGCACAATATACCGAATGATGTGTACTTTATGCAGAAGGGTCATACAACAAGTTTCAAATAATTTCAACAATACACAGTACGAATGATCAAAATAGGATGTTTCAGACTATTTAAATTAAAGATGGATTAACCGTATCTTGTTTGAATATAAAATGTAACATTTTGGAGGAATTGGTGCTATATTGGTTATTTAATTAAATTAAATTAAATTAAATTTAACTTGTTTCTGTAGTTTTATAAAAAATATATATACATATATATATATATGTGTGCGTGTGCGTGCGCGTGTGTGTGTGTGTGTGTGTGTGTGTGTGTGTGTGTGTGTGTGAGAGAGAGAGAGAGAGAGAGAGAGAGAGTGTGTGTCTGTTCCATTTATCATGCAAACATATCTACCGGTATTCATTATTATATCATAAACATTCAATTCAATCAAAGCATACAGTGTTTGGAGGGCAAATAAGTTTGGTGCCTAGAAAAAAGTAATCCCAGAGTTGTTCAGGAGTGGAGTCATGATAACAGGTTCATGTTTGATTTCGGGGTTGTCTAGAAGCTTCCACCTGGGCTATTGGGAGATAAGCAGCTGTTTTTCATCTAGCAATTGATAGTGATGCTTGACTGGAGATGACAAATGTCCCAGTACTGCAACATTTCCGTCTACTGCAGTATACACTTCACATATCAAACATTACAATACACCTGTCTGAAATGACTATATGCACAGACTTTGAGTTGATTTCTGTTCACATTCAGAATGTATTTAACGTGTAGCTTACTTGGTCTCTCTTTAATCTGACACAGATCCACTGTGTGCTTTGTATTCTGTTATCTTTCCGCTGACTTGTTTGTGTGTGTGCACTCACTGCCAGACAGAGGACATAAATCCTGTTTGCTGTCTGGACCAACTGACCCTTTTTACACATCCTGGCTCTGCCAAAGAGTAAAACTGAGGAACACTGTGCCCTTAAAGAAAACTATCAATGCATCTATAATAACTACGTCTCAGTTTGTGAGTGTTCAAAATGTCCTCTAACATGATTTATTGTGTATGTGTGTGTATTGCCTCATGAGATTTCATTCTTGACTCAGTGCCCTGCCGGCCAGCACAAGTAAAGCCTTCTGAGGTCAGTGTTTGAGTGCATCAACACACACCCACACATGCACTGAGATCACATAATCCTGCTGTACTCCATTTCAAATCACAGTATGACAATGCTGATAAAGATTACAGAGCACACTTGCACTCAAAAATCTTTGTTTATGTCCCCGGGGTTGGTTTTCATCAAAACTTTAGACACTCTTTAAATTTTGTTATAAAAAAAAACATTATGAATAGATTTTGTTGTTTTATAATTGTTTAGACATTGAAAATCTATTCAGTGTTCTGAAGTGTCAGAAGATACATAAACAGTTCTTAATATTTTCCACATTGAAAACAGTTTCTGTGGCCTAATATTTTTATGGAAACCATACGATTTTTTTCAGGACTGATTTATTTGATGAATAGGAAGTTAAAAAGGGCAGCATCTCTTTGAAAGATAAATTTCTGTTTTGTGACATTACAAATGTGTTTATTGTCACTTTTCATCCATCCAATCTATCCTTGTTGAATAAAAGTATTTTTTCTTAAATCTTTCTTACCCTAAAGTTTTAAATTGTAAACATTAAAATATCAATAACATATAATATATAATGTATAGTTTGTAGTTTGTATAGACTATCCTAGTTGAAGTATCTTTTTCACCACATTGAACTGTTTTGCACCAAGAACTTGAGATAAAATAGCAGACATGTGTGATGTAAATAAAATAATCAAATCAAGGTAAATATTACTTACAGAATACATTTCCAATCAAGCTCAAGTTTGTCAAATTATGCAAAAACTATGAAATTCTATATTATTTAATTTAATATTATTATTAATTAGGATACATACAAGTTATAATGAAAAAAAATTAGCAAACTGCCATTTTATTAAAAAAAAAGTATAATAATAATAAAAAGAATAGTACTATTTTAATCAGATCAAATCAAATTACACTTTTTTTGGTTTTGATGACACCATTACTTTACTATACTATAATATTCTATACTACAATGACACTGTTTTATTTTACAAAATACAAATTTAGCATTTACAATGTGGTATGCTGTTTGTAGACAAATAAAATTGTGTGTGAGTGTGAAAAGTGTGTTTAAGTACGTTTTCTAAAAGTCCATCGGCTCAAAAGTTCCAATAGTTTATGTATATACGTGTGTGTTTGCAGCAGAATCATAACAGAACATGTGTCTAGACTATATGATTGTAATTAGCAATCATGACTCGCTGTGCCTTGCAGTCAGCGTGTCGCTAATTAAGGCCATTATTATCCAAGTAAGACAACTATCACCCACACGAAGCCTCACCATGCTTAGCGCATTACTAATCATGAATGCCGCACAGCTCACCGGACCGAAACAAAGGCTCAGGAAGGTAGTGCAGATTCCATGGCAACAAGTGAAGTCGCTGTTTGTGTCTGTCTTGTATTAATGCTGAATGCCTGTCATCACTTAGCCTAGCCGCATTAGCATACTAAACAGAGCAAGAATAAAACCCTAAAGCGCCATTTAACGATACACAGTAGAGCTGACTGTGGAAAATCCAGTATAATACAGATGCAAGTCAAAAAAGTTAATGAGGCATGATGTGCATACAGGTCATTAGAGATCATTCAAAGATCAGTTTAGTGTGTATGAGTTATTCCTGAGGTCAAATCGCACTGCAACAGTTTGATTAGAGCAGTTTAAAGAGCACATGCCAGAGGTGATATTTCAAGCTTTTTTTCACATAATGACGAAAGTGTGTCATGCTGTTCCCTCTGTACACAAAGGTAATCTAATATGTCATTTTATCTCTGTGTACATACAGGACAAACTTTCTCTCATTTGCTGTTTCAGCCCTTGGGGTTCTTTAGAGTATCAGTAAACAAACACACATATATGCAAAAGCACATGCTGAATCTCACTTTGACGCTCAGGTTGGTATTTATGAACAGGTTTATCAGGACAAGTCCTAAGGGTTCATAGATGGAGTTTAATTTTCAGGGCCATATCCACCATAGACATTAATAACCATAATCAGATTTGCCAGAAGTGCCCCTACACAATATTTGATATTCTTGTATTCTTATTATCTGTTTCAACAAAGAAATGTTACAACCACATTAATATCTAGTGATCCAAACAACTCATCTTTGCAATTTGTACTGTAAAAAAACATAATTTATATGATTCATGTGATGTGAATGTAAAGAGACAAGAAACAGGGATATCTTCAACATATTAGGCATAAGATTAATAATGAATTTGTGAGTGAATTTGATAAATGTGCTTATCTGGCACAGTAATATGTATTGTCGAAAGACACAACCTATTAAATCAATAAATTGTTAATTCAGACTAATTAATTCAAAACAAGGTGTATAATGACAAGCTAGCATAAATTATGTATAATCTAATTAAAATGTGCTATAATCTTATGAATGTAGAAGCACAACATTACAAAGAAAATAAGAGAAGGCAATCTCAGAGTGCTATGATGAGCTCAGGACAATATTCATGTCTACGTATTTTTGTACTGCTAGCTTAATCTGAGCCATGCCTTGATTTGTGTGTCATGCAGTCACTTTCTATATATACAGGTAGTGTTCCAAATCAGTCATTTATGAAGTTCAATGTCAGTTGTAATGCTGCCTTAGAAAGCAGTAGATCGCAAAACAGCTTACTTGGCTTTGGGACAGAGCTATTATGGCAGATGATTTAAACTTGTAGCAGTTTAGCACACTCTAAAACACTCACTTCTCTCTCTCTCTCTCTCGCTCTCTCTCTCTCTCACACACACACACACACACACACACACACACACACACACACACACACACACACACACACACACACACAGTGTAGATCAGAGTATTTGATTTTTCCAGGCAATACAACTGAAATGCCATTTTAATCTGACATTTCAATCACTGATCAGTGCCATTCTCATGATGACAGAAGAGATCAGTAATTGTCTGCAAAATGTTTTATTTTCTAAATAAATATTAGCGATTTGTAAAAATGTAATCTGATATTTTCACTTTTTAACTCCTCCATGTTCCACTTGGGAGGACACATGCTCTCTGTCCTGTCATGTACTTTGGTGCATGTGTTTTATGGGGACTGATGACAACATGCTCCCTGCAGACCCATCACTGCTGTCAGCAGAAAGCAGCAGGAAATGCTCTGACTTCAGGCCAGCCAATGAAGCCTTTCAGTAAAAACAGACCCAGACTATTGGTGAAGAAGACAGAAAGTGATCTCACACACAAACATAATTTATGTCAACCACCTTGCATGTACTTGACAGCTTAATGAGGCTAAATATATGAGTATACTGTAGTTTTGAGTGAATGGGCTCACATAAATCAACAATTTATAAGGCCTAAGAAGTGTTGTTCCCTTTCAAGGAAACTTGCGCTGCGTTGAACCGCTAGGGGAACACAATTGAATTGATCTCGTGAATGCACGTTGCGGGCTTATGACTTCATGAACCAGGAGGATAAAGGTGCGCCGGAAGCCACTGAGCAGTTGAGACTGCTGGGCCTCATGGCAACAGCTTCCAATGTTATGCATTCAGTCGTCTGCACACGTGGTCCCATCAGTAGTGGCTCTAAACCAGGGTTTTTTTCCCTTAGGGGAAACCCACCTCTCACAATCAAGGTAATGAGGCTGTGCCTACATGCCTTGTTTTTTGTTTAGGAATCCTGGTTTCTCTCACAGGGAAACTCTGTCAGGACATGGTTTACACCTCAACATACGGTGCCCATGTCTCTTCAGTGCTCTGTACGGACCTCTATGCCATCCCTGGTATCCCAAAGGAGCCAGGACAAATAGGTCTGAAGAGGAATTTCCTAGCTGCCGCCCATGCATTGGGTTGCACTGGGGAGGTCGATCCCTCCAAGGAGGGTCCTAGTGTACTCACTTCAGGTGCTCTCTGCTGGACAAGGCCCTGGAGTGGATGTTCAACAAATACCAGAGGGAAGCCTCGAGAGGCTGGTTCCCCTAGTAGAGTTTCTGGTTGTGTGAACACGCCTCCCAGATTTCTCTCAGTGGGTCCTGCACACCATCATTCAAGATTCAATGGGTTCCTACCCTCAGTGGTAGGCCCAGAACAGGCTCTGGTTATGGAACAAGAAGTGAATTCACTGCTGAGGAAAGGGGCCATAGAGTATCTATCCCTCTCAGACAGAGTTTCTGGGTTTTTAGCTGGTACTACATAGTAAAAAGAATGATGGAGAGTCTAGGCAATTTGTGACGCAAATCACATCTGAGGACTTGTTCGTCACTTTAAATGCACTCTTCCATTCGGTCTAGCTCTGTCACCCCGCACCTTCATGAAAATGTATGGACACAGCGTTCTTCCCACTGTGCTTGCAGTATATTCATGTTTTGAACCTTATCAACGATTTGTTGATCCTTCCTCAGTCATGGCAGTTACATTGGCATTGAGATGTTGTTCTCGCTCACTTGAAGGAACTGGTGCTGACAATGTATTTGAAGAAGAGTGTTCTTTATCCTATCCTAAGGACCACCTTCCTAGGTGTTGTGTGGGGTTCTGTGTCGTTGTCAGCCCAGCTTTCCCCCATGCTCATCGACATCATCCTGTCAGCAGTCAACAGCATAAAGCCACACCAGCCACTCACTGAGAAGTTGCGACTGCTGGGCCTCATGGCCACAACTTCCAGTGTTAATCACTCGGTCATCCGTTCATGTGGCTTCAGTATTGACTCAAAACCAGAGGGTTTTTCCCTGAGGGGCAACCCCTTCCTCACTATCAATGTCACGAGGCAATGCCTACGCACCTTAGGTATGTGGAACAAAAACCTGGTTTCTGTCCCAAGGGCCAGTTCTGGGAGCACCCTGTCACCATCTAAAACTGTCGACAGATGCCTCCCTCACTGGCTGGGAGGTAATCCTGAGGGATCGCTCAGCACTAGCTCTGTGAAGTGGACATCATCTCTCCTAGCATATAAACCTGCTAGAAATGATGGAAGTCCATTTGGCTCTTCGGGCTGAGGCCCAGGAAATTGAGGCTCTATCCCGAGGACAAGGTCCGTCTGAACTAGTGTGGCTTTCAAACCTAGTGTCCCTCTTCAACAGAACTCAGCGTTCTGGAGAAACCTCCTGTCCCAGGCAGGAGGCTTTATAGCAGATCCCTGCCCAGAACTGTGAAGATTGTGGGCTTGGCCTGTGAGGGTGCCAACCAAGGTTGTTGAAACCATTCTCCACTCCAGAAATCCATGAGGAAACTATAATTTCACTTTGTGGTGCAATGAGAGGCAGTTGAAGTCAGTTAACCTGAGATGGTCTGCAGCACAAATTTTCTTAGATATTAGTCTCCATGCATTAAAAAAGTAACTGTGAGAAAAGATAATCAATCTTATCCAATATTCATTCAGGATAAATTTCCCTGACAATCACCACTCACTGTCAAAAAATAACTATAAATTAACGGTTGTCTAGTTTCCTTGTACAAGCTAACTACAGGAAAGCACGTTTGTAAAAGAGCATTTTTTTCTGTTTGAATCTTGGAGTAGAAGACAATACAGAGTTTTAAACCTAATAATTAGATTTTAATCAGAATCTAAATGTATTCCTAATAAAAAGCTATCATGTAATTGTAAGCCCCGCGGCTATTGTGTGTTAGACACAGAGACACACGGAGCTCGGAATCGCAGATTACAACGTAAAATACACTTTATTTATAACGGCAAAACAAAAGGGCACTCGAGGGTGCAAACACGGAGAAACTTGGAATCAAGGAGAACCAGGAGTAGAACCAACACATTCTAACAACTCACATTCAACGATTGACAAGGACATGATGCACATGGGGGTTTAAATACACAAGGAAATAACAAACAGGTGGCGAACTAAATGGGTAATCAAACTAACTAGACATCTACGGAAACACATGAGGGACAAACATAAGGATCATGACAAGACTGTGACAGTAATCACATTATTTGGAATAAACTGACCATTTAATTGAAAAGACGGGTACAAACCTTAATCTTAGAAATTATTGCAGAGGCTTTATTATGAAAATTAATGTAAAACATATATTTGGAATCATCAATTGAGCTGACCTCATGCCAAAAAACAACAAAAAAACTACAAAATTAAAACATCAACATGGCTAGTGACAGTGAGAAATACAATAAAATAAAGAGGCCTCATCACCTCCACATTAAACATTATTTCAGGCTCTCTACTTATTAATACAGAGCATTGACCATAGGTCAAAGGTTGAATTCCATTGTAGACAATGAATAATTTTGCACATTGGTATGCACATAAAGCCAGACACATGGTTAATGCCAAAAGGTAAATAATGATCAAAATTCTGTTTCTTTTAGTTGATGTGATATTCAAAGCAAAAAGGCTACTGCTGAACATAAGCTCAGATTTTAAAGAAATGTACTTTTAAGCACAGAAAACTTTAATAAAGAATTCTTTATTGTAGAACGATCTTTTCCCTGGGGTTTGGATTGCTGACAAGAGCTAGAAGAACAAGTACCAGAGGATGACACTCCAAGGTGCAGCACATCACATAATGTTCCTTGTCTCTTGCACTGTCTGCTGTCCCACCTTCCCAGCTCTTTGAAAAAGACAAAAGAAAAGATTCTGGGTAGTTGAAATTGATAGCCTGTGGGGAAATGTGTAAGAGTGGAGTAATCACATCTCTGACATGATAGATCCGTTCCCCCTTGATATTACACTAGAATTGACAGCGAAATGGACACAGATTTCAAAAGTTGGGGTTCTCGTAGATAAAACGAATATTAGAGGAATGAAAATGTACGACACTAAAATAATTTTCACGAAATTATGCAAATAAATACTGCATTTTCTCATAAAATTAATGGGAAACTTCTTCTAAACTTCACTTTTGTTGCATCATTCACTCTTTTCGATTCAATTACACTCTTAGTACTCCAGAATGGGGGTTTCGAATCATTTTTGGTTCCCCAAAGATCCTTTTAGTGAATAGTTCTTAAAATAACCACTTTTTTTTCTTGGTGTTAAGAACATTTAAGGGATCTAAAGTACCTTTTCTCTATGAAGAACCTTTTGGAAATGTATGCCAAACCGTGATGATCAGACACAGGTGAATAAAAGTAGATTAGGTAGATTAGATGACAAACATCCAATCATTTCTTGTAATCAGCGTGTTGGATCCAAGAGAAATAGGAAAGAATAAATATCTGAGTGACTTTGACAAGGGCCAAATTGTACAATGTATCTCTGAAACTAAGGCATGTGGGTTGTTTCCTGTCAGCAGTGGTGAGAATTCTTCAACCTTACATTGTGACCCAAAGTCTTTTGGTAATACTCAGATTTCAGAGGCAGCAAAACAACTCCAAAACATCTTTGAACCTCCACCATATTTGACTGTAGGTACTGTGTTCTTTTCTTTGTTGGCCTCGTTACATTTTCGGTAAACAGGAGAATGATGTGCTTTACCATAAAGCTCTATCTTGGTCTCATCAGTCCACAAGATGTTTTACCAGAAGGATTTTGGCTTACTCAATTAAATTTTGGCAAACTGTAGTCTTGCTTTTTATGTCTCTGTCAGCAGTGGGGTCCTCCTGGGTCTCCTGCCTGGACGGATAGTTCATGCTGACACTGATGCACCCTGAGCCTGCAGGACGGCTTGAATTTCTTTGTAACTTGTTTGGGGCTGCTTATCCACTATCTGGATCATCCTGTGTTGCAACCTTTCATCATTTTTTCTCTGTCGTTCACATCCAAGGAGATTAGCTAGTGCCATGAGTTGCAAACTTCTTGATAATGTGGACAAAGGAACATCTAGATCTCTGGAGATTGTTGATATTTCAACCCTGAGATTGTTGATATTTTTCCACAATTTTGGTTCTCAAGTCTTCAGACAGTTCTCTTCTCCTCTTTCTGTAGTCCATGCTTGGTGTGGAACACACAGACAAACAATGCGAAGAGTCAACTTCAGTCCTTTTTATCTGCTTTCAGGTGTGATTTTTATATTGCCCAAACCTGTTACTTGCCCCATGTGAGTTTAAAGGAGTTAAAGCAAGTTCACATGCTTGAAACAATTTTATTTATCCACAGTTTTGAAAGGGTGCCAATAAATTTGTCCAGCCCATTTTTGGAGTTTTGTGTAAAATTGTCACATTTGCTTTATGTCCTCCTTTTTTTCAATACACAGAAAGGGAATAAGCATAGAAAAACATTTGTTAATGCAATAGTTTTCTGTGATCAATACTTGATATAGTATTCCACTGAAGTCAAATAGGTAAACACTAGACCTAATTAAAATAAAACTCTAATTCTTGGGTAAACTATTCCCTATAATATAAATATAATATTATAATATAATATTCAAACATTTGCAATGAATTGAATGCATTTCACAGAGAGGTCTACCTTTAGTTGCCTTAGTAACAGTGATTTTATAAAATCACTATGAGCTTAAATGCCCCCCTGCCTACCCTCAGACATGGCTACTTTCATTCTGCCTCACACCAATTAGAATGACTCATGCAGACACATAAAAAGCTAAAGCTTTGGCACCAAACCTTTGCTCACAACCATTTTGCAGTGAATCATGTAAAATTGCGGAACACTCAGGGGTCTTTAGAATGTCTCTGAATGAGAGGGGGCAGGACACAAACACTTACGAAGAGGATGATGAGCTCTGAAATCACTCAGCCTTGCCACTTGTGATTAGTGGCTAATTAACAATAATATAATCCAGTATGCTGAACTACTTTATGAACAGAACATACTTGGAGTAATGAGTCCTCCTGCACCATGTGCTTATTTAATCTACATCCATAATGGAGTTATAAAATCCTGCAAAACGCTACGTTTAAGTGTCAAAGATTTCTTAAAATCATATTGAATAAACTGTAAAGCATGCGGCGTATACTGAAATATACAGTGATCTCCTTGTCAAAAAACTGTGTGAAGTCAATTAACTAGGAATCTAAAAGCATTTAGACTTCGTAAGTCTATTTTACCTTATATAACTTTGCTTCTGCTGATTCTTTCACCTAGTTTATGGCGTGAATGAGGCACAAGGTTGTGAAGGTCAGGAGTCATGTGCATGTTGACGAGGTGACAGCAAGCAGAAACGCACACCCTGCGTGCGCTGTGGGAAAGCCTCTGAACTCTGACCCTGACTTTGTGCCATGCTGTGGTTGACTGGCATGTTGTCTCATACACAGTGTCACGTGTGCATGCAAGCATAACAATTAGAGTTTTATACAATGCATACATAAATGTTCAAAAGTTAGGGGTTGGTAAGATTTTTGGAAAGAGGTATCTCATTCCCTTCAAGGCTAAATTTGAAAAACAGTTGTTAAATCTAATACAATTTAAAATAACTCCTTATAATAAGTGCTTATAATACAAAGTTTCAAACAATACACGTATTACAAGTCTGGAGAATAAAGGAAGATTTTTTTTTTTGGTTTGTTTTTTAACTTGAGATGGTGTGTGTGTGTCATGTTACGTATTCACGAAAAAGGTGAGTTTTTAGCAGTCTTTTGAATATTGCCAAGGTATTGCATTCCGGATGAAGGCAGGGAGGTAAAAAAGTGATTTTTTTGCATTTCTGTGAAGTTACCACCAGTCCCCATTCGTTGATCGATCGAAGGTTTCTGTATCACTGTTTCTGTTTCTATAGCAGATTATATCAGTCTACTAATACAATAGTGATAGTTAGTTGACATGTAGTTGCAAAGTTACTTACAGTTAGTAGAATGTCTAAAGTGGACCATCGGAATAAAGTACAACCATATACTGTATTTCACTAATAAGAACACTGCAGTCTCTTATGGTTAGTGATCCTTTGAAAGGGTTCAGCCCTTGTGTCTACATGAATAAGCTAATGTATGCAGAAATGTTCAGAACATTCAGAGACATTCAGAAAAGTATACGTGAGGGCCTAAAAGAATGCTAGATATGATAATCTGCTTTTTGTTTAGTCTAGCAGAATATAAAATTGACCCTTTCAAATAATAAAATTCTATATTATTCATAATTCTTCACCATTTGCATTTTCATTTCTGTGTATGTGTGACTAGGTTTCCAAATCCTCCAGACAGAGGGAAATGTGAGAATGCCAACTAGGGAATCAAGGTCTAAAACCCTGGATTTAGAAGGAACCATTGCTTAGCAACAAGATAGAGGTAAAACTGAGCAATAATGGCCAGGTTAGATGACTCATTATAGCTGGCAGTCTCGATGTGTATGCGCTCTGGGTATCAAGTGAGATTGTGCGTGTTTTTGTGTGTCTATGTTACTGCATGTATGCATGTCCAACTTTCTTTTTCAATTCTATATAAACAACTTTCAGCATTGTCAAATTTGTTTATCTATGAGGAGATGTGTATTTTGTGTAAGTTTCTTCTTTGGAGCTGAAATAAAGCCACTGAGTGGAATGTGGATGTGGATTTGTCAGTATCTTATGGAAACTAAATTTTTAGAGTTATATTTTGTTAAAGCTAATTTGGTGTGTTGGGATAGAGAGTGAAATATTTGTTCTCAATATATGGCTGATTGTGTGTAGTTATGCACAAAAAGATCAAATAACTATGATTTAATAACTATTTATAATTAAATAACTATGTTCTAAAAACCCACTCACATTGACTTCACAATTACCCACTATTCCCTCCAACTTCTACTTATGTTACATAGAGTTTGAAAACAACACAGGTGCAACATTTGCTAAGAATAGATCTGCTGCCACTTTTTTCTCATTATCCAATCAGTGCATATCTAATCTGTATCCGTAACATCACAGTTCCTAATCTTCAAAGTAAGTTCTGTCACTAAAAAGTTGTCCTTCTCTTTTTGAGTTTTGAGACGCACATAGACACGCACAGATCTGCGCTGTTACATAACCTTTATATGAAAGGTTGCAACATCAAGGCACACAATAAGCCCTTGATCAGCAGGAGAGCGGTTGAAGATCTCTCAATGGGAGTGCGGATAATCAGGGAGAGGAAACCGAGAGCCCAAAGTAGGTGGTTTAGCATATTAAGAAGGCGGCTCTGTTAATGAGCTGTCTGGATTCAGACCTATCAGAGCAAAAAGTTAGCTGTGCTTAGATCAAGATTCTTGATTAAATACTTAGAGGGGAAATGACAGATGTACCATGCCTTCCTGGCGCTAAATAAACCACCATCTGTTCAGCTACTGTCGTCATTTGCTCTTCAAATTGACCAGTACCAATGGCATGATCATTTATCTCTCTTATCAATGAGTGTAATAAGAAAACTGTAAGCAACATTTGATGTTTTATTGCAACACCCTGACATATGGGTCTGATGAGTAAAAAATATATAGTATATGTATATATACAGTGGAATACGGTTATGTCGACGGCCTCGGGGGTTGCAAAAAAGCGTCGAGATAACCAAGGATTGAGACAACCAACAGCCAACCTGGCGATTTGTTTGATGAAGCGATCGGCATGCTATAAAAATGTACATACACTGTATATGTTTGCTAATAAACAAAAGGCATATGTGCACCAACTAACAGCAGAGATTTACCAGTATACAATAAAAACGCCTTAGATTCTCGATACAAACCTTTAATTATATTCTCCAACATTGCAAACATAATTTCGCTCACAGCGTAAACAGTCATAACATATTCGTGAGGTCATCACGCTGTACTAGATTGCATACTTTCTTGCGTTCTGCCTGTCTAATGTGCTTTCTCAACAAATTCAGCTTCGTCCCGTCTTTTAACAACCGGGTTCTTCAATCCGCAGCGGCGCTGAGCAGAGCACACGTCAGAACAGAAGCAGGTGTGTGTGTGTGTGTGTGTGTGTGTGTGTGTGTGTGTGTGTGTGTGTGTGTGTGTGTGTGTGTGTGTGTCAATCTAAGCCTCATACTCATTGGTCGGTAACCGCTCGTTACTGACCAATGTCAAAATATTTGAGAAAACCAATCAAATCAGTGAAGGCGGGCTTCATGTGCACACAGAAGTGGATGAGGCTTTGGGATGGGGGTGCGTTGAGAAGCGTAAGAATGATATGTGCTTTCACTTCAGAGAGTGCTGCTAATTCACTGACAAAGCGACGTGCAATGCAAACTCAGCGCATGTGCAGTGAACTAGGTACGCTCATTAGTCACGAGATAACCATGTGAAGTGGCAAATTTGTCCCTCTTTTGTGCTCGAGATATTAGGGTTCGACGACATAAAAGAATCGACATTACCGAAAAGAAAACACTAAGACAAATAGGTAGTTTGGCGGTTCCACTTCAAGAACGTCGACATAATAGGGTTGGCGAGTTAACCGTGAGTCGAGATAAGTTTTTTTTTTCTTTTCTTTTATGTTAACAATTTATACATAATAATAAGATAAAATAATAAGAATAATAACAACAGAAACATATATATAATTATGGAATTAGAAACATTTACAGCTGTACCCTTTTTAAAATATATACATTAACATGATGAATACTTATGCCGCCAAACATTTAAACCTTTAATAAATAATAAATAAAAATCTCAGTGCCTTCAGTGATTAAAGGTAACATACATTTTAATATAATTTAATGCATACCAAACTATTGTTTTTTTAACAACCCACTTACCTTTTTCAACCTCTAACAATGATAGAAAACAGTCTGAAATTAATCGCAAAACAACAACGTGCTTGAAAAGGACACCACAATGTACAACTTTGACATCACCATGTGAGCCATCATATTTATGAATCAGACTAGATACCCATGAGACACAAGGAAGTACGTCATAAGGACCAGAGCTGATGGTTTAATTTCTGGAGATGACATTTTTGAAGAAGATTGCAAGCTGGGCAAGCTGGCAGGAGATGATTTAGCCAATAGGAGGTTGGAACGGGCCCCACATGGGACAGAGAAAGATGTTTGTTCACTAGATGGGAAAAAGCTTTTAGCGGACATAACTACCAGATCTCCCTTGATCTGTTTCCTGTTGTGTAGTTGCACTTTATAAATAACCCGATGAGAGCTTCTCTCAATGTCGCACAAGCCATTTTAAGTCTATAAAATTATCAGGAAAAAGTTATCCAGATTCATGAATAATACATGATGTTTTAGGTTCAAATTATGTGCTAAATTCAGACTTAATTCTGAAAAGGTATACAGGTAGGCTTGTCTTTGGTGTACTATGGGAGATTCAAAGTAAAACAGGGGACATCTGGAAAAGAACATCTTCAGAAAAAAGAGGTTTGGTGTTTAAAAAAAGCTCTTTAAAGTAAACAACTCATAGAAAAGAAAGATCATGATATATATTTAATATCTCAACTGTTTTTCTTAGACTGTTAAGAGATTTATTAGATTTAATAGTTCCCTACTTCTCTGATTTTGCTCTTGAATTTTTTTTCAATGTTTCACAACAATGTCTGCAATCAGAAATTCAAACATCTCATCAAATTCCTCCAAAACCAAATTATCTGAGCTAAGCTGTCCACATAAATTCATAGCTCTTTTTAGAGCTATTTTTAATGAATGCCTCATATGCCTCTATTGTATTTTAGTTTCAAAGAAACGCTTGAGAAAACGTTAAATGAAACGTAAACATAACTGAGCTCTCCATTATGTCTATGGCCAATAAAATAGCAAATGCTAAGGAAGACAATTTTTCTGAGAGAAAAGCTCATAAAGAAGTGGGCTTCATGGGTGGTAAGGGAAGGGGGGCGGACTGAGAGATGCAGGAATGGAGAAGAATTTGAACAAACAACCTCAGAGAGATGAGAGGGGGGGGGGGGGGGACACCTTTTCACACTTTTCCAAATAGTAAGATTTCACATTCACACATATATACACACACAGATCTCTGAGGGGATGATGAGGTGAAGGCTGGTGTCAAAGGTCACATATGTAAACTGACCTTGTTCTCTGACAGCTTTGAAGAGACTTCATGCACAAAGGGGAATCCTTCATGTCAAACCAAAGACCCTCTTGCACACACACACTAAACTTGTCTTTAGTGTGTATGTGTTTCAGAGATATCTGAAACACATACAAACCAAACCATTGGGTTTAACATTTTGTTAGAAAATTTAAATCAACAGTTGACCCAAACATTCTTTTATGACTGCACAGTCACCACTTTAAGAGTAATTTGCTTCAAAACACTACATATTAGTGATAGCAGTATGAACCGATAATTTTTATGCTGACAGTTTTTGATACAAAATACATAAATCTGCTACACGCATTTTTCCTGATACAGTGAAACATGACTAATATCAGGTTTATGATTAACACCAGTGCATCCAGATGGCTTACTGTAATGAATTATTGATCTCCCTCTTGGCTGTTAAGAAGTTTGATGCATTACATGTTTAAATATCAAACATTTTTAATAACACTTCTCTGGGAGCCATCATTCAAATTTACCATTCACACTTTCCTACAAATGTTTTTTGTATTGAGGGCAAGTGCACGAGATGCAACCTTAAATAACGCTCACAGCGTAAACAGTCATAACATATTCGTGAGGTCATCACGCTGTACTAGATTTCGTACTTTCTTGCGTTCTGTCTGTCTAATGTGCTTTCTCAACAAATTCGGCTTCGTCCCGTCTTTTAACAACCGGGTTCTTCAATCCGCAGCGGCGCTGAGCAGAGCACACGTCAGAACAAAGTATGAGGCTTAGATAAACACACACACACCTGCTTTTGTTCTGATGCGCTCAGCGTGTAAGAACGACACGTGCCTTCACTTCAGAGAGTGCTGCGCGGCGCTGAGAGAGAAGCGTCACTGATAGAGCGACGTGCAACGCAAACTCAACGCATGCGAAGTGAACTAAGTATGCTCATGAGTCACGAGATAACCATGTGATGTGGCAAATTTAGGGTTCGGTGACATAAAAGAATAGACATTACCAAAAAGAAAATGTTAAGACAAATAGGGAGTTTGGCAGTTCCACTTCAAAAACGTCGACATAATAGGATCGGCGAGTTAACCGTGAGTCGAGATAAGTGAACTCCACTGTATATTTATATATTTATAATAAGTGGATATTATAAGTGGAATATTACATTTATATTTAAATGGGATTTATCCATTTAAATATACATCCAGAACTATCAAAATGATCAAATCAACTTAAATGTCCATTTAAAACTAAATACAAAATCAATGCACCTCTATAGTGAAAAACAAGGAATCTCTACACTGAAACATAATTGTTTTCTTTGTAAGAAGTCACAGACAAGGGGAAAAATCTGCCATCAGATAAGTCAGCATCTCTCTGAACAGTCTGTTCTCTCTCTCATCGTCTCTTATTTATGTTTCCTGTATTCCTCTGTTTATTCCGGGTTTTTTTTCTTTTCCCCTCTATTCCATTTGAACACATTCCTGATAAGTTCCCTCTTATCTCTCAGTCCTATTATCTCTCTTAACTTTCTGTGTTTCCCTTTAAGCCATTTCTTCTTCCTACTTTCTTTTACTTTATTTCCTCTATTGCTCAACAAACTTTTTTTATTATTGTGACTGTGTGCGTATGTGTTGCGTAATGTTGCTGAGTGAACATGTTCCTGACCATCATAGTTCTCTCTTGGGACACATCCAAAATGTCACTCGCTACCCTCACTGTTCCTTTCAGTGTCTCTTCAGTATCCTTCAGTCTCTGACATTTACACTACATACTGAAGCCTTTACCACACCTCACATGGGACACACACTGAGAAAGAGGGAGCTGGCGAAGACGGGAGAGATAAAATCAGTCAGGTAAAAGAAAGCAAGGAGCAGGTAAACAATGGAGAATAACAAAGCTTGGAGAATGCAAGGCAAGATGAGAGGATACTTAAAACACAAAGCAAACACAGGTTTAACACCATAGTGCTAGGCCTGAAGAAGTGAATCAGCAAACCAACATGGTGGTATAAATAAACCAAGCATTTGAAATAGTTGTTGTTAAAGCAGTTTCCTGTGCTGCAACTAAACAGCACCAACACAAATACAATATAAATCATTTACTGTAAGAAAACACAATTTTTCTACCATCAATTTTTCTACCATCAGACACACCAGGATTCAAAAATATATTGCACAGCAGATTAATATATTAGTCTACCTTAAAACACACAAGGCATAAACATTCAAGTCTCACATTTAGGTCAGTGGTTCTTTGTTACATCAAGATATGTCACCTTTAAAATAAAACTTCAATTTCCCTTTTTAAAGTTGGTAGGCTTATTTATTTTGCTATCTTATTCATATTTATGTTATTATTTGCATTTAGAATAGTTTTCCGAACACACTAATACTTACAATACAATACAATAATTGTTAGATTGAGATCCACAGATCTAGGTGTTATTTGACATCCTTCAGGTGAAAACAAATTTTAAATAGCTAGCCAAACTGTTAACAGGTGCTACGAGGACCTCAGGTATCCCTCAACTTTGCCTGTTTCCCATATCTTCACCACAAGGTAAGGTCTAGAAACCTATCAATTTCTTGAACCTATCAAAACTTTACCAAAATATGCCGAGAATGCAATAAATAATGTATTGGTTATCAGAAGTTAGCCATTTAGAATTATTACAAGTTTGATAAGCATGAAAACAAATTTAAATTAAAAAGGGCACACAATATGAATTACATTTTTTTTGTGTTTGTCACTGTGTGGGATTTGCATCAAGCCTTAAAGGGATAGTTCAGCCAAAAATCTAAATTTACTCATCTTCAAGGTACTCCAATCCTGTATGAATTTCTTTCTACTGCTGAACACAAAAGAAAATTGAACTATGGAAGTCAATAGGGCATATAACACCTAGATCTGTGGATCTCAATCTAACAATTATTGTATTGTATTGTAAGTTTTAGTATGGTCGGAAACCATTCTTAATGCAAATAATAACATAAATATGAATAGGATAGCAAATGCTATCCATTTAATGTTAACTGTTTTCAAAGAATCTGTAATTAATATGCTCCATTATTTTATGTTGCTTCAGAAAGGCAAATATTTCAAAAGATTGTGTTGGTCAATATGTTTATAGTGCATCTTATTGTATTTTATATATGCTATACATAAAAAAAACGGATTCTTTTCTGACATACTTTTCTACTAAGCAGAACCACAGGGACAGTGTGACCTGTAATCTGTTCTTTTGGATGGGAAAATAAATATGCACTGCTTTAACGTGTGTTGTGAAACAGGCTCAAAGTGAGCAAGAAAGGAGTAAAACGTGGAAGCGAAGAAAAATGTACGTGAGGGGAAGAAAGAGGAGGGAAGGGAAAACATCCCTTCTCCCCCAGGGACTCACTTATTCTTTCTCTCCCTCTCTCTCTCTCTCTTTGAGTCATCCATCTGACAGAGATAAAAGAGCCTACTATAAACATCAAAACAAAAATAGCATAATTTATGCAGCTGCATCATTTTAAGGAAAATAAATAAAAGAACTAATCAGCACATCTCTGTAATTTAGCAGATATATAAAGAGTTTAAAGAGCTAGAATATTAAAATAAACCATATAGATTCTGCACATTCCTTGCTATCCTCGGAGGCACGCTTACATAACTGACAGAGCAGTCACGGTCATTAAATAAAAGCTTTCTTTGATCTGTTACACACACACATAAGCTCAATGATCTATATATTAGCAGCGTCTTGTTTGGAGGAAGGTCAAAGCTCCTGAATTTTCTTTAGACACGAGTAGGCATCAGTCACAGACACTCTTTTGACATATGCATATATGGGTGTTTCTTAAACTACAGGCATGTTAATGTCACAGGGGTAGATTTATCATAGTTATCATTAAAAAAAACAAATAATATAAATATTGTATTTTAATTAACAAATAATATATTTTATACAATCATTATATTAGAATTATACAATACTACCATCCTAATGTTTAAAATGGTTTAGTAAGTTTTTGAAAGAAGATGATTTTGATCAATCATGTAATAATCATGTATAATCATGTTCACTATGATCAATAGTCACTATTATGAAATACAATTAGTTTAAAATAATTTTTTTCTAAAATATTCCTGTGAAGGCAAAACTTAATTTTCCGCATGCAGCCATTTCTCCAGTCTTCAGTGTCACATGACTCTTTAGAAATAATTCTAATATGCATACGTAGTGCTTGAGAAACATTTCTTATTATCAATATAATTGCTTATAATGTTGTGCAAAAATGTCTTTGTTATTACTGTAATTGTGGTTCCCTGAAAAGGAATGAGATGCTGTGGGAACGCTCTGCTTGATTACATCATGAAGCACATGTGAAATCGAGCCAGTAGTGTGAAGGATTGTCAGAGGAGGATATAGTCATGAACCAGGGAAATATAAAGCAAACAAAGCAGCGGCAGCTTCTAAGTGGCTGAAATCCTTGCTGACAGGCATGCAGGAGATAGGGAATTACCACATTCAGATCAATTGAAGTAGCGTCTCGTTCCCTCTTCTGGAAACTAAGATTTCAGTCGTAACCGAGACATTCCCTTTCAAAGGGAAATCACACTGCATTGCATCACAAACGTCTTGAAAGGAAACTCCTGATAAGAGGGCTTTAGAGACAGACATACTTCTAGTTGAATGGACTCAAATTGCCAAAGGGAAGGCAACCCGGCTGACTCGTAAGAGAAATAGGCTCGACTATCCACTTGCTCATCCTCTGTTTAGATACTGGGGGCTTTTGAATAACTGTTCAGATCTACACCACAGGGCAGCTCTGTGGACATAAGCATCTAATACCTGTAAAACACAAAGCAGATTACTCTTTTCCTGGTCTGAATCCCTGAAAGGGAAGTAAAGAAGGCCTACCATACAATGGATCTAGCCACATTAGTAGGGAACTTGGGGATGTAACCTGGGCTGGGGTAGTGGAAAGCCTTCACCAAGCCAGGAGCAAATAGCTAGAGCAGAGGGGCAACCAACGGGAGTCAGAAACTTGACTGGAACCTTTTCAATTGGCTTAAAGGGAGCTAGGGTTAGGCCTCAGGGCACAATGGCCAAATCCTAGGCTGGTACCTTTGTGTGTACTGCAGGCTTCAGCCTCAATGTGCCTCAGAAGAAATGTATTACCAGTGGGTCTCTCCCTAAAGACATTCCACCCAAAAAGAATTTGATAAGCAGCGATGGTTGCCACATATACCTTTAAAGTGGTCGGGGATAACCCTGCATTGAACCGCTCTTGCAGGAACTCCGGGCACTGTAACAAAAGGCCAGTTAACTGGGTCCAACTGATGAGCACTGCTCCACGAAATGAGGCCTTCAGGCCTACAATTAGGCCTATAGTTTCCTAGTGGAGGGAACTCTGGAGTGGAGAATGGTCTCAAAACCCTCAGTTGAGAGACCAGAGTCTATTAGCTGGGCCCCCTCAGAGGCCAAGCCAACAGCTTCCAGAGTTCTCAGCGGGGAATGAACCTCCGGGGTTTGGGGGGAAACAGGTCCTCTTGATCGAATCTCTCAGAGACATGAGGTCCGAAAATCACACTCTGTCTGCACATGATGACCCTTGAGGTCTGGGAGGAAGGCTGAGAGCCAGGGAGACAGCCATGATCTCCAGACAGTTTATGTGCCAGGAGAGATGTGCACTCCACAGGTCTTGAGCTGAGTGTCCATCTAGAATTGCTCCCCACCCCTGAAAGGATATGTCCATCATTAGCATTTTGCGATGACAAGGAGTTTTCAGCATGTGACCTTGGGATAAGGCCCGTAAGCATCGTTGCATGACCTTGATTATGTGAAAAGCATTGCCCTTCGGGTAAAATCCCTTGGTCCAGGTCAAAAGGTATAACATTGACGGCTGCTGCCATCAGACCCAACAGTTTCTGGAACTGTTTCGCAGTAAGTGACTAGCCAAGCTTTATTAGTTTTACGGCCGATAGGACTGATTCGATGCGTACTGGTGAAAGATGTGTACACATCGTAAACGAATCCCACACCACGCCTAGAAAAGTGGTCCTCTGTACTGGAAAAGCACACTCTTCTTTGCGTTCAGACTTAATCCCAAACTTTTCATGCAAGAACAACATCTCAATGCCAAACCGAACTTCCTGTGGAAGGATGGATATTTGGAAGTCTACATCCTAGAGATCTATCGTAACAAACCACTCCTTTTGTCTGTGGCACCGGGAACCAGCCTCTCGAGACTGGCCTCTGGTGTTTATTGAGTAACCACAAGCAGTGCAACGACAGGGAACAACCGAACTGGTCGCTCTTAAACCTTGGAGGAGGAGGCAATCAGTGCCGCTATTTTTCCGGGTTGACACTGAGAAATGGGCTCACTGGGCTCTGAACCACGGTAGGTGGCAGGGTTGGCAGGATGGCCTCCTGAGGGCACCGAGGGATAATGGACACCATATAATGAGGTGTTGACCACTTCACCCCTCCACAAAATTACTCTTTTTCCTGACAGCCTTCTTGGCGATAAGGACGGTCCTCAATCCTGCAATTGAGAGATCCCCCCTGGGGATTCAGGTGGTGACGCTCTGCTTTTGAGTGAGGAGCTGGCTCTTGATGTTTGGGGCTGCTCCTGTCCAGCAGCCCCTGAGAATAGAATGGGAACGAGCTTTAGGAATGCTGTCTGACCAGATAAAATGTATGCTTTACCGACCAAAGCTGATGTTGTTCTTACCGGTTTAGTGGGTATGTACGGGCCTTTAGGGATGATGCTGACTGAGGAGGATTTAGCCACTCGAAGGCCTGTTTCGTCCACGATCTCAATACCTCACAGTGTCCACAGCTTGTGCCCTTGAACACTGATCGTGCATGTGCCGCTCCCAAATAAACAACCCACAGATCATGTGTATCCTGACCCATGATGTAGCACGGGCAGGAATGAACACACAACCTAAACTGTTGTTTGCTCACCATTATTTTTATTTTTGTTGGTAGACAAAGCACTACTGAAGACATAGAAGCTGCTGCTGCTGCTGCTTTGTTTGGCATTCTTTTATAGTTTCTGTGATTAAAGCCTGTGATTTTAATATCATCCCAATTCAACCCACCTGTCTGGTTAGCTTGATCGGGTATGTTTGGGCCTCCAGGAATGGGATTGAATATTGCATCACTTCCTGCTTGCAAACGCGTTAAAGCATTCCTCTGCACCTGTGCAATGACTGTTGTCGATGTAACTCTTCCCCTTAGTCAGAGAGCTTTCTATATGCATACTTGCTCCAGGTGAATACCTCAACACCTGTTCTTATTGTCTATTAGAAGTGCTAGCATCCAGTCAGTGTAGATGTTGATTTACAGAGACTAAACAATGGGCCTCGAAGCAACAGGCATAGGACGTTCACCGATCTCGCTTTCTCTCTCTCCTTCTCTCTCTCTCTTCCTTTCCATCTATACGTTTAGCTTGAGTATATCATGAATAATGTATTTAATCAGAGCATTGTTCCCTGCGTAGTGCTGCTCTGGGTTAAATCACAGTGCTAGTTTGACAATTATTCCTTTAGATGAAGGTTAAGGACCGTTTTTTGTACTGAACGGAGAGTTAGGCACAAATGTCTCGACAAGCATCAAAAGCCATTGATCATGCACCAAAAGGATGCATGATCTAATGATGCTGCCCTGCCTCCAATCATGTCCTGGAGCAATGCTTTAATTTGAAAAAGCTCCTTCCAGATACATTTTTAAACGGAACATGTCTTATGTGTCTTGATAAGGTCTTCTGTATAGTACCTGGAGATCTGAATGACAGTTGCTGGCATCTTTGCACGTTTGATACGTTAACACAACACCAATGCACTAAACCCAATCTGTATAAACGACTAAAAACGTTGTATTATTCATGTCAGTACACAATAGGCTTAGTAACTACTAGCTAGATTAGAACTCACTCTGCACTTTATTTGATAGAAGAGAAGAGAAGACATGTTGCTGCAAGTGGAAGCGGAAGATTACGAGGTCAAGGTCTTTTTTTTTTCTTTTCTTACATTTAAAAAAAATAAATAAAATGATATACATAGATAATCTGAATTCCTTCTAATCGGGAACATACACAGAAAACATCCTGTCTGCAATATGATCATAATATATAGCTGATCTTAATACAGAGAGTCTCCTCCATACATGCCGACAGTGATTTGCATACAGTGTGTCAGGAGTTCAGTGGGCGTAACTTACTTTATTTTTGTCTTTCTACTGAAATGTCTCACTCTAGTTCTGCAGTGCGTGTCTACTTGATTGACTTGCTATTAGTTCATTTGTTTGCCTTCTTTGTTCTGCAAATGTCCTAATCCCAATTTCCCTTCCCAATCTCTTTTTGGACCTCTGTGGTCCATAATGGCATTACTGAGGACTTCTGGGTGGAGCAGTGTTTATAAATGAGGAAGCTGCAATCTGTATGATATTCTCTCATGGGAATGTACTGTATGTATCTATGTTGTGTGATCTGATGTATCTGGTTGATGTTGTTGTCAATGTGTGTGGAAGGTCGGGTGGGGATTTTTGTGTGCCTTTATGAGTCAATGGTAATGGCAACTGGCTCATCCCAAGCTGCACGTCTCTTGGCAATTCTGGTAATTATCTAGCATTGCAGAGTGTTTGCTTTCTCTAAATTGCTTAGTGAACAGGCTCACACAGGAAATGCTGGATATTCATTATTAATGAGTGCATGTCTGTGTGTGTTTATTACCGAATTTAACTGGCTGAGTTACATCATACTGGTGGAGGTTCCTTAGGTGCAATGAATCAGTTTAAATTCCTTGGGACATGGAGAAATTATATACAGTAATTATATAAATTATAATGTCTTTTTTTTGGTGATTTATTTAACTTTAGCTTAATTCTATTGCCTTTTTTTAGTTAGACCAACATTATTCTGCTATTTATTTAAAAACACATTAAATATTTATGCTTATCCGTGTCCCAAAATTATTGAATAAATAAGGTTACACTTTATCTTAAGGTGACACTTACTCAAATAAGTACTTATTAATATTAATTAACTAGATGTGTAGTGTAACTACGTCACCTTAAAATAAACTGTTACCAAAAATAAAAAGTGATAATGACTTGCAGGAGCAACATGACAAGTTTAGTTGCCCTCATGTTGCTTCAAACCTGTATGTTTTCACCCTCACAAGGATGTGGAACGAAAGGATGATATTAAGGTCCCAAAAATACCATAAACGTAATCCATCTGATTCATATTCATTATTCCAAGTCTTCTGGAGTAATCTGATTGCTTACTGTGAAAATACGGACAGGAAGTTAAGTTATTCATACAAAATCCTTTTATTTGGAGGCATGTAAACATAGCTACTCAGAACCATATACTACAAAAAGCTAGGTTTACAAAGATTTCCTTCCTTCTAACACCAGTCAGCAAAGCAGATAGCTGTCTTACACTCATGCCAATGGTCGAGATAATGTTTCTAAGTCAAGGTTTTCAAGCAAACAGAAATACTGACTGCACCAATGTTTAAAGAAATCAACCAACACATGACTTCACATAAATCTGGGTATGTATTTTAACAGAAAAGGTCTTGCATCACCTTTCAAATTAATTGCAAACTATTGCAAACCACCGCAAACAGACTCTACAAGAGCGCACAGCTGAAAACCATACCGTGAAAACTCCCCATCAACGTCTCATTCATAAATCAATCAAGGTCCAATAAGCTTGTTATTTCATAACTGTTTGTTTGTTGATGTTCTCCTCATGCGTTGCATCTAACAGTGCAGGAGAGATGTGTTGATATCTCAGGTGATGTTTAGACAGTTGCCACACTCTACTGCTGAAATGGGGAATTTTAATGGAGCCTATTTCACATCTGCCACAGAGTCATTCATCACACATCAGTGGGGAATAACTGCAAAGAGATCCCAACTCATGATTTCACTCACTCACTCCTTCCTTCTTTTTCTCGCTCTCTCTCTGCTTCCCCTCAACTCTCTCTCCTTCTCTTTCTTGTAGGCACAAGGTGAAATTGGAATTCAGAAAGCATTTTATTTGCCATGACAATAAGCCTTTTGAACAATTGCCGCATTCAATTTAATCCTGAGTAAGAAAATCTTCCCTCTCTAGCATTCACCTGCCTGTGTGTATTCACCCTTTGCTTTTATATGCCAGATTACTTAAGCTGTTGCTGGAGAATTTTTTTTAAAGAATAAGATGAGAGAGAGCGAGAATCAGCAAATGAGAGAGGCACTGTGGCGCTCAAGCTGCTCTGTGTCGCGTTCAGAGACAGCAGTCACCCCTTTGTCGTCTTTAATTAAAGCTCATTTAGCATATGGCTAATGAGGAATGGTTTTAATCAGAGAGGCAGTGAAAATGACAAAGGGAAATGAATTGAATTTGCTCAATAGATGATTTAAGGTCTCCTGCAGTATAATTGCTCTAGTGAGTTATGTAATTTCAAGGCAAGAACTTATAAACGGCTCTATGGATATGAAGTGTCATGACATTCTGCTTATGTAAAGATATGAGGTCAAAAAGTCTTATATGACACCGTGTTTTGGACTTTCATTTGCAAAAACACGAATATGTGAAAACAGTGCCGTTATGCGCACTGTGACAAAGTGATATTGCCAACTACTGGCCGGGCATGAGTAATACAGCGTTTTTAATTGTTTTTGCAGATCGTGATCATTTTGACAATGCTGTCGTCTGTACACAAAAAAAGAAAAGAAAAAAACATTCCAATTTTAGTACACTTTTGTCATGTAATCGTAGCTCTGGTAAAAATGCTTTTATTTTGCGCTTGTGCCATTTTAACAACAAAACGTTTAATTATAAACTAAATCACCATTATGTGTGAAAATCTGAACTGAAGTTTAGTACTTTAGTAATCTGAATGAAGTAATTCATTTTTAAATGTAATATTATTATTGATTGAATTATTTTAAACCTTGATATTTATTATTTTAAGAATAATGTTTTTTTAGTGTAGGGACAATTTAAGATTTATTCTATGAAAACAATTCTCTTTACATAAACTGATAATCACCTGTAAAATTCTTAGATGTATTCTATGATGCCACTACTCTTTCTTTCAATCAACCAGCTGTTTATTCTGTAAAAATGTCACTGTAAAAAGAATAGCTTTTGACTGCGACCCATCACATCTGCCACTCGGACTCAAATCAATACCCTGCGGCTCCTGTTCTAACATGGAGGATTAGTCTCCACACATTAGATTACAAAAACAGTGCCATCTGCATGCTATATATCTATAGTCTTAGTTTGACACAATGGCAACCAATGACGCTTGACCTTGTACACAGCTGTTGAATTACACAACATCATGTCAATATTGCTCCGTATTGTCATGCTACAAATAATAGTCAAGAAGATAGCTGAATGATGCATTCATGTGGAAATCACAACTTCCAATACTTTGAAAGATACGTAATACATAATAGAAATGCTGCTTTGAAATCTATCTCTGAATTCGCCAAATAAGTAGTAGTAGCATAGGTATGTTGTTCTGGAAAGGAGGTGGGAACCGATGCACATTTAAACACTTTAATTCCACAAAATAAACCAACAATAAAACTAAAGTAATGGCAGCATCCACTCATGGACAATTGCCACCCAAACACAAACCCAGAGTAAAATCCAGTACTGGTCCTCTCTCGTCCTTCACTGTCACTCCTCCTTTTATGGTCCCGGAGCTCCTCTATGATACGTTCTCTCACGGCCCTCAGCCTCATCCTGCTCGCCAAAGTATTTAATCATAAGCACTATTAAGAAAATAAAGTAAACTCAATGTAAGAAGATGAAATGTGTCAGTGACCCAAACATGAGCAATATAACGTACATGATGGGTCAAAATAATCAAAAAGTATCTTATGTGCTCACCAATATTACAGTTTAAAATAATTGTTTTCTGATTTAACATTTTGTAAAATGTAATTTTTTTCTGTCACATTAAAGCATCGTTAATCCAGTCTTCAGTGTCACATGATCCTTCAGAAGTAATTGTAATATGATGATTCACTGCTCAAGAAACATTTATTATTATTATTATTATTATTATTATTATTATTATTATTATCATTGTGGAAAACAGTTGTGCTGCTTCATATTGATATGCTTGATGAAAGAACAGCATTCATGTGAAATTAAAATTTTTGTAAGATTATAATTGGCTTTAAGGCAACTTTTTGGTTTGTCACGGTTTAATGTATCCTAAATAAATCAAATGATAATTTTTTTTCTTTACTTGAACAGTAGCGTATAATGCTTTAAAAATGTATGTATTTTTTCTTAGCCCGTTGCACATAGAAATATGTGCAGCATATTTAGTAGAGATATGTGTGTAAAACATGGTAAATTACTTTCAGTATCCTCTCTGTTGATAATACGAATGTTACTACTATTTTTTTTCCTTAAATATTATCTTGAGCATTGGGCAGTGGAGCACCTTTATGCTTGGAAATCAACAACAATCCAGTATGTTTTTCTTTTTTTCTTCCCTATTTTTAATTTCAGTGTAGAATATGTGCTCCATTAAAACACAGTGGTAGGGTGTGGAGATTATGCTTTAATTTATACAGAAAAGCAGTGAAACGAAGAGGCATTCCTTCTATCTAACACTGCTCCTGCATTTTTGTCTGTTGTTTTCTCTTTCGCCTGCTGTCTGTTCTATTATGTGGTTGCGCTTGGCTGCAGACTGAGCAGTGATTGTCTCTGCGGGCTGCAGCTAGCAGTGCAAAAGCAGGTATTAACCAAGTATAGAGCTGTCGGGGAAAATATCAACATGCTACCTGAACAAAAAAAAGTAGAAAAAAGAGAATATTTTACATTGCTCCCTATAGAGAGTTCTGAGCAGTCGTATTGTCATTATTGCTTCTACTTCTTTGACCAAAAACGAGGTCATTAAAATGTCTCCCCTTGAAATGCATCTGTATTCACTATACCTCAGTACAAGCAGGTTCATAAATAGAAATGATGTGTTGTCATAATTATGTTTGGGAAGTGAAGCAAACAATCTTTGCTTGAAAATGTTTTTCAAAAACATGTTTTTTTGGACACTTAGGCTTATGTGTAGCTACAAATAAATGCTCATAAATCCTATGAATCCTATGATGTTAGTTGTGTCTTAACTGCACACGTGAATTTTTTAGGTGTTAAAAGGTATCGGGAACACTGAGACATTTCAGACATGATTTATGGATCAGCCACAGAAAGATCAACAATTTCCTTTTGTGTCTCAAGTTGCAGTTTTCGCAAGTAAACAACTGTAAACAGCAGTTAACTTTGTCTTGTCACAATGACAGAAAATGATAACATGAGCATGAAGGTTCGCCTCATCATTGCACCAGCTGCTCTCTCTTTCTCCTGTTCTCTCTCTCTGTCTGAGATCTAAGACAGACTAAAAGTCCCCGTGAGACAGAGAAGAAAAGGAGTCCTGAATATTTATGAAAATCGATATTCTCTAAACTCTGAACACATACTCTGAATTCTGTTGAAGCCTTAAATTTAGTGTGTGTGTGAGCTGTCTTGAGAATTTTTAATTGTTTGCGTTTTTTTAATCTTAATAATGGTTTTAATATTTTATACGTGTCTAAATGTGTGGCATTTCTGTAGTCCAGAGATTAAATCGTTGTATTCAGGACAACATGAACCTTGCACTGAATCATTCAAACACAAGATATCCACTACATAGCAAAAGTATGTGTAGACTTCCTGAACGGCATGCCATAATGTGTGTGTGTGTGTGTCTGTATGTGTGTGTTTATCTGAATATATGGGATGGAATTGTGATTATATGGCATGAAGCTTAAAAATATTTGAAAGGAAATAATTATATTTATGATAAGATGTTTGAGCATGTGGAATGAAGTCTCAACATATGGGTTAATATTCAGAATTTATGGAATGAAAGCTGAGAATATTTAAAAGGAAAGCCTGTATTATGAAAAAATAATAAATAATTTGAATAATAGAATATTAGAATATTTATAAATTAACATTTTGATTGGCTGATTGGCTGATCGTTAGTAGTTCAAGATACCTAATGCTAATGAATTAAAGATTGTTGTAAAGTGTTACCATTAAAAGCTTTCACTTTTGTCTGTAAACTTACACTGAACTGAAGTTATCATGCGCAATACATGCAGTTTTCTATTATTAGTATTGTAATGTAGCTGTAAAATATAAAAAATGAGGAATACGATTTTTTTTTTTTGGTCCAAGACAAGACAATATTCAAAATATGTTCCACTGAGGAAAGAAAGTCATACAGGTTTGGAACAATGACAACATATTCCGTTTTGGAAAAACTAACCCATTAAGTCTTGTGGGGAAATCATTGTGAAATAGATAAGTGGAGCTATGTATCTTGCTGAAAAATACCCCAAGTGATTCACAGCAGTGTAATGTGTGTTTAGACTTAGCATATTATTTACTATCATTTAATCTTTCTTTCTTGAGGATGGTGTGTCTTAAGAGCTTTGTGTGACTGTGTTGTGTGAAAATATTGAAATGAGTGAGAATAAACACTTGGCCCAACAGGCAATGTGTTTCTTTAAATTTGTCAATTGCTTTGCAAGCCGTCGCTATTATTGGTGATGAGTATTTTCAGCATCTCAAATGAGCACATTTTGCTATTATGACATATGCAGAGAGCCTCTGGGCCTTTCGACTGAGTGGATTAGTTATTAGACAGAGTTTTGACAGACGGATAAGGCTGACAGGGTGGATCTGCTTTTGAAAGGATGGAGAGGATAACGAGACTGCCCTCTCAGATGGCCACCTGTTCTGAGCGCAACCCCATCAGAGACAGACCCAACCAGATGACTGCTTTCCAGGGAAAGTGAGTGTATTATAGACACAATTGCAAATCGGGAGTGCTGCTCTGTCAGGAACTTCAGCTGGAGGGAAAGTGAACCGTTACCAAAGGCCTGTTGGCTCCTTAGGGTGCAATGCTCACCATAAGGCTGAATGTCTTTGCTGAGGTTGTTCTATTTGTGAGTTCCGTGTTGCTGGAGGCAGAACCTGTTTTACTCTGCCTGTGTATAGAGACAGCATTTAATACGTCTCCGTGTGCATGCTTTCTACTTTGTATCTATTTAAGCGTGTGGTATTTGTGCTTTGCTGAAGTGCAAACTGCAAATGTGTTGTAACATGAATACTACTTTCTTTTGTCACTGAAAATATGCATGAGATTGATTTTAGGATTGTAGGAGTCAATACTGGGATTATTCACTTGAACATTTTGTTTATGCATAAAGTTAATATTTGTACCTATCCTCTTTCTTCCTTTCAAAAGAAAAGCTTAACTTACTTGCATCCTATTCATAAGGCAAGCCTTTTATTTAGGTAGTTAAATATTGAATATTTATCAATTAAAAATTGATTTACTCAAAACATATTTGCATAACCTAATTTATATCCTTTTTTCCCCTAATTAATATTCATAAGCAAAGGCCTTGCATTGCATTTCATGCAATCACAAACATCACATTGATCTTGAAAATCTCTCTCTCTCTCTTTCTATATATATATATATATATATATATATATCTTTATCAAGTAACGTTTGTGTTACATATTCCACTTCTGCTTTATTCTCACACTCTCACTGTCTTAACCTCTATCTCCAGCCTCTTGCTTGATTTGTGTCTTTACTAATGCTGTCGTACTCAGAATTTTGTTTCACATAAGTATTTGGCTGTAGTTCAGTCTGAGGATAGCTGGATTGGTGTCAGGACTTTCGAACAAGAGAGATGAGTGACGATAGTTTATTTGCAAGACAGTAGACAGGGTACAAGACAGTGATGGTGAAGTGACAGGCAAAACAGTAGGGCAGGGCACACAATAGGAGAGCTAGCTGATGTTCTGGCCGATGGAGGAATTTAGTTCAAGTTCAAGTTTTATTTGTCACATACAAATCATACAACGTACAACATGTAGTGAAATGCTTTGACGCCTGTCCAAAAGTTTGTTTTAAGGGAGGGGAAGGGAGAGCGATGGAGAGATTGTACAGAGGGAGGGAGAAATGTACAGGTTAATTTAGGCAGCAGTTCAGGGAACCAGAGGCTTGACATTTGGTGATGTAACGAAGTAGCACGAGGCTAGCTGCTAGGCCAGGAGGGTCAACAACCAGGGTGCAACAGGAGGCAGGGCAGGAACCAACAAAAGACAACACTCAAGACAAGAGATAAACAATACAAGTGCAAATAAAACTGACAAAACTATGACTAGAGAAAAAATGCAAACTAACTACAGTATTTTCCCGCATATGACCTGCAGGGGGGTGAGGGTTATATAAGGGTGTGGGCTATATCACACATTTTTTACACATAATAATATTTCAATATATTCGTCCCTAAGGATGTAAGGTTTTTTTGTGGTATTTTCTTTCTGTTTTTCTTTCTTGCGAGGTTTGTTGTCTCTGGCGCTTGTACTATCACTCTGACAGCTGGCGCTGATAGGCTGTCTGACCTGTCAATCATGCAAGAAGATGTGATTGGCTGTGCTGCCATGAGGGCGTGCTCTTCTCATCTCATCCAATGATCAACACTTGTAGAAACGCATCTTGCACAGCGGGAGAGACTGTTTTTTCTTCTGATTCTGACTTGTGTTTGTTTTCTTACTGTTTTAATTTCGCGCACAAGCACTGTGTACCGAGCCTGAACAGTTATGGATAATTGACGTCATGCGAGGAACATTCGAACACAAAAAAAGTTTATAAATCTATGGGTGCAGGTTATGCCAACGATTTTTTACACAAAACCCCAAAACCCGCGGGCTGTATGAGGGTGCGGATTATCTGCGTCTGCGGGTTATATGCTGGAAAATAAGGTATATGACTGGAATTGGATAAGTAAACAAAATAAATAAGAAATAGTACTTCTAGAAATAAATTAGCAACAAGAGAAGATGAATACTTAAACAGGCAGGAGAAAAACTAAAGCTCGTTCCATCTAACAATTCTTTTGAAGCTAGTACCAAACGAACCAGTAAAGACATGAGTGAAAGAAGCACTACATAAAGGGAACAGAACACAAGAGGGACAGGTGAACACAATCAAACAAATGAGGACTAGACAAGGGGGCGTGGTAAATGGAAATTAGGAGGCGGGACAAGAGGACCACATGGCAAATACAACCACAAACAAAAAGACAGAGTCATGTGCTCAAGCACAAGACAAACTAGCAAACATTAAACAAAACAGACAAGATTGTCAGGGCAGGATCCTGATAGATTGGGGTCTACCAGATATTCTACCAGATATTGATCAGTTCGAACTCCTCTCTCTTATTAAACTCATAAAAAAAATATTGCAACCTTTACACACACACACTCTCACTCTCTCTCCTGCTAATGAGTTATTGAATATATCATCATTAGGTCTTTAGTTTTTCTGAAATATGAAAATTGATACTTTAGTTGTTTCTTCAGCTCTGTCTCTTTAGCTGTCTTGTTTACAGTCTGTCTTTTACTCGAACACGCTCTTTGTATCTCTGAGGTTTTGTGGCGCCACCGTGACCAGACTCAACCAGCGAGAAAAATATCCTTTTCGTAGTGTGAAACACAAAAGGTTAAAGCAGACTCAATTCTCATTTACAGAAACACCCTCCAAATCTTGCTCTGCTGTTTCCTTTTGGATTCATCTCAGTGTTCCTGCCATGGGGTGGAATGAAGCAATGCAATGTGTTCCTCTCTGATAAAATAATTTCACTTCATTGATCACTGAAGGGCAAATTCTCTAAATGTTATCTCAGAACATAAACTTATACTTATTTAATTCCTCACCTGCAATCCAGGTACTTTATGATAATAAAAAATAGGCATATACTTTACAAAATGTGTGCTCTAATATGCATTCATTCATGCTTAACCAATGCACAGATAATCATGAGTTCATCTATGGTTCATTAAGAACTAAACCATTAATTAAGTTGGGTAATTTGGGTTGCATGCAAATATCAGCACAACAGAATCTGAACTACTGATGACTGTTACACCATGTTTGGACGAGACCATAACATGACAGACCATTGAAAGTCCATTTGTCCTTCGTAACAGAAGTAGTGCAAGAGCTTGGAGTAAGTCACAAATGGAATGTGGCATCAGTTTACTGTCTGGATTTTTGTTGTGTCAGGGAGGAATAACGGCAAAACTCAGCTCAGCTTCTGACGGGGAAGCAAAACACATCTCCTCTCCGCCAAAGCTACAGCGCCACAGCCGCTTGCAGCCGCTCAACTCCACTACGTAAATTGGAAATAATATAATTTCCTTGGACGGGCCGCTAACATTTGATCCACGGACCGGTCCACGATCCGATCCGCAGCCCGGTACCATGCCCGGACCGGGGGTTGGGGACCACTGATCTAGTGTATCAGACAACGGGAAGTTGAAATACTGTACATGGTTTTGATTCATTGTGGTAATTAATACATTGATTGACAGTATTAGTTAATATAATCTATGTCATTGAAGAATTTATACAATATGACAATTAATAACAATTTATTTATTACATAGTATATTAACCATATCAATCTTTTTTGCTGATGCAGTAATCATTAATTAATGGTATAGTTCTTCATGAGTCATTATGGCAACATTAACACATGATTTTTCTGTCCACTAGTTAAGAATGAATTAATGCATATTACTGCACCCGTATTGTAGATCATTACCCAAAATTATAATATATATTTACATGTAAAGGCTATATTTAAAGGTGTATTTTAGGAAAAAAAATGAAACCAAAACCAAAAAATATATATATTTCTGCCAAATGCATTATTGCCACGTGTCTGTCATGTATCTCATGTATGTCTTTACTTTATGGTTCCACCGTGCGCTCCCAGTGTTTTTCCACTCACATGTCTCGTCAGTGAGTTCCACTCACTTAGTCTCGTCAGCTTTGTCTTGTTCTCTTATTCAACCCTTGTGTATATCAGCCCTGTGTTTCCCTTAGTCTTTGCCGGTCAATGCACGTCTATAGTGGTTGTGTTTCTGCAGTTTTACACAAGACGTGTCTTTTTGTTTTTAGTCTAAAATGTTCTTTTGAGTTTCTTTATTAAAGATATTTAAGTTTACACTTCTGCCTGTGTACCTTAGTCATCCTCCTTTGACATAACCTGACATAGACTCCATATGATTAATTGTATAAATCCTTAATATAAAAATCTTGCTACAATATGTTCACAATGGATCAAGGACTCATTTGCATGAAGTTGAACTCTGCTAAACATTGATGTATCAATGACTTTGGTCTGTTTGTAGATGCAAGTTGCTAAATGTGTAAATGACTGTTGATTGATAATAGTCATGTGTCTCGTCACCTGAAAATTATAACTTTCATTAAAAATTATGATGATGTTTGGATTTACAAAAATATATATGTAAAATGGTTCTTTGTTGCACCACAAAATGTAACAGGCAAGTTCTTATGCATGTTCTCTCTCTCTCTCTCTCTCTCTCTCTCTCTCTCTTTCTCTCTTCGTGTTTGTGTGTGTGTGTGTGCGTGTGCGTGTGTGTGTGTGCGTGCGTGTGTGTGTGCTGCCTTCAGTTTGAGTGATTGAAGCCCACACACCATTACTCCAAGAGGTGAGAGCAAAGAGCCGTGAACCTCCGGTCTGAATCATATGTCACTTCTCATTAAACCTCGAGACACACACACATTCTCAGATACAGAGAGGAGGGGATTCTAGCACATTAGCACTACCGGAAGGCCATCATTTTATAGTTCTGTTCAAAGGCATGTATGTGAAAACATGGATCAATGGGTCAAGGGCAAAATCACAGCATTGAAGATGAGAAAGATAGTTATTTCCTTTCAAAAAGAGGCAAAGAAAAAATATCTCCATACATGTATTTGAATAACCACAGGTATAAATACTTTCTGGAAAGGTCTCTGGAATAAATACACTTATATATATCTTAGACTTACTGCCAGCAGCTCACAATGTTTTCAGACTCATAGTCCCATTTGATCCCCGCCCTCCTCCCTAAAGAAAGTAACAGCATGTGCGTGTGTATTTTAAATCTGTATAATTTTTATGCATTTTATACATTTCATAGTGAGAGGACATTAATACTCATCATCTCGTATTTATTTATATAGCACCATTAAAATCAACAGTTGTTGACCAAGTTGCTGTACATTATGTCAAGTACCATCAACATTTCACATAATGTACAACAAAATTCAGCACAGAACAAACCAGAACGGACACTGCCCAAATCAGCTACAATTAAAAGTAAAAAAAAAGAAAAAAAGATACATTTTGAGTTTTGCTTTAAACTCTCGCAGCGTAGAGGCAGGTCTAATACAAAATAGGTATGCTGTTCCAACATTTCGGTGTGGCAACGGCAAAAGCTCCTCTCGATTTCAATCTAGTCCAAGGAACATTTAACAATCTCTGGTTGGATGACCTAAATGGATAAAAGATCATATCGTATAAAAGATCAGAAATGTATACTGGAGCTAATACATTGAAGGATTTAAAAACTAGCAACAAGACTTCCATATAAAGAAAATTAAAATAGTCAAGCCTTGTTGAAATACATACAAGACTTTGCATTGGCTAGACATGCCAACAGAGGATCCCAATTAAATTGTATGTGGTCGCCTAGAACAGCAAGAGACACTATAAACAGCATGGATACACTAATAGACTAATTAAAGCTTCTTCACAGTTTAGTAATAACTCTGTGCACACTGATTTGAGAGAGTGGGTGAGATGGATATGTGCAAGAGCACATGTCTGTATACATGTGAGCTTGAAGCTTTTGATGTCAGTTGAGGGATGACAGCTCTGTGATGATGGGAGGGGGACTGGAAGAGTTCCCTGTCCTGATTACATCAGTTATCACCTCTGCACACCAGCAATGTATGAGAAATTCACCTATCAGCATGTCCCCACATGGTTAAGGGGGATACCGTGAATGGAGGAGATGCATAGAGAAAAAGAAAAAGCTGTTTTCAAGTCCCATCATGCATGTTTCCATCACAGAAAAGGTTCTAAAATTGAAAAAATGTACTCTGCATTCAGAAGGAGACAGTAACATGGAACCACTTAGATTTTCGTTTGTTTAAAATAAATCTGTTAGTTACAAAACTAAAGTTATGTTCTTTAAATATAATCCTGTAATGAACTATTTGATATGAATTGCATAAAATGTGTGATTCTGAATCAAATTACGGAATCAAATCAAAATAGCTTCTAACAAATTGTAAGACCATTGGTTTATATTTGTTTAAAATTTAGCGGTAAGGTAGATTGTTATGTTATTATTACAGCTCTCTAGTTGTGATTGAAGTTCACAAACATCCACCATTTTGGTGGAAAAGTGGTATCGAAAAGTATCGATTTGATGAGTTCCCATTAATACCATTCCTTTAAAGGTCGGGAAACTTTTCTGACCAAAGAGCCATTTATTACTTTTGGTTAACAAATATTTTTCTGAAAGAGCAACAGTAAAAAAATCATTTAAATTTTATTTAACACATTTCATCAATAGAAATTATTAAGACCATAGACAGCTAAAAACAAACAAATATGCAACAAATTATAAATCCTCTTTGTGTGCGTGTGTGCGTGTGTGCGTGTGTGCGTGTGCACAACTCAACCACATTGGAGGGTTTTCAAGCATGAACTGGTTATGCCACAGCATCTCAATAGGATTCAGGTCAGGATTTTGACTAGGCCACACCAAAGTCTTAATTTCCTTCAGCCATTGAGAGGTGTACTTACTGGTGCATTGTGGATCATTGTTCTGCTGCAGAACCCAGATTCTCCTTCAGGATTTTTTGGCAGTCAGCAGAGTTCACGGTAGCCTTAATGTTCCTTTTGATTAGGAGTGGTATTCATCTTGGAACTCTGCCATGCAGAAGTTCCTTGGATGTTATTATGGAGACTTTTATGACCTCTTGGATGAGTCATCACTGCACTTTTGGGGTAGTTTTAGTCGGCTGGCCACTCCTGGAAAGTTTCACCACTGTTCCAAGTTTTCACCATTTGTGGATAATGACTCTCACTGTGGTTTGCTGGGGTCCCTAATTTGTTCCAGAATTTCTTTGGATCTCGGCATGTCTAGCTTTCAAAGATCTTTTTGTCTACTTAATTTTGTCAGGAAGATCCTATTTAAGTGATTTCTTTGATTTCTTAAGTGTTTAATTGTGGCAGTAATCAGGCCAGGGTGTGGCTATAGAATTTGGACTCAGGTATGATAAACCACAGTTAAGTTATGTTTTAACGGGGTTGGGAGGGGGGAACTTTTCACAAAGGGCTATGTAGGCTTGGATTTTGTTTTCCCTTAATAATAACAACTTTAATTTAAAAACTTTTTAAATTTTTGTTTACTTTAGTTATCTTTGACGAATATTTAAATTTGTTTGATAATCTGAAATATTTATGTGACAAACATGCTTAAACTAACCTCATCTCAGTTTCTTTTAAAGTTCTTCTAAGAAACAAGTAATCATTCCACATTACTTAAGGTCATTTTAAAAGAACTTTATTCTTATAATGAAGCTTTTTTTCTTCATTACGATATCATAACTGTTACCAGATGAAGATCAAGATGAGTCCAGAAAGGTTTAAAAAAAATAAATAAACAATAAACAAAAAGGGTCTTTTAATGAAAACAAACTGAGGTAATCCACACCAATGACGACAAAGTAACAGCACGTCTACACACAAACACAAATAACAAACGAACAGTGAAGTTGGAGAAACACCCTTTCCTTGGTTAGACATGGAAGTGGTCCAGTCTTTTTATGTGGATTCTCTGCTGTTGCAGGAAGTGGAAAAATTTACTCCATGAAGGACATCATGAATTCTTTGAAGTATCGTGCCATTTTGGCAAAGATGGTGCAGAGATGATCAAGCTTGATAATCTATGAACTTTCCTCCAGGACAGCCTCCCAAAGTGTCCAAATCGACTTAATCTTGGTTCAGGGATCAGTCGTAGAATGTCCTGGAGTGTCATATACAGTCTTCATATTTAAATCTCTTTTTTTGGTGGCATTTGAAAAAAGTAGTGGTAATGTAAAAATAATGATTATGATTTATTTATTATTATGGTTTTGATTTTCTTTATCATGGACAGCCTTATTTAACTTGGGTACAGTTTTTTAAATTGGTTGTGTTCAACTGGAAACTTCCCAGGACAAAGGTCATGGCAGGACTTGGGTTACGCTGAGTTAACAGGCTTATTATGTTTAAATGATTCAAGTGAGACCCATTTGCCAATTCAAGCAAAGCATAACCTACTCCCATTCAGAACAGAGTGGTTCCCATATCTCCACTGAATCTCGTCAGAAGTACCATCTCAAACATACACACAAATTCCCATTTTTGGGCCAAATTATTTCATTTTATGAGTGGCTTGTCTCACCACCATGTACTGTCTGTTCGTTGACCTTCTTCTCAAAGTCTTCCTCTTGCATATTCATATGCACAGTGACATTAGCATTGCAGCTATGAAATATGTATGCTGTGTGAAGCAGAGTGCGCAGTGGCTGCCCTTTCACAGTCACTGGGGAAAGAGGCGAGGGAGTGTTTCTTGAAAAGTTTGGAGACTTTTTGTAAGGCTTTTGTGTCAGAATCTTGTGGGAAAGCCAAGTAGTTTCAGACTTCGTAATAGAAAAAGTGGGGGAGAAAGGAGTGTAGGCAGCTAAGACTTCACTGTCTCTCCGCCAGCTAACACTTTAGAAAGCTATTTAAGTTCTAAACTCACACTGGGATTTGTGAACTGGATTAGACTGAAACTGAATTAGATATAGCTATACACCCAGACTGATTTAGAGCTTAAAATGAATCAGATCTGAAGCCTGAACTCCATCAAACCCATTCAGACTGATGAGTGGATATTTATATACTCTTTATCTTTCTCTTAGTAGTTTTTTTCAGTGCCTTGGACTTGGACAGTCCTATTTTAATAATTGGGCTAAGATGCTTATGTTGTTGTCTAATTAATTAATTCACAAATACATGACAAAATAAATAAATAAATAAAAATATTTATTTACTCTACATGTTTAATTATTATTTTTTTTATTTTTGGGGTGTCACACCATTTTACAGCCTGAATTAATCTGGCCCTTTCATAAGTTTTATTGACCTTGATATACAGTCATGAGTGAAGGTTTTTCAAATATTAATGATGAGCAGTGAATCAGTTTTGTTAAATAAAAAAAGTTTATGCTAAGCTACTATTATTCCCTGTGGCTCAAAACTGGGACACACTAGAAAGCTAAACTTTTAAAGCAAACATGTATTATCAAAAAGGAAGACTATACAAAAGATGTGTAATGCTGTAGTCAGGCATCAGTAGTGTAATGCTAAATTAATGCATAGGAATGTAATGCACTCTGGCATTGTGGTGCATGCAAAAAGAAACACAACCAAACAAATAACAAAAATAAACAAGCAAGTTTGTTTGTTCTGCCATATATCTTGCTTTTTTTAAAGGCCCAAAAAGGGTGTAATCAACAGGTGTCGACAATGTAATTATTTGGGAGGGTGTCGTAATCCAGCCAGTGCTGAGGAAAACCCTGCTAAAGAAATAAAATAAAAAATTATTATGATATCATGAGTTGTATAATCCTGCCATTTTAATTCATATAATTGAAAAAAAAATCTGTTTCTCCAGCATATTTTAAATGGATGTATATAATAGTAAGTGTTAGTATTAATGGGGTAAGTGTTGATGATAAAGATGTGTCGTCAGCGGTTTCTTGAAACTGGCTTAAGACTCAGCTGCTCAGGTGGAATCATTCCACCAGGAGAGAACAGTCCAAATAAAGGTCAGTGAAAGTGATTTTGTGGCTCATTGGGATGGCAACACAAGGCACTTTTTACTTGCAGAACACAAGCTTCTGGAAGGGTCTGAAGTAGTAAGTTTCGGTATAGGGGTTTAGAGTGGTTGTTTTGTATCAGTGCCTTTGATTTGATGTGAACAACAATTGACAACCAATGAAATTTTATGAGGCGAGGTGTGATGTGCACTCTCTTAGGCTCATTAAAGACCACTCTTGCTGCAGGATTCTGGATCAGTTGCAGAGGTTTGACAGTATGTGCTGAAAGACCTGCCAAGAGAGCATTACAATAGCCTGGAAGAGCTGTTGTGTAGCTGTGTAGTATGCTCTGATGCTTAAGGCGAATCAGCAGAACTGAGCAGTTCTAGCAATATGGTCAGTGATGTTTAACTGATCATCCATCAAAACTCCAAGGTTCCTGACTGTACTGGATGGAGTGATGGTTGATAAACTTAGCCAAATGGAGAAGTTGTGATGAAGTGTTGAGTTGGCTGAGATCACAAGCAGTTCTGTCTTCGCAAGTTTGAATTGAAAGTGTGGTTCTTCATTTAGCAAGAAATGTTTGTCAGTAATGCCGAGATGCAAGCAGCTGCCATATGGCTGGAATGAGAGGTAGAGTTGTGTGTCATCAGCAGAGAATTGATAGTAAAAAACATGTTTCTGAATGACAGATCCTAGAGATGACATGTAGATGGAGAAGAGAAGTGGTCTAAGCACTGAGACCTGAGGCACCCCAGTAGCTAGATGTTGTAACTTAGACACCTCATTCCTCCATGACACCCTAAAAGACCTACCTCAGAGGTAAGAATTTAACCGCTGTAGTACGATTCCTGAGATACCCTTCATCGTGAGGGTTGGCAGGAGGATCTGGTGGTTAATTGTGTATTACCTGGTGGATAACAGATCCAGCAAGATGAGTATTTGAATAATACTCTTGCTGGTTTCAGAGCTCTGATAACCGAGAGCAGGACAGTCTCAGTTGAACACAACTCATTCTAGTGTTTTATCAATGAATGGAAGAAGGGATAGTGGTCTATAATTTAGTAAAAGTGCTGAATTTAAAGTCGTTTTTTAAGCAGTGGAGCTATCCGAGCCTGCTTAAATGTTGAAAGGCACCAGTGTGAAGAGAGGTGTTGATGTAAGTAAATGCGGGTATGACTAAAGAAGAAATGGCTTGAAGGAGAGGATCAAGTGTACAGGTAATCGGGTGATTGAAAAGGATAAATTTTGAGACTTCTGCGGAAAGAATGAGGGGAGAATGTGTGTGTTTGCTGTTAAGATGTGTGTTTCAGTTTGGGGCATGGAAAATTGGCCACTATAGGACTAACAGTAATCCCAGGATGTGGTTTATTTCAACAAAATGAAAGAAAATGCCTTCTAGAGTCATATTTTAGTGTCGTACTTGTGTCAAACTTACAACAAATAACATTTAATAGGTAATAAAGTGAAACACTAGCAGTAATTACAGACTTTGAACTTGTGATCTCTCTCATGATTCAGAGACCAGTAATTTTCTAAATGTTCACAACACGCACACAAACAAAAATGTCTCTTTAAACAGGTCTCTAGCACGTACAGTAGATGCAAAAACACCCTTTGGCTCTTTCTGAATTCTTTTTTTGGTTAATGTCTGCTACATATTTGAATTTAAACACCTTTGGAGGAATCATACTTCCTTTAATAAATTTGGCAATGAATGACATGTCATACAGAACCTCTTTCACGCTGGTCACTTTTTAATTACATTAATGCTGACTGTGTAACTCACAGTCAACTGGAAGGCCTGGGATAATAGATAAATTAGAATAAAAGGGAATCATGCGTATTAATTCATTTAGTGACCTGTTATGCCCACAGAGAGTTTACCATTGCTCTACTGTAATAATTGATGTTTTCATAAAATTTTAATTATGTGTATTAATTTGCTGTTAGACCTGCTGATATTTAGTGTGTGTCACAGTCATATTGTGTCTCGTCACTTTCCTCCTGTGTGAGCCTTCTGTGTTCCCATCAACTGTCACGTCAGCCACTCCCCCTTGTTAGTTGTGTCAGGTGCTCCCTGTTTCCCTGTCTATTTAAACCCTCTTGTTCTCCCTTGTCTTGGTCGATTGTTGTACGTTGACGTTTTGTATGTCTCCATGTGTGTGGATGCCTGTTCCGTGTTCTCTCCGAGTTTTGTTTTCATTTTGTAATAAAGTATTTTCTGCTTGGATCTCCGCGTCTCCTGCGTTTTTCTGCATCGCACACCATCTCCTTGACATTGTTATAGTGTGAAAACCTTGCCTTGTAAAATGGGCCCCAGGTACAGCGCTCAGCATGCAGTACATTCCACTTCAATTGACTTGATTCCAATTGAAAAAAATGGATTTTGATGTGAAATAACAGGCAAAACTGGCAATTGTAACATTTTTAACAATTTAATTTAATTTAATAAGAATACTATATGGTAGGTATCAGCAATAGTGTTTACATCTGATATTATATATATATATATATATATATATATATATATATATATATATATATATATATATATATATATATAAAAACTAAAGAAGCAAAATATTGGTTTGACCCCGGCTCTTAAATATCTGGTTCCATCAATGTTACTCACTGTTTTAGGTTGAAAGAAAGAAAAATAATCAACTGTAGTTTTTAAATTTTTCATTAGCAAACATTTTCAAATTGTATCCCATTTTCCCCATTTCAGAAAAAATCTGGACTAAACTCAGTTCAAAATCCACTTGATAAATTAGGAAGAAGAGAAAAAAAAAATGTAATTAAAAACTTAATTTAAAAACAAAAAAAGTTTTTTTCCTGTTTGAAATGTATGAATACATATTTGTATTCTGTTTTTATCTGGTATGTTATTTCAGCATGTTTTGGTAAAATTTGTTTATTGTAGATTTTCTCAGATTAGGAGTTAGGATGTGCCGTTTATTATTATTTTTATTATTAAGACCAAGAGATACAATATTTCTTATTTTGAATTCAAAACTTTATCATCAAAACTTTAGAAAACAGAAGAAAAAATTGGACAAAAAATAAATATATTAAGTATTGTGAATTGATCACAATTATGTTTATCGAGGAAGAGAGAGAACATTATCGAGGATGAGCAGTTAAAACTGCTATCAGTCTCCATATAACCTCACACAAGCTCATACACACAAGAAATTAGAGCTACAGCAAGCAAAGATAAATAAATATGTTTAGTCGGTTTTGTGCAGGCAACCCCCATCCACACAAACACAAATCATGCAAAAAAGACCAGCCTTTCTGGTATCGTTGGATGGGTGTGGGCCTCTAGATAGTGAAAAGCAGCTTTACTGAAGTGTTTAGGGTTCTTAAAGCACTTTGTTCAGGGTTATGTACAAGGATTTCGCAGGGACATGTCACAGCTTGCCACACGCTTCCAGTGTACTCGCATTCCGTTTTATGCGTGTGCCTTTACTTCTTTTTTTTTTAATTGCATGTTGCAATATATATATATATTTTTTGGCATTATTTAGTGTACACATAATCTAATGTATTTATTTATACACCATAATGTTATCTTCCTCTCAGTTATACTGTCTGTTCGTGTGTGTTTGTGTGTGTGTAAACCTGTTCCCGGCTCCACCAGAGCAGGTTGGGGCAGTTCTCATGTTTACCTGCCTACCGTTTTAACTCTGCCCATTCTATCTCACTTCCTGTATCAGGTGTGTGCATGTGTGCATCAGGCGTCTCAGAGCATGATAGGATGGAAGGTGGGCCCTGGACTGAAATACTCATTTGAAGACCACCAGGACAATTCGCAGAGCATACCGGAGTCCGAATACCAGACATCAGGCAAATTTTTAACTTGTAGCCACTAGGACAAAGTCCTTTTATTTTCTCTTTTACTTTCTCTCATTCACGTTCTCAATTTCCCTCTGACGAAGCGGTTGGATTACCTGTTCAGGTAAGCTTCAGAACTATGCCTTAGAATACAGCACATACTCAGCACATTCTGCTTGTAACTTTCACCTGATACTGATTTTTGTTTGATAAGTTTGTACTTGTTGACTCAGCACAGCTGTGGAGAAACTTTCTTTGTGTAGAGAGCAACATGAACCCTTTGAAGTCATAATGCCTATGAAAATGTGTGTGTGTTTGTGCGCATGGAAGCATGTGTGTGAGCATTGCGCAGGTGTTGATGTTCATATATTTGTAGTGTAAACACCTTTAAATAAGATTGATCATCATCATCATTCTCTGGTTAGGGTTGGTTTGTGTCAGCAGTTTTGACCACCAGCTGTTTAGCTGGGAAAACCAACAGCTTGTCACCTGTCAGTATGGGTGCTTTGTGTGTGTGTGTTAAGCTTAAAATTGAAATTGTGGTCTCACTTATGCTGTGTTTGCTGCTAGCTCGTATCTTTATTGAATTTTACAGTATATGATATAACTGCTAGGTCTTATCTGTGTTTTTATCAGTGATTTGACATTATATGGAGTGTAAAACATCAATCCATACAAAATTATAGTAATCCATAATTGTGATTTATAATTTTATCATTAAAAAATATATTTTATATTTATACTTAAAATATTAGATGGGAGGGGAAATCTTTTATTATGTGTTCTCCCTAGAAACTATGCATTCACTTGCAAAACATTTGTGTTCTTTGCAAGCAGGTTTCTTGGGGAAAACGACGCAAAATATTTTTGCAAGCTTTGAAAAATGTTTTTTTTTTTCTCCCATTCCTTATTTTTTGTCCATTTAAGGGCTCTGTATGCATTGTGCATGTATACAAAAGAGGGGTTAGTTAAATACTAGAGTTCAATAGCTGAAATGTTCAATATTTTAGTATATATTATTGTTATATATTACATAATATATTTTGTAACTTAACTAAACATACATTAAAAACTAATTATAACAATAAATACACATGTTTAAACTTGATACATAGAGAGGGGTAGATGGGGAAACTGAGAAAAGAGCATAAAGGAGATGGAAAAGTGGTGGGTTGAAGAGAAAGAGGGGATGTTACAGAAATCCAAAGGGTGGGGGTGAGCTATACATTTACAAATGAACACTTATGTAACTCTCCCCACGTTACACTGGAAGACTCTGGTGTGAAATCTGATGATGATCCTCTCTGACATCCCATATAGCCTCATTTCTCAAATGGACTTTATGTCCAAAATGCCTATTTTGAAAAGTATTTCCATTTAAAAAAAATAATTTTCACCCACCCTTTGATGACACCCACTTCTGTCATCTTATGCGTCTTATTTTTGTATGTGTGGCTGTGCTCCTTTATATCCATAATTTCCTCTGAATATTTATTATAAAAATATGCATTAATCATTGTATGTTTTTTGTGCATTATCCATTAGCTATATGATTCAACAGTTGAAGGTTTAATCGAAGGGGAGCCTCAAGGCCTCCTTGTTACAGCCTATAACTTAATCATTTAATTCTGTTACCAAATAGATTTGACAAACAACATATTATATTTTAGAAATTAATTTAAAATAAATACATCACCAACTCATTTATAAATTAATCCATTTACATGTATTTTGTTTTAAATCATAATTTGATATTCATTTAATATTTATTGCTGGGGATAAAAATACACAAATGAGAATTAGGATGCTCTATAACTCTTCATTCTGGATTCAGACTGTAATCAGAGCATCCAGAAGAGATTCAGGTATGTGCTGGAATTCTCTCAAACATGTCTGAACAAAGTTTTGTGATGTCAAAGACAGATCCACAGCAGCTAAGAGCAAGAGATCCACCCTGCTTTCTTTTTTACTAGAGGTATGCCTTTGTAAAGCACATCTATCAATTCTATTATGTCAGAAACACAGGTTGTATCACAAAGCTGAGAATTTATAAAGGAAAAAGCATTTTCCCTGTACTAGTGGTCTCAGAACTTTTGTGTCTGCGTTTGCATTAATTCCTTCAGTTTTGTATTATTGTGCACTTTGCATGATGGGAAAGTGTGTTTGTCTGTGCTGAATGATATAAAAATGCTGACACAAAACACACAAGACAATCTTTAACTGGAGCTTTTTAAAGAAAAGGCTGATTAGGCATAACATTACTATGATTGAACTGTGTATGTGTGTGTATTCTACCATAAAACCATTTATTGAAGGATATTTTTAGCATTTTCAGTCATTAAACTTGATCCCACGGGATATAACATCAAAACGCTGTCTATTTGTGTCTAGCTTTATGTGTGATTGTGCACTTGAATGTCATTAACACTCTCTACGTTTATTACACTTACCATTGCTTTCCTCTGGACCAAAGGTCACTTGAGAAACAATACTACTTCCCAAGAGATAATAGAAAAGAAAGAAACAGAGTTGAAGAAAGGAGAGTGAAATGAAACAAGCAACTATTAAGTCCTGTCATTCTGTTTGCTTAGGACAATGGATTTTTCAGTAGAAGTGCCTTTGAATGCGGGAAGACAAAAGAAAATGGAAAATTCCAATTGAATAAGAGCCGCAGGGTAAAAGTGTGTGTGTGTGTGTGTGTGTGTGTGTGTCTGTGTATAATACAATGCCGGAGCATTTTCAAGCCATACCGTCACTCTGAAGGATCATTAAAGATATGATGATTTACGGAGAACAGAGGGGTTTTCCAGGTAATACTGTGTCCTTGGGCACACTCCTTTATGGGTGGGAGTCCTTATATAGTTCTGGTTAAGCTTAGATCAGATTACAGGGTGGTAGACAATAAAGCTATTCTCATGCATTCACCAGCAGTTCACTGTCGTTCAAGGGTTTCCTCTTCAAATCAACGGTAGGTGACTTCACAAAATCAGACTAGCCAAACTGAAACACAAAGAAAGATGGAGAGAGACTGTGAGAGTGTTTACTAAATGTTTTCAGAGGAGAGATTGTACACCCCAAACAACATTTTATGGCTGTAATAATATTACACTCCCATTGTAACAATACAAACTCTCCTGTGTGATTTGGTTGTGTGTACTACAACAGGTGTGGTGACGCACTAGTCTTATGCAAGGAAATCCTGACCACAGGACTTCTTATACAAGATTAAGTTTAAAACAAAAAAAGTAAATAAATATTTACTTACCCACATGTTGTTCCAAACCAGTATGCTGTTATTTTCCCTGTGGAACATTTATTCATTTAGCATAAAACGACTGTTAGCTGTTAAGCTCTAAAAAGTAAAATAAAGCACAATTAAGATTTCAAACAGTAGTCCACTTTCACGTTTCATAGGAAAAATAGGTAAAGCTACATGTTTATGATGACATGAAGGTGTCAAAAATACAAAATAGTCACTTGAGTGTAAACTATCCCTTTAAGCTAGAGCTAATCTAGCAAATTATGTAAACTCTGCTACATACACATGTACATAAACAATTCTGGCTCAACAAATGACAGGCTCACACAAAGCTTGGCATATTTATCCTACTGAGACTGTTATGGACACATTTCTAGTTCAGAAATAGCAACTAAACCTCAATATTTAAGCTTCTGTAAGCATCCATAATAATGCTAGCAAAATAATAGCATAAGAATGCTAGCTAGCTCTCTGTGTGACCAACCCTTACGAAAAGAAGTTTATTCAAGTGTGCTATTAATATACTTCTTTTAAACTAAAGAATAAGAATGTATACATTCAATCTACTTACTTCTCCGAAATATACTTAAAATTGCACTTAAGTATACTTGACTTAAACTGACAGAAAGGTCTAAGTATATTTAGCCTATACTTGTATTCTTTTGACTGAGATAAGCTTAAAAATTATAATTAAGTATTCTAAGTATATTTGGCTTGTAGTTTACAGTTTTGATTGAGTGGCCTATGAAATACTTTTCAGTATTTTTCAGTACTTTTTTGACAGATTTACATACCGTCTTTTAAACTTATGTTGTTTGGAAATACTGATTTATAAAGAAATAGATTTGTTCCTAATTCTCAGTATCTGAATTTTTGTGAAGGCTAGTCACTGATAGTGTAAATAGGACTTTACTTTAAATCTTCTTTTCCCTTTCTCTTTTTGAATTTTCAGACTATCAATGTGGTAGGACCCTGTTATATGGTAGGGAGCGTCTTCGGAAAGAGAAGAGAATCTCTGGATCAAAACATGTGAAAAAGAAGCAGAAACAAGTGATAGAATATTGTTTATTCAAATGTAACATTAAACAGCCTATAAATCAAAACAGCCAAAAGTTACAGAATGAAATGCCAACTCAGGAAGAGGTGCAGGACTGAACCTTTGGGATGTTGATGGATTCAATCCACTCCATCTGTGTTTTGATAATTGTTCTGAATCTGATCCGTATGTAGTCTTTTACAAAAATGTGATTTTTCTCAGCTTTTGTTTAAAATATAGCTTTTTACAATGAAACTTACCCACATTCAAGTGTTGATAAAAAAAGGATGCATGAAGCTAGAATAAACTGTTTTTAAAATTGAAAGAGTTTAAGTACAGTTAGAGGTATATTTCAAGCATAAAAAATTAATACCTAAATAGGAACATGGCCGTATACTTAAAGAACCAAAATAATATGTCAATTGTAAACTGTATGATGTTATGTTCATTTAAAGAAAACTAGAAGTTTAATGAGAGTATACTTCAAAGGGTCCTTTTATAAACTAAAAAATGTGTTACAAGTAGTAAACTAGTTTACTCTTAACATATGCAGTATACTAAGTTTACTCTTAACATATGCAGTATGAATGAGAAACGTAGAAGTGAACTAGTAAACACTTAACGTTGACTACTGTTACACCTACACTTAAAAAGTCGGCCAATTTAGTGCATTTCTATTAGTGTGCTTAAAACATGAAGTATAGAGTCTGTATAAACATGAAGCTGCTGTTCAGCTAAAACAAACTTTTTTTTTTCCTGTGACCGCTGTAAAGCTACTTTGAAACAATCTCTATTGTAAAAAGTGCTATATAAATAAAGATGACTTGACTATACCTAAAAATATATTTGAACATTACTTAAGTACACTTCATAAAATGAACTAGACCTATACTTCTTTTTCATAAGGGATGCTTAATCCTTCCACTGTATAACTTTTCTTTTTTTCTGGGTTTATTAAAAATCTCAGGTGCAATATTGATATTTCTGTTGCCAGTGGAATATAAAATGAGATTTGGATCAGTTTGATATTTATCCTTCTGCCAACTCAGGGAATTAAAAATAGAGTAAGAGCGATGAGGAATGGGCAGATTATTTTTGCTGGCCTCTTTTTGCTAAACTGTGTCTTTGGGTGTGTGCGACCTGTCTTTCTAGCAAACACTGCCAACAAGATTATCATATGGACACACCTATTTGCCAAAAATGACACTTCCTTTCTTTCTTTTTCTTAATGTGCTCTTCCTGTACAGGTGGATGGCTCAAAACACAACGTGACGCAACAAAGCCCTCCAACTACAAAGAATCAGTAACATTTCGACCTTTGACATCATAGCTACCATTACGTAATGAGTGATCAGGAAGAGGCGGGTGCTGTGGCGATGCCCATTTGTGGTGCAACAGGAGTCAGTCCTACCTCCCCTCCTCTCGACCTATGCCATGTCTGTGGGCAACGGCACCTACAGGAAGAGAACCACGAATATACATACAAAGAGGAGGTGGACGATGACCTCATGTGCCACATCTGCCTTCAGCCTTTGATCCGGCCCTTGGACACTCCGTGTGGACACACCTACTGCCAAGAATGTTTGACAAACTTCCTACTGGAGAGTGACTTCTGCCCGGTGGATCGCACTCCGCTGATGCTACAGACCTGCCGCAAGTCCAGCCTGCTGGTGCACAAGCTGCTGGATAAACTGATGGTATCATGCCCCTTTTCCGAACATTGCACTGAAGTGCTGTCACGGGGAGAAATGGAGGGACACATCAGGAGCCGGTGAGAAAATCACCCTTAGAGCTTTTTTTGATGTGTTTGTTGTGTTCATAACAAGATTTGAGCTTCTTAATAAAATTTAGGATGGTGGTTTACAGGTTTGAAAGACGCACAATCCAATTTAGCCAAGTAGAACATAGACCCACATGTTTTGTTGGTCCTGGAGCAATACTGCTTAAAAAAAACAAAAACATTTTACCTGGTAGCAGTATGAAGAACCTGTAGCCATCAGAAACCAAGCATTGATGCAAACAGCAAGCAGACATCTTGGAAATTACCTATTTACTTAAAAAAAACCTAGTAGTCTGTTGGGTCTGTTGAATATTAAGTGATGTTAAATAATTAATATTAATGAACCAAGCTGCTGCCAAGTGTCTGCCAATTTTCAGATCTTTCTACATTCCTAAACCCCACCTTAAAGGTGCGGTTACATTTATCATTGCTCGGAAACATTTTGCAGGTGAAAAAAAAGTAGGTCCAGATGTTACAAAATGCCATGAATAAAATATGGGAATAATGATGTTGAAATTAAGATCTTAAATAACCAACCCTAAATAACTACTTTCCAAATGGCCTGTTTATTGATAATTTTATAATTGTTCATTTTGGATCTTCTATTATGAAGTTATGAATCTCAGCCAGCAATTTTGCATAGAGAAAACTATTAGTCATTGGAAATTTATTGGCAAAACACCAGTTCCATTGAAATGACTGGATACTGCCTGTGAAATTTCGCCATGCAACTGTAAAAGTGACTGCATCTTAAAACCAGATAGAATCATGATTTTTTTAAAATAGTGGCGAGGGTGATAAATATGATGTTCAAAATTCGAATCCCATCTCTAAGATTAAGCCAAAATCAAAAACCTTATTGTTATAAAATAATGTTGTTCAGTTAACAGGACCAGCATAGGCTGACCCCCAAAATTTAGTCGAAGTTTGAAGGACATTTTCAGTAAGGACTGATATAAAGATAGCTTTGTTTAAAGTGTAACATGAAAGCACATTTTGAATTGCTGAATGTGACTGATGTACTGAATTCACATCTTCTCATCAGCATTCATAAACACGTTCTTATTCATTGTCATTCATAAAAGACTCTTGTCAGTGATTCGCCTCAATAGAAGACATGTGTCAAGCACATCTCCTTCTGCGTCTATGCATTTGTTTGTTTATTTAGTTAGAAAATTCTTTTGTTCTCCGCTCCTCAGAGGTAGAAACTCCACAGTGACCTCTGTTTAACTGACTAAGATATCTTCCACCTCAGTGCCTTTGGGGACGTTATGCTAACTAATGGATCTCTCCCTCACCATTTTCAGAATGTCTCTGTCGTTTCTGCGGACTGTTTCTGAATCATTAGTGATCCACAAGCCTGAGGGCCTCAAATGAAATTAATTGCATTTTGTTACTGTCGTTAATGGAAAGTTTCCCTCTCATTTAAAATTCCACTTACGGAAACATAATCAACTTGCCCTTTTCTCCAGTCAACCGAAAAACCCACACTTGCATGTTTCCATTCTATTTCTTCTCTCTCCTCCCACATCTCCCTCTTTTTATGCAGGACTCTTGGGCTATCAGTTCATCTCTCTTTGTTTTTCTCTACCTCTCACTTCTTCCTCCAATGTGGTCTGGAAGTCAGTGGTCTTAGTTGGTCCAGGACTGTAAAGTTGAACATCATTCAAAATGGGACGGGACTTAAGAGGAACAAGCACTTGTGAGGATCAGCCAAAGACTCTCTCTATGTAAGAACAGGCTTTTATTCATTTTCCAACTACTTTGTTGTAGAGATGTTGTACAAAGGTCCTCTTGGATCCTTGGTTGTAAGCTCAATCGCATTTTTTAGCATCAGATGCTTCAGATTGTTTATGTCGCCATGGGATGTTAAATTGTGAGTCTTCCTTCACACTGGTGACTCATTGCAGTGTGGTGAGAAGACCTGTTATAATGAGTCAGCTTTGATGCTTTTTAGATTGCACTGCATGTTATTTGCATGTGCTTTGAAGTTTAGTACCAAGAAGGTTTGGTAAGAGGTCATGTGTCTCATGTGTCACAAGAGGTTAGTGTCTTGCACTGTAGGTTGGTTTGTGTTTGCAGTTAAGAGGGTCTAGATGCACTTTGCCTGTCAATGTGTGCTTGAGTCTGCATGTGTTTGGTGGTTTACAGAATTTCCTGGAATAATGGATCAGATCTGGGGAGAGAGGAGGGAGTGTAGGCCTCAGGCTGTCCTTGGGCTCTTAAGCACATTCAGTATGGATATAGCAAATCATAGCGTTATTGAAAGTGCTGTAAAGTTTATCTATAAAGCCATAACCCTTTTTTTGTCTGATTACGTGACCTTGTAAGTTATTGTTTGTTTGGAGAATGGTATTCAAGCTATAAATGGAGAGTGGTTGCTTGTCTTTTCTGTCTGTCTGGTTACCTGTCTGATTCTATATATCTATCTATCCATCTCTCTCTCTGTGTTTCAATCCATTTGTCCATCTATCCCCTGCATACATGCACATAAACACACACCCCTTCAAGGCTGAATTAACCGTTGCTCTGTGGAGGGGGTGGTTTTTGCCACATGCTCTACCCTTGAGGTGTATGGACAATGATAGGTGGACCACCCAAGCCTGCATCTCCCCCTCTCTCTCGTGTTAGATGGTTCGCCCCAGCTCTCTCTCTCTCTTTAGAGCATGCTGCAGTATAAGTCAGACGCTGTGTTGTCACACTCACACACTCTCTCGCTCTGTCTCTCTCACATTCACAGCAGCATGTGGGCTCGTGAGCGTAAATCCTCTTACCCTTGGACGATGCCCAGGACAGATTAGACTGCAACGCAACCATCGCACCCGACCAGCGTGCCAGCAAAAGCCGCTCTCTGCCTCCTCTTCTCCTTCTACCTCACCCTTCTCTTTCTTCTCTGCCTCGGCTCCCATGCACCTGCGCCCGCACCAAACACCGCTCCTGCCTCCTTTTCTTCTTGAGTCTTTCTTCATCCTGCGCTCTATGCTTTCCTCCGCTGGCAGCGCTCCCAGTCTTTACCTCTCCCTCTACTGCTGCTGATCTCTCCACTGCTGAGATGACTGGGTTAAAAGCCTGAGGGAGGCAAGGAAAAAAAGAAAAGTGGAAAGGCAAAGAATCAGGAAGAAAAGGAAAAGGAAGAATAGCAATTTTACTTGAGAGAAAGGCGGGCGGGGGGGTCAGAGCTGTAGTAGAGGTGGAGGAGGAAAGGGCAGAGAGGAAGACGGATAGAAAAGACTACATTCAGCCCAGAGAAAGAGAAAGAAAGCAAAAGAAAGAGAGACTCAAGACAGAGGACCCTGGAGAGAGAGGGTCATGAAGGCTCTCCTGCTGTTGGTTCTGCCCTGGCTCAGTCCAGCAAACTACACTGACAATGTGGGCAACCTTCACATCCTCTACTCAGAACTGTGAGTAACACACACATTGGCTCATGGCAATGTCCTGTGTGTGTGTCTGGTGTGTTGCACCCATATGTACCATCTCATCTTCTAGACTTATACAGGACAGTCGCACGGCACCCCATCCCGTCGGCACTGCAATGTGTGCATTTGGTTGTGTGTATAAGTGTGTGCTTGTGTGTGTGTCCATACATCATTTGCAAGACCTGCATTAATCCCAGTTGGTCCCATTTTTTAAGCTCAATTCCTTGCACAGCTGTGTGTGTTTATATGTATGCATATCTATATGTATGTTGTTGTATAGAAGTTTCTATACCTTTTATTGTGTCTTACATGTACATTTTTTAAAGAAACATTGCATTATGTTGTGTTTTTTGCATAGTTGTATGGCAGTGGATAGTGTAGAGGTGGTTATAGTTGCGTTTTGTAATGAAGCAGGTTTTGTTTTGATGCTACCAAGCAGTGAGGGACACTGCAGCATGACCTAATGTGTGTGTGTGTGTGTGTGTGTGTGTGTGTGTGTGTGTTTGTGCGCGCGTGCGTGTGTGTGTATGTGTGCGTGTGTATGTGTGAGTGCAGGTGTTTTTGCATAATTTTCAATTGTATTTTAAATGACATATATTTGTGAGATATATAACGTAATTTATCTTCGCAGTCTTATGCAAACAGACTGAGCGTACAGAAAGTACACTGTTGCTAGGCACACCATTCAGAAAATCCCACTCTGGTACTCAAACACTCACACCTGACAACGGCATATCTGAACACTTTTAGAGCTGCATGGCACATAAAACATTCAAGCTGAACTTCTCTCTTGGGTCAAAATCATAAGACATTCCTCAAAGCGTAAAATATACACTGTATACGCGGCAGTAAACACAGTAAGAGCTTCTTCATTGTGCACTGCACTGTTTAAAAGACACTTCTGCATTCGCTGTGAGAGTGTGTTTGGGTGAAAGCTGGTTATATTGATCCCGGCTCTTTGGCAGAAACACAATTGTGCCATGTAAGTGTGTGTGAAAGGCTGACTATAGTACAATAGACTGCATTGCAAATCCTCTATGCTCTTACAGTCTAGACTATACATAACACAACCACACTGATATTGCTGTGTATAGCATAAAAATTAAAGAAACTGAGGATTGGAGTTGCACAGGACAGGAAGCTGCCTTCAGAGGCATAAATATTGAGGAGACCGATAAAGGTAATTTTCGGCACCATCTGTCAATGCATTTGTTTGGCTTGAATCTTATAGTACGAGGTCTTTCTGTTTATCTCCTTTCACCCTCTGTGTATGTGGGTCACCATATGAGCCGTGTTTTATGATTTATGTGCCTGTGTCTGTGTATTTGAGTGTCATGGGTAGACGTACCGTCTTGGATGCATTGAAAAGGAGAAAAGAGAGGCTGTTTTTTTGTTTGGCTGGCTGACGGTAGCACAGTCGTTCATCTTCATCATATATAATGACAGAAAGTGTCTATTCTCATCTGTTTCTCACACACGCTGGCCTTCTTTCTTAGTTCCAGCTAGTTTTGTTTTTATTTTGTCTACAATGTCTCTCTTCATTTTTCGTAACTTTTCCTTTCTGTCTTTCTTTGTTAAACAATGTTGAACTTCTCACAGGACATTCACACATGGATAATATGAATGAAATATGAGCATATCGTACCAGACTGACCCCACAATCAATTACACATATGCTTCTATCTGGTATTAACATCTGTCTCAGTTTTAGGTGAAACAGATGTGTCTCATGACAACTCTGCTTCCAAATTTACGTTTTCACCACAAATATACATTAACAATATATGTTCACCTGAAATTAATGTTAATACCAGATAGAAAAGATGCTAAAGCTGCCCATCTTCCTTTAACAACACATACGCAAACAAATTTTCATGTTTTATGGGGACATTCCATAGACACAATTTGATATTGTACGTACTGTATATTCTATCCCAGAAAAAGACATCATTTAGTCTTATTTGTGAGCTGTTTTCCTCATGAGGACCACAAAAATGTCCCCACATCTTTGTGGCGATATTTTGTCCCTATAACAAAGGGAACCACACACACACATTCCTTACGCTATAGTGCTTTGAGATGTTTAATTAGACTTTGAATTAAACATTAATCTTCTCTGTGCACTGTTGCAGATGTTCTGTATGCAAATGCTTGATCTGTGTGTGTGTGTGTGTGTGTGTGTGTGCAAGTTTATATTACATTGTGGGGACCAAATGGATAGTGAAACTGTGTGTGTATGTGTGATCTTGGGGGTGCAATAGCTGATGAACTGCATTACTAACACTACAAGCAGGTTAAAGGTGAAGTTTGTAATTTCTGCACCACTAGTGTATTGCAAAAACTATAATTGAGCAAACAGATAGCCCAACTCAAAACTTGCGTCATTGGTTGAGCCAGTTTTTCTGACTTCTGACTGAATTTTTACACACATAAACTCCTTCCTAAATTTGATGTCCAGCTCTACCCATTCAAAAGACTTCTGTTTCCCAATGCCTTAATGTTCGCGTAGGTTTATCTTGTGAATTGCAAGTGAACAAGTATGCTGAGATATGCTTTATTTGTCATGTTTGTGTGATGCTGGATGTGTCTGCACATGCTTTGTCAGGTAGTATGTGAGTCAAACAACTCACACGCAATGTGTCTAGAATAACTTCAGACATTTGCCCAGACAATAACTATGCGTTGCCGCATGTAAAACGCAAGCAAAGAAAACTTTCATAACATGCAAATGAGTGTTATATATTGATTAGGAATCCTTTGAGGTTTGTGAAATATAGAATTGAATGAATGGGTTAATGTTATTGTATATAATAAATTAGATACATTAAATATGTTTTAATATGTTTATTCGCGATCATATTTATTTACTGCAGTTAACGCTTTCCCCTAATTAGACAAAGTATGATTTATGATAAAGTATGAAACTCTCACACTTGTTAAGCTTTGAGGATAATTCAGCTAACAAAGAGTGAAAATTATTTCTGAAATGTATTTCAATGAAATTAAAATAGATAAATGATTTAAAAAGTTTTTTTTCTGACAAAGTTCTTCCATAGTTCACTGAAAAATGAGAATCCCACTATCAGATTTTGATCAGAATAAGATGCTGTTATAATGATAATGCGGCTTTTGTGTTTATCCAAACGTTTTGTATGAAAACCTTTGAAGACTTGTGAGATCACCTTGTCTTTCCTAATTTTTTATCTACCCCAATGGTTGTGATGAGCTTCCGCTATCATAAATGTCAGGTTACCTCAAAAGAAAGTGTTAAAGTATTAAGATGCACTTTAGAGCAAAGATATTACACTTCTTGAGGGCTCGTGATAACATGTCTAGAGCTTTTAGGTAATATGTTGCCGTTATGTGGGCTGGAAACAGTTCTTATGAATCAGATTTGTGTCATTATACATCTGTGTTTGAAAATGGAGGCCAGAGCTCTGACTCATTTGAATATAAATGAGAGCGGCTGGAAGGCTGATCGCTGTCAGGATGAACATGATTTTGATTTGTGTACTTATGCGTGGTTTATATTTTTCTTTTAGTAGGACCAGATCGGTTATGGGAGTGGGGGATTCTGATTGATTGTGTGTAGGTGTATGTGTGTATCCCTGCATGCAGCGGACGACTCTGGGCAGACAGGAGCATGTCGTCATCAGGGTGTCGCGTGTAGGGCCTGTGTGTTGCCGTGGTGACCTTATTTTCAAGCATAGCTAGTGGATGACCGCCGAACGTGCGCGTGAGCGGTTTTTCCTGCGGCATTCGCTGGCTCACTCAGTGACCGCATAACCCATCTACTTATCTGTGCCAAGGCATATCACACAAATAGCACGCTGGATAGAGAGAAGAAAATAAAATAAATGTTTGACGTTAAAAAACCATGTTCAATGATGTTAACATTGAACTGAAATTTAAAAAAAAAATAATAATATATATATATATAGACTTATAGACATGTTGCAATGTATGATTATGTGCATTACATTTGTATGGTTGGGTCGATATGTATGTGTGTGTATGTGTGTATGTATATATATATATATATATATATATACACATATATATACATATATATATCATACATTACAACATGTCTATAAGTTACATGAAGATTTCAGTCTTCACTTTATATTAACAAAAAATTGTTGACAGAATGAAGTGGAGGTCCAAAGTTGAATCCCATGTAAATACTCAGAAAAGCTTGTTGCATCTCTGTCGTGCAGAGCTAAATAAAGGACAATAAGTTAATTAATTAAATCAGTTCACTCCAAACCGAAACAGTATTTTAACGATTCTGTTCATGCTTTCCTTTTGTAACATTACTTTCTGGAAATTATTTGAATAGAAAAAATACCAGTTAACAATGTTATTTTTTTACCTATACTTTATATCAGAGCTTGAGAGTTTTAAAGTAGAGCTTGTGATTAACCTCGTAACTCGAATGGAGAAAAACTGAGCGCCCACATGGCTACAATAAACTTTGTAACCTGTAAGTTGATGAAAATGCACTGCTGACAAATTACAAACATCTGACATTGCTGCTGAAAAACCTCCTAACTCCATTTGATTTTGGGAAAATGTTAATAATATAATGACACAGGGAAGTGATTGATCACACATGAAACTAACTTTGACAACATGGTGTTTTAATTTCTAAAAACAAAAATCTGGATATTAGCAGTTCTACACTAACCTGCATTTTTCGCTCGTTTCAAAACACATCACGCTGGGTGTTACCTGCCATTCATCATAATACTTTAACGGGTGGTGACAGCCTCGGAAAAACCCCTGAGATCCAAAAGCTAAAGTCGGTGACTTATCAATGGCTTAACAGGTGAGCGCAGGCATTTCACTCACATTGGATGCATCAATGTCACATTTGAATTCATGATTGCTGATTACCAAATTAAGATATTAAACAGAACGATAAAATAACATTAATAACTGGTTAATATTTACTTGATTATTCAAATTTATGTCCCTGTTGATATTTAGAGTGCTAATGTTTTTGTTTTCATCCTTGTCCCTTGAACCGGTTCGGACCCCTGCCTGGCTGACAGTTGGCCAATTTCATTTTTTCCCCAAGTGTTAATAAGAGATCTCAAAGATCACTGGTTTTCTCCAAACAATTACCCCTTGTCAACTTTCTTTCCCTGTAATTACTCATTAAGTTTTAATTTCAGCTTTCGCATGCACCTTTAACTGGTGCAAGCCTGCAAAATCAAAGCAGTCTTCAGAAAAAAAAGAAAAGGATGACCTACATGTGAATGCCACATTCTCCTCTGTGGAGTCAAATACTGCTTCTGAGCATCTTCCCTGGAGAGCAAGAGTTCAACAGATTGTCGCACACTCTCTTCTAAGTGTCTGTCCTGCAGTTGCTCTGCAGTCCTCTCACCTTCCTCATCAGGTTAATGATGATGAGGAGCAGGAAGAGCAAAAAAAACATGCTGCTAATTCAACACTTTAGCTGCATCCGAGACATAGAGTTGGCAGAGTTCTTTTCCCTGCTCAGCACCTGTGCTCAGGGATGGATCTGCACCTGTGCTGGTTGCTCACTCACTGCTGGGAGACAGTAAGACAGGAAGTGGAGTGTGTTGGTTTCCTGTTTGCTTGTAAAATACAGACAGTGTGCAAGCAGGAATAGAAAGATAAGAAATTCCTTTAGTCATATAAGTCAAATACATTTTGGGCGGCAGCATGGTGAGAAGGTGACTTGATTGACATGTGGATGATAATATTTCCAGAGTTTTAGGCTTTTTTTATTTTAAGTAGAACACCATCACTGCATACGATCATTACTAAATAGTAGGGAAAAAATCAGTATGTTACATAAATTCATTATATTTATAGAAAAGTACCTAGATGACCTACTACTTCTGCCCAGATACTCAAGTATGCATCTGATGAACAGTTTACAATCCCATGAGGCCAAGGGAGAGGGGTCGTGAATGGCAGTGAAGTGACAAAACTGATACTGTAAGTCACATGAGAATGAAAACAAGGCAAATGCTATACGACCATAACCAGATGACATTTATGCTATATAAAACACTTTTTTTTACCAGTCTCAAAGTAGGCTTCTCTTCAAATGCAATTCCTACTCATGCATGCCACATTCAATCACAAAACACAGCCAATCAAAACAGGCCTTTGTGTTTACATGCTCACTCACACTAGCAATTCACTGCAACTGTAGAGCATCAAACTGAGAGCCCGTTTGATGTTTAATATGCATGATTAATTTTTCTAAAACTAGCTAAGCTCAACCCCCGTCCATTGCTCAACTCAGTCACCTGTCATGAAAAGTTCAGACTTCATATATTCAACTAAGATCTATTTGTGAAAAACAGTAATGGTATCTATCATTTGTCACTTTAATGCAACTTAATTATCAAAGATACAAATACATGTCCCCTCAGCTTGAATGGGCTCTTGAATGTGCACTAGTGCAAGATCTTTTGTTGCCACAGTGGTAATCTCAGAGAGGACCGCATATGTGAAGATATCTGGAAAACTAGGCCATCCAGAGCTGCTCAAGTGAAGCTAAAGTGAGAATAAACAGAAGATTACACACACACATGCTCTAAAGATGCTTTTGTGCTCTTAGAGTAGATACATATTTTAAACCTTCAGTATACATGCACACACATGTCTGCGGGGGTACATGGCATCTTAAAAATACTTAAAATGCACCATTGGGTTGCCAGTTTTATATTAGGCTGTAATTGTGCAAAACAACATGCAAACACACACAAAATGTAAAGGGCGCTCATCTGCCATTGGAGGAGGTCAGATGTATCTACGGCTTCAGATTGAGCACAGGTCTTAATGTTAAGGGCTCAGAGCAAAGATAACAGAGAGTGTAGCGAGAGAGAGAGAGAGAGATAAAGTCAATGTGGTCGCTCAGCTGGGGGTGGGGAGGGGGGAGGGGAAGGTGTAGAGGAAGGAACATAAATCTGCTGCTGTCTTCATCCTGCTGTTCTCATCACAGAGAAGAAGAGAAACAGAAATGGGTGGGGCATAGAAAGAATAGAAAGAAGAGAGAGAGGGCTGGTGGAGGGAAAGGTAGTTCTGCATAATTGTCCTTGCTGGCTGCTGCCAGTGTGATGTCAGTGGTTGGCTGTGTGAGTCTCATGATACATTTTAATAGGATAGGGAAGAGCACAGGGAACCGGTTAATGCAGTCAATGTGTGTGTCAGTGTTAACATGTGGTAGATTTAGTGTTTTATTTGATGAAAAACTGTTTTTGTTTGCATTCAAAGGCCACTTCAGATGTATTAATTGCTTTGAAGTAGATGATTTATTTAATATTTAAATGAATGTAATATATTTTATTTAGATAGTTGGGAGAAAATAGACTAATTATGTATTTAATTAAAAAGATAAAGTCCTCTATGCTTGCACAATGTGTTAAGATAAGCATTACTTGGTTTGAGAATCTCCCCTGCATGGTCTGACAAAGCAGATTTTCTCTCAACATTGGCTCAACCAATGGTATGAGTTTGGGGAGGGACTGCGCCCAAACTATGGCAAACGAGTCCAGCTTTCCATTTGGTGTTGTGGTAGTGCAGCTACAGAGTTCACAAAAGGATAATGGGAAAAAACCAGGCTGGGAAATTCTGAGAAATTTAAGTGGATTTAAAAAAAATGTGCCCCGATGAGTTTTCCTTGGCCATTCATCGGTCTCTCCTCTTCTCTGGTCTTTTCCATGAGTGTATAATCCACCAGACAATGAATTACTTGACGTGAACATGTCATGACTCCAAAAGACCCAAAGAAAAAAAAAGATTTGTCTCCTTCTCCCTCCTACTTGCCATCTTTTTCTCTGTGAGATTATTACATTCCTTAATCCTTCATCCTGCAGCACTGAAGCTCTGATCTTCAAACCCATCAGCAGATTAAGTCGAGATAAGGAGGAAGACACCTCCTTTGATAAACTTCACAAACACAGATTAAAGTATATTTATATGTGTGCACATACCTCTCAAGTTAAACATGTCAAAGCAATTTAAGAGATCAGACAGACTGAGCACCACTTTCCCATGATGCATTTCCCTTTACAATTGTTAACACGATAAAGAAAAGGAAAACGAGTTTGACCAATAGAGTTGTTTTCTATTCCACACACTATCACATACACTACACCAGAGTCTTAAATTACTTTTAACTAGACATAGTGTCATATGACCCCTTAAATAATAATTAACATATTTTGTTGACATCACATTGTAACTAGTGGCCCCAGGTAGTTTGAGACCCCTGCAGTATATCAGATATACTGAGCTGGGTACAGGTACACACACAATAATCTGCAGCGCTCTGAGATTTCAGATGTCAATTGGAACTGAATGTGCTGCAGTTTTGTCAGAAATGCATTTTGTGCTGGTGCAGCGTTGCATTGCAATGCTGTCTGTTGGACAACTAGTCTCTAGATCTTTAACTGCTGCGCTGCAGTGTGTGTGCAGGCGAGCGTGTGTGTGAGTCTGGTCCGCTGGTGTAGCTACTTATAAGAGTGCTGATTGCGTGTGGTGATGACGTGATTTAGTATCTCGCTCTGTCTCAGCAGTTGAGCAGTGAGCTATGATGAGGACATCTCTGTCCTCTTCTCGCTGTGTGTCAGTCGTACACTGAGCTGTGATTATCCTGATGCTTGGGTCTGGATTAGCAGGCTAGCAGTGGAGATTTCAGGGGGCAGAGATGGAATATCTCACATTTTTAAGCATTATTTATTTACCTATATAATCTACACAGGCATAGAAGCATGGCTATTTAACTATGCAAAAGGGAAGTAAATCGTTTTTTTATTACATTTATATAAAGAAATATTATATGGTAGTTCAGTCTAAATGTCACAAACATAATGCAATAAAGTATAATATAATATAAACAAGATAAAAAAGTGAACAGATCAGAAATTATTACATTTCTTCTGTTAAGCGTATCAATAACATTGTATGATAGTGTGTGTATATATATATATATACACCAAAGTCTCAAAGCTTTAGAAATGGTTATCGCTTATAACCTTTTCTAGACTGATAAATCTCATTTAATTTCCTTCTCATTTGTTCCTGAATTTCTTTGGATCAAACATGATGTCTGGCTTTTGAAGATCTATTGGTCTACTTCACTTTGTCAGGCAGGTCCTATTTAAGTGATTTCTTGTTTGAGAACAGGTGTTGCAGTAATCAGGCCTGGGTTAGAGAAATTGAACTCAGGTGTGATAAACCACAGTTATGTTTTAACAAGGGGGGGGAGACACTTTTTCACACAGGGCTATGTAGGTTTGGATTTTGCTTTGCCATAATAATAACCTTAATTTAAAAAGTGCATTTTGTGTTTACTTGTGTTATCTTTCCCGAATGTTTAAATTAGTTTGATGATCTGAAACACTTAGTTATGACAAACATGCAAAACAAATAAGAAATCAAGAAGGGGGCAAACTCTTTGACACCAGTATGTGTGTTTATATTTATATATATATATATATATATATACATATATATATAAATTCCACCATGAGATTGAATCAATAATCATCCAGCCCTGCAACAGAACTAGACCAAAAATTTGACTGGCACTTGCCAGTCCCTCTAAATGTGTGTTTGTGTGTTGAGATCTTTTTAGGTCAGTTTCAGGAATTGAATCTGGTATCTCACTCTGATGCAAATATGTTTGTATAAGTGTCTAAGACTAGTATATCCCAGTCTTAGAGTTGTGTTATTTGGGTAGGTTCAGGATAATCCATTCACTCAAAAGAGGATTGAAGCGTCAATCTGGTTTTGATGACTTAGATTCAGACCATTGTGTGTTTTAATGTCGGTAGTTGAAGATTTAGTGTACTGGATTTAGTGCGAGCGTGTGTGTCCGAGCTCTAAGTAGCCAGTGGAATATTCTAGAGATTAATTTCATTATTATTAAGAGAAGAGGAGCACATAATTCCCCCTCTTTTTGTCAGATCATTATGAGGTTTCACCAGGCTGTGGCCTACATCTCTATAATCACAATCAAACCCAGGGGAAACAAATGAAAATAAAAACCAAGATAGAAGATAGAGGTTTGGTTTTAGGTAAAGAGAGATGCATCACTCAAATGAAAAAATATGCTTGATAATGCTTGATATGGTTACAAGACACTCTATTAATCAAGTTACATATTATAGACATCCAGACAGGATATATGATCGTTTTTCGAGTGTGTTCCATGAAAAAATAACAACATACAGGTTTAGAACAACATCAGGGCGAGTAAATAGTGACATTATAATTTTTGGATATGTCTTTTTAAGAAAGTAAAAAGTGCACTAAAACTGCAATAATATGGAATGAATGACAGTGAAGGGAATATGAGAAGAGGAATTTGGGGATCAGGTTCCAGGGAAGATTAATAGATGGATGGAAGTGAACGAATAAAATAAGGTTTGGAACATGAGGAGAGAGCGATGGAAAAGTGCATGAGAGTTGTTAATCTCTCTCTCTCTGTGTTGCCCTGTGCCCTGCTGCCCGTCCATATGGCTGTGTATATGTGAGGGAATATAAATGAAAGAGGAAATTGGGTGCAAGGTGACTGACACATGCCATCATTCATATAATGGGATGCTTGGATTAAACAATAACCTCTGTGTTGCTGTTATTGTGGCTACATGCTTTATGTGTGAGTCTGTCAGGACAAAGACACGGCTTATGACCACAGATTGCTGCTTTATCTCTAGCAGGAAAGCCTGTTTTAATTAACATCTGCCTAAGCCCATTAACGTAGGAACAGACAAGACCATTGTGTCGCATCTTTCTTTTTGTCTCAGTCTCTCACTTTCTATCATGTATATACACATTGCACAGAGCATGTGTCCTTATTAACACAGATGGTATCATTTGCTACAGTGTTCAGAGTTCATATGACTGATTTTGGTGGGAGTTTTGCTTGTTGTTCTATTGCTGTCATCTTTTCTGTAATTTTTTTGTTCAGTTCTATTTCTGTTAAACATACTGAAATATTTTTAAATAAAGAAAAACTATTCTGAGAAATAGTCTGAGAAATTATTAAATATACAGTAATACCTCGGTTTACGAGTTTAATTAGTTCCAAAGAGCGAGCTCGTAACCCAAAATTCTCGTACACCAAAACAATTTTCCCCATAAGAATGCACTAAAAATCACTTGATTCGTTCCACACGACCATAAATGCCCATTTTAAATATTTTGTTTTTGTTTTACCCTGTTTTATGAGAGGCTGTCGTTAGAATATATTCAGTAAAAATGCTAGGACTTTTCCACACAAAAATGCGCGTGGGTGAGGGAATATTTTTCTCGCACACCGATACAATGCTCGTACACCGATTTGACTTTCCATGCTCGTACACCGATTTCCTTGTATACTACTCGTAAACCGAGGTATTATTGTATTTCATTAACAAATGGTATGTTAAAAAACAACTCTTAAGGAAACTCATGTGCTGTGAATAATGTCTGTCAATTAAAATGTTCTTCTCTCTAGAGAAGAGTACAAATGTATTAGCTATGCAACTTAGCAGGCCCTTCTTCGCAACTATGAATGATGTAAGAGTTTCAGACTGACAGACAAGAATCAAGAGGGAATGATCCTGAAGTAAACTTTTGTTCCACCTCAGCTGACTACTGGTTGGTCTCCATGGAGCCACTGTGTTATATAATATAAGGACATGATGCTCCCTCTCAGTTAATCACTCAAATTGCTTTTGAAGGCCACAGAAGAGGCCAAGAGTGTGTTTCAATTGTTATATACACTAAATCTGACCAGTTAGCTGTAGATGAATCTATCAATCAATTAATATATCTATCTATCTATCTATCTATCTATCTATCTATCTATCTATCTATCTATCTATCTATCTATCTATCTATCTATCTATCTATCTATCTATCTATCTATCTATCTATCTATCTATCAATCAATCCATCTACCATTGTGTTTCTGTCTGTTCATCGTTATATCTGTATTGTCTGATAGAATAGATAGAGGTAGTGTTAGTGATCACAGAAAATTCAAAAAGTCGTAATTTTATCCTGAAACACTGTCGATCAGTGTGAGCTAATTGCCTTTCTTTATGTTGCCAAAAGGATCTGAGGTCTTTCATCAGCACTGTAACAGAACCTGAGTGAAAGCAGCCGGCGTTCTTTTAGGGTGGTTATTAAATTTGCACACCTAAGGGAATCCGATCAGTGGTCAGTAGTAAGTGAGATATACGGCAGTGTCAAGCTCTCCGCCACACGTCCCCTTTCTCTCCCTTATGGCATCTATGTGTGTGTAGACAGGCATGAATACTAGGATAAAATGCTTTATTTTAAACCAGGTCCCTAAGGCATGGCATCTCTCCTGGTGCTGTATACTTTTTTTTTTTTTTTGCGTGTATGTGCTCATCCAATGATTTATCTCTTCACAGCCGGCCCCTCAGAAAGAGCCCTGCTCCAGTAGCTGCCATTACGGTACCATCATTCATAATTGTTTTAAAGATGATTTTATTATTGTCTTGTTGGTCTATTCTTGTTATTGTCTTCAGTGAGCCCAAAAGTCCCCATGTCACACTTCTCTTTATCTCTCTGCACTGGCTACCAGTTGCTGCTTGCATCAAGTTCAAGGCATTGACGCTTGCTTACAGATCTCCACAGACTCAGTAACCTCATATTTTCACTCGCTACTGCGAGTCTATACCCCTACCAGAAACCTACAATTGGTTAATGAGCAGCGGCTCATTGTACCATCATAGAGAGGCGGAAAATCACTCTCCTATACATTTTCGTCCACTGTTCCTTGATGGTGGAACGATCTCCTCTTGTTCATCCGTAATGCAGAATACCTGACAATATTCAAAAGACAGCTGAAAACTCATCTCTTCCACAAGCACTTAACCTCATAAAAATACACAAAATTTCCCTTTCCTTTATATCCCTCCATTTTCTAGGTTATACTACTCTAAGCAATGTCTGAAACGTTTTGTGTTCATCTCCCTTCTCACGATGTATCACTTGCTGTATTCCTCAGTTGTAAGTCGCTTTGGATAAAATCATCTGCTAAATAAATAATTGTAAATGTTATTATACAATATTTGTTCAATCATTTAGTATCTATCTATCTATTCAAAACAAAACATCAAATATCTTTTGACTGGATATGATTGGATCACATCGCACAGCAGTTTCCATTCAGTGTGAACAGACAAATCGTTTGTTGCTGATTAGGACAGTTTAAAGCTCAGAGATTCAGAACGGAGCAAAACGTATGACCTCGTCGGAGGGTTTACTCGTGTGTGTGTGTGTGTGCCTAATCACGTGCTGATGGTTTAATGGTTTGTCAGTGTCTCCGTCTGTGACATTTTAGAAATGCTCTTGAGTACAAATATAAGCTGCAGTTCATATGTAATCTCCACTAGCGTCTGCCTGTGAGTGTGTATGAGCAAGCTCATAAAGAGATAGCTTTAACATGGTTAGATATGTACGGTAAGGAATGTTATGTCAAAGGTGAGGTGTTTTATATTCTAGTCTTTTCTGTTTGCTTCCAGTGCTTCTTGAGGCATGATGTATTTGTTTGTTGATCTCCTCTGTAACAGTGCAGCATAATATACCAGCAACACAACACTGTACACAAACACAAGTCTAAACGCACCCTCTTGCAACAATGTGATTATTCATTCTCCTCTACGTGACTTTGCTTTCCTAATTGGCACACAGATGATGACACATTCATTGTATGATAATGTATCTTGCTGACCTAGATGTCGGTGTGTGTGTGTGTTCTCACAGGTGTAAAGGAGCGTCACACTATGGCCTTTCCGCTGAGAGAAAGCGTCGGTCTCAGGAGGGAGACTGCACGGACAGCACCTCAGAGCTCACAGTGGCGGCACTGCCCGGGGAGGGGTGCCCGTCCTCTGCTATCGCTCTCCTATCAGACGAGCCTGGCCTGGTTAATCCCGCCTATGAGCCCAGTGTGGAAGATAACAGCCAATCCGGGAGCACCACTAGCCTGGCAGCACGCAGCGGTTCGAGGAAGAGTGAGTGTGAGTGCACACATTGTGTATTTGTCTGTATATTATATTTATAATGTATATTATCTGACTATTATTAGCTTATCTGACTAATGCCAATTGTTTAAAGTTACCCTCTGTGCCATTTATGAAATTTTACGCAAAAATCAATTCAAAGTGCATATCTGAAAAGGCTCAGCTGAGATACCCAATTGATATTGCAGTTAAAGAAACAAAAAGGAGGAGATAGAGAACGTTCAAATATGCCTTATGAATACTTTATGAAGCCTGTTCCTGACCTCCACAAAGCAGTTCAGATATGTTTCATTGTCTGACTTCCCTCTCGAAACGTGAAGCCTTGAGAATGGGGACAATAAATGCTGCTGCACCAGCATTTCTGGCTTTGGGACTGGAAACAGTGTGACACTGCAGCTGAACAAGCTGTCTGGCTCCAATCCTGTCAATGTCACTGTCAGAACTCTGTCTATCAGGACAGAAAGACTGAAAGAGTTGAGGAATGAGACAGAAAAACATGTATTGCGCATCCTTTACACGTCCAGCAACCTCAGACTGTCAGCCCTCCCGCTTTTAATAAATCCATACTTAAAATAACTTTATTTAGAGGATTAACTAACTTAATATATTATATTTATATTTTATTATCCTTAACTGACCATTAGTTTGTCCTAAGCTCTATACAGTGTTCAACTGGTTAGTCCTGGGTGCATCAACTATATGACATATTATATTTATATTTTTGTTGTCTGAAAATTTAGATTAAGCTACATAATCAGACATAAAATATGTATCCTGCACTGTTCTGTGCTGATTCAGGACCTAAAGAAGTTATAACCTTACTGCATTGTCCACAAAAAAAGCAGGTGCTGCTTACTTCAGATGTTCATTGCTTGGGCTGCAGGTGCAATGTATTATGGTGCTCAAAAAAGGGACGATTTGATTGGCTACTGTGTGCCAACTCATTTGTGATTGGCTGTAAGTGGACAGAAGGATGTGCGAGGGACATGTCCAGGCATGTTTAGGCAGAGAAGTTTCTCTCTCCTTCTTTCTCACTCAGTTTCATGTATCTTGCTCTCACATTCATTCACAGATCGGAACTTTGACAGAACGTCAGTGCGTAGTCGCTCTTTTCGGCGACTGAATCGAGCCTTTAGTGTCCTGAGGAGGACCAAGAGTGGGACAGCAGTAGCCAATGAGACCACAGAGGAGCGAGACAACCTCAGAAATGCCAACATACCACCGGAGGGTAAGTGTGTGTGTCTTGCAAGTACTCTCTTTTGTCATTTGTCAGCTGGTCAGATTGGGTGTCCAGCTAAACACCAGCTTGGCCTAGCAAGGTGACCAGAAGAGCACCAGCTGGGAGACCAGTTAGACCAATTTAACCCAAGTTCAAATCAACAAACTAAATGGAGAACAGGCAGATGTGAGAGAAAGAGACAGACTGTGTGTGTAATGGAGAAAGAAGGGATGGATAAAGACAGTGAGAGAGAAATCACAGAGATTGTTACAGAAGCTGTTGTTTACAGTCTGTTCAGGCACGGGTTCAATATGAATCTTTCAACCAGAACAAATACAAACACATGGACGCATTTACAGTATGAATATATGAATATATATTATGTAGCTCTATGGCTGCATGGCTTAGATTTCATCAATAATTTGGTTACATTTGAAATTTTCAAGTTGCTTTATGTTGGTGTTATAAATTTAGTAAATTTAAGTGATTATAGACATGAAAAATGTTTGTAAATCACTGTGTAATTGTGCTGGTATTAAGCATTATAGCATCTTAAACTCCCCTGTTTGTGTCATAACTACATGCTTAAAAGGATAGTTTCTAAACCTGTATGAATTTCTTTCATCTGCTGAACATAGATATTTTGAAGAATGTCTGTAACCAAAACAGTTGACCCCATTGATTTCTAAACTATGGAAGTCAATGTGGTCCATCAACTGCTTGGATACTCATATTCTTCAAAATATCTTTTTTAGTGTTCAGGTTGAGAAAATTATGATTTTTGGGTTAACTATCCCTTGAAGAACCTAAAATGGCACAGAAATGGTCACCCACAAAACACGAGATCAAATATGTTCTCATCCTCTGGGAATTAGGTTTCCCATCTATATTGTTCAAAAGTATGCTAAAATAATATCAATGGATAAGAAAGGAGAAAGGGTGTGTGTCAGAGGGTGACAGTCTGGTTTGGGTCCGCTCAGCACCGCAGTAGCATATGGTCCTTTAATAATGCAGATGGAGCCTGAGGAGACTTGTCAAAGAGAGACAGAGAGGAAATGAAGCAGTGTGTCGGGACAGAGGGACTGGACAGATGAACGCTGAGTGAGAAAGATGCTTTCTAAATGAAAACAAAAGCGAAAAAGAGTGCTTGAAAGATTGGAAATGAGTGAGGAAAATACTGATGAGTGAGTGTGTGTGTGTGTTCGTTATGTAACACCCTGGTTGCGGTAGTAATGAGCTTCACTTTCTCTCTCCCTGCAAGCAATCAGAGGAGATGAGAGGAAAATATTGACTTTGAAAGAGAGAAACTGCAGATTGCGGAGAACAGGCGGATACAAGAGAGAACGCGTATGTAATGGAGAAAGAAGGGATGGATAAAGATAAGGAGAGACAAATCACAGAGATTGTTACTGAATCCAGCTGTAGTTTACAGTCTTTTCAGTGATAGCTGCAGTACAAATCTTTCATCCAGAAGAAATTTACAGTATGTACAATATATGTTTTAATAATTGTCTGACAACTCTAGCTGTATGGCTGCATTGTCAACATATAAGTCTTCGGTGTCACTTCCTTCAGAAATCATTCTAATATGTTGATTCAAGAATAATTTTTTATTATTGTCAATTTTAAACAGTTGCGATCTTTGATGTTATTGTGGAAACTGATTGTTTTTTCAGAATTCATTGATGAATAGACTGTACAAAAGAACAGCTTTTATTTTATTAAACTTTTGCTATCACTTTTAAACGATTTTATGAATCCTTGCTGAATTAAAGTATTAATCTTTTTAATAAAAAAAATAAAATAATCTGCCAACATTTTATTTTGATGCTCCCACAGCAGATATTCTGCTGATTATAAGTAACTTTGCAACTACCGTATTTTCCGCACTATAACGTGCGTCTTATAATCCAGTGCGCCTTATGGTGCGGAAAATACGGTATGCCAAATTATTATATATATATATATATATATATATATATATATATATATTATATATACACCTAACCATAACCTACTACTAATACTCTAATGAGAGGTAGTTGGCATGTAGTTGCAAATTTACTAAAAGTTAGCAGTGCCTAATGTGTCAAAATAAATAGTAGTGTTTTGGAGTTAAGCACATAAGTGTGCTTAAAAAGATTAAGCACACTTAAGATAAGTGGGTAAAAAGATTGAAACAAAAGTTAACTTCATCACTTTAATTATTATATTTATCTTGAAAATATTTTTGGGAAGTCTTAGACCCCCCTCCTTCTCCTGATGGACCATCGTAATGCTTTTTTTAAGGCTTGAAGTCATGTTTGGCTTAGCTTTAGCCTGGACCGATGCCCTGTTCATGTAGCATGAAAAGTAATGACCATGTGGGAGTTCACTGATTACAGATACACTCTCCCTCTCTTTTCTCTCTCTCAGTATTTGCATTACCTCAGCTGCATCATCTAATCCCTGATGGTGAGGTCACCAGTATTAAGATCACCAGGGCAGATCCTTGCGAACCACTCGCTATCAGCATTGTTGGGGGCAATGAGACGCCTCTGGTACGCATTCTTATTCAGGATATCTACAGAGAGGGGGTCATCGCTCGGGATGGAAGACTGCTCCCCGGGGATATGATCCTCAAGGTTTGTATGTGTGCTAGATCTGATGTTACGTCATTGTACAGTAGGAGTGAATCGTCCTGGTTTTGATAGCACATGTTGTCATGGGCTTCACCATCTGTTGTTCAGAAGGGAAGTGTGTGAGGACTCTGCATGTAGCCAGACAGAATCCATTTTTTTCTCTTCAATTTTTAATTAAATTGTTTTAATCTAAATGTGTTAAGTAAAATAAGGGATAAACTGATTTTGGCTGATAATAAGCATATATTAAGATTTTATGGCCTATAAAAAATTATATGAACTATTTTGTACTTTTGTCTAAATGAACAAATAAACAGCTAACAATGAATAATTTTAAGCACTACAAGTGAATTTCACATAAAATTATTAGTGTTTAAATATTAGCTTTAAGTGAGAGTAGTGGGAAAGGTAATCTAAATGTTAAAGTAGAAGAAATGAGCATGGATACAATTAAAAGTCCATTATCGACTAAAAGCATATTAGTCCCTCTCTACACCTTAGAATTGCATAATGCCAGAAAATAATTACTGCAATTTGAGTCATACACTAATAATTAGTGCCCACTCAAAAACACCGGTGCTCATTTCATTAGTTCCAATTCGGCTTGCAACATTACTTTCCCCCATTGCCATCATTTCTTGTCCTTTCTCTACCTTTATATTTATGTTTATATATTTGCCATACACTTGTATGTGACTTGCATTGCAGTCAATTTCTTGCCAATCAAACCTATGCTAGTGCCATCCTCCACTGTTTGAGCTGCAATATTGTAGTACAAAAAAAGTATCTTCATCTCATGCTACCTTCTCTTCAGGTGAATGGTATCGACATCAGTAACGTGCCTCACTGTTATGCTGTGGGGGCTCTGAAGCAGCCCTGCACACTCCTGCGGTTGACCGTGCTACGCGAGCAGCGCCACCGTTACCGTTCGCACCACCACTCCCCCACCGAGGCCTTCCCCACACACGCTTCCACCATCCGTGATGACAGCCTACATGTGGTCCTCGTTAAGAGGGCTCCAGATGAACAGCTGGGCATCAAGCTGGTGCGTAGGCCTGACGAGCATGGCGTTTTCATCTTCCACTTGCTGGAAGGGGGGCTAGCTGCCCGTGACGGGAGGCTGAGGGTAGACGACCGTGTGCTTGCCATCAACGGCCACGACCTGCGATACGGCGCCCCCGAGCATGCCGCGCTGCTTATTCAGGTGAGCAACATTACGGGACAGGTTAAAGGTAATGTGGTGAGTATTAAGGCCTGTGTATACAGTGACAAACGACACAAATCAATAGCGAAATATGCAAAAATTAAATCCCTGAAGTGTGCACACCTAAATGAAAGCAAAATGCACGCTGTACTTGCTTAAATGCAAACTACAGCCCATCTGACAATATGGATTTAATTTGCTTTAAAGCAAAATACAATTAGATTGACAATGGTAACTTTAATGGCATAAAACTAAAATTGCAGTGAAATTTTATCACCAAAATGCAGGTAAAACACCTTTAAATGACCTTTACACAGCTGTGCTGGCTCAAATATAGTGAGAGAATCAGTCTTTCTTCATACGTGCAGATTGTGAGAAGCTCCTTTACTTTGTTTCTTTTGTCTATTTCACCTACATTTCTTTCCACTCACAAATAATTATGGTTTTACACCATGAATAAGAAAAAGAAGATGATGAAAAAGAAACCGACATTGGTGCTTGGAAAAAAAAACAAGACAAAACCCTTATCTAGAAGAGAGAAAAAAAATGTCTGCAGGTGCAAATTTTCATGCTTGGTGTAAACAGGCCTTTAATTTTTACCAGCAGAGAAATTCAATTTTGCTGCCATGCTTCACTTTTGAATTGTTGACATTCATAAAGCCTAATATAAGTCATGCTAAATAATTTAAGCACTTTTATTGCTCTGCTTTTTCAGCATTTCAAAGAAGGAATGTTTATAAAGCCTTCTAATCCTAACCTGTGGGGTCCAATTCAGTAAAGAATTTATAACATGGTAACTTAGCCCAGAACTAGACTGAGTCTGAGTCCCAGAAACCAACTGTGATGGTTCCAAATAAAATTGGATGTGTCTCTTGAGCAGTATTGCAAAGGATGTAGAGCTTTCACAAGGTTTGTGGCAGTTTATTTGACTGTTAGAGGTGTGTCTTATCGATATAAGGGTGTGTAAGAGAGTGTAGTGAGTGTGTGTTCTGATATGCATTTCTGTGTTGGTGGGTCTTTCTGAACGTTGTTATTCAGCTTGTTGCTTCCTGTCTGGTTCAGATTGGTCTCGAAGGAGCCAAGATGGCCGCTCACAGCAGGAGTTTCTGACATAGATTAACTGCTTGCAGGAAACTGATTAAATTAGTCCAATTAGGGCGATAACAAGCTAAGCCCACTCATTTAAGAGGCAGCGACAGAGCACTGAACTCCCAAGAACTCCATGGGCTCTCAATGCGAGTGTGTGCTCTTGAAAGCAACACCAACTACAGGGTTGTCAACAGAAAGGGTTAATGGAGAAGAAAGCTGTGATGCACTCAGATGGAATGACAGGAATGGATGAAGAGGAAAAGATTAAATAAATCAGAGAGGGAAAAACCTTTCCCACCTTCAGCTCACACATACACACAGACTGCAGCATGGATCCCAAATCTCCATATATATTAGTTTTTCTTTAATAAGTACACACTCCTAAGATATAATCACACATTCACACTGAGCTGGAGCTGTAGGGCATTGGCAGTCACAACATCTGGTAATTGTGCTTCCTAGACGTCCGGAGAGTAATGAGACATTACGCACACACTCTCTGGGGTATGAACGAACTATTTAAAATTTTAAATTCAGATTTTGAACTGCTTGTTCCTCAGGGAAGTTGTTGTCCTCTGTTTGCTCTCCTGTAGAGTTCGAAAGGTTTTTGCGGTAGACGGCCAACGTTAGGCCAACTTTCACCTACTATTACGTTGATGTTAAAGGCTCTGTGAAATCAAAATTTGAGTTTGGTGGCTTTTAGCCCATGCTTATTATCCTTGAGGACATCTTGCAAGGGATCCTCTTCCTACAATATAAAGGGAGGTATATAATTTCATCTGATAATTTATACAGTGAAAAATAAATGTGCAAAATATTTTCCTAATATTTTATATACATTTTTTATTTTATATATATGTAAAAATGAAAATGCATGAAAATCGCGCAAGCTAGATAGCGCAAGCTAACTAATTTGGAAGCGATTGCTTCATTATCTACATGGCACAGCTGATTGTTGCTGTTGCAAAATCAAATTCAAATTGAGTTGCTGTTAGGAGTTTGCAGTGTGGTCCAGTTATTAATTCCAATATGGAGTAATATTTACAAGTTTTAAACAAGCTTTATGTTAGAAATGTTTTAAACTAACATCATGTCAGCAGTTGCATGTGTTTATGTAGCAGCTGCAGTCTAATGTATGTCATTGTTGTTTCATATGCGGTTTAACACGGATATGAAAACAGTTAAAGTGATATAAGCATTTGACATTCACCATTTTTAACAGTATAACTTTAATGATGCATTCATTTATTTCCAAGAGCAATGTTTTCATTACCTATGCAAAATGTGAGGTTGATTCATATATTTTTTTGTGTTTGAGTCACACTAAATTTCCTTATAGTGTGATAAATACCTAAATACCTTTTCTGGTTATCTCCTTAAAGCTGCGTTGAAACAATCTCTATTGTAAAAAGCGCTATATAAATAAAGGTGACTTGACTAAATGAGCAATCAATACAGTTAAACTAAGCGTTATGTTTTAAGTCTTGTGGAGTGATTTACTAAGGATGAGCTGGAGTGTTATACAGTTGTGTCTATGCAGCAGCAAATGGTCTATTTGCATTTCTGATTATACGCTGTCTAAGCTATGGATGAGAAGGTTAAATTAAAATAAGCATTCACATGCAACAGGGTTACATGTTTAGCTGCGCAAAGATTACGACACCTTTAATTTCAAGGGTAATGTTTTCATTAGCCATGCTTAACATGTAGCGTTAAAGCACGTTTCTGTGATTCATTATCGCTACTAATGGCATTTCAACCAAGAGTATAAGGGTTACGTAATAACTTAATTGATGATACTTGCTCTAGTGGTTGCTGGGTGTCTTATCTCTATCAGCTAGCAAAGTCATATCTACTGTTCACAAGAACACAGCATGCGTCCAAGTGATAAGCAAGGCAGTCCAGGCACACATAGCCTTAGGTTACTAGCGTTAAGACGGTCGGCAGACCAGGCACACGTAGTCAAACATGCGGTCCATGAAAAACAAAAAAGTACATGTCTTGGCGTTAGATTTGCTTGTTTCGGCCTATCCTTTCTTGTCTACGTCATCATTGTGCAGACATATGCATATCTGCCTTGTTTTCTCACTCAACAGTGCGTGTGTATTACTTGTATTGTCTAATTCTCCCATTAGACCAGTGGTTCTCAAATAGCGGGGCGCGGCCCCCCCCCAGAGCTATACTGGCACTGATCCAAAAAAGACGTGCTCAGAGCTTGTCATTTATCACAACAATTCAGTGTTTTCAAGCACATAAGGTTTCTTTTAGGTTTCAAAAAGTTGAGCCAACAAGTTGGTGACTATTTTGAATAAAAAAAGAAAAAACTAAATAAATGTGATCTATCTATTATACAGCGCTTTTTGTGACTGCGGTATGTCATGTGACAAGCTTGACATGTTGCCATGGAAACAATAAGGCGAAAGTTCCAAAATGGGGGGAGGGGCGCACGTAATGTTTACCTCTTCCTAAGGGGGCGTGACAGAAAATAATTGAGAAGCACTGCATTAGACTGTGTAGGTTGATAAGTTGATTTACAATACATGGGATTAGTCTTCTTTTCACTTTTTGCACGACAGTTTTATTGGCATTGGCTGTAAAACCTGTAAATGATCTGGTTAGATGTTTGTGTTGAAGAGGTCTCCTGCTTTGTTGGGGGGTTAATTTATCTATGTTACATGTGCATCAGCAGTCTTACACACTCACAGCAATGTCTGTGGCAGTAGTAAGTCTCGGTACTTGCTCTAGTCCGCAAAGACCAAATACATTAATTTTGCCATATCCATTACAAGGTCAGTCTCTATTACCAGAACAATATCTCAGAGAAGTTTCATTACAGATAAAAAAATAAAATTTTATATATATATATTTATATATATATTATATATATAAATAATAATGATTCACCTCATAATTTATGAGCATATTTTAACTAACTTTTTTGTAAAAAATGTTTCAATGTATTTTTATGACAAATCAACAACAAGATGATTTCTACAAATGCTATATAAAATGAAATGTTCCCATCAAGCTAGTTATCTTGTTCCTGTTTGGCATACGTTTCAAAAATCATATAACCTCATGTATTAACCTAAAAATCACATTAGTCCGAACACTAATGGCACCTGCTACATGTTCTACAGGCGAGTGAGGACCGCGTCCACTTCATTGTGTCCCGCCAGACTCACATCCCAACTCCAGACATCCTACAGGAGGCGCCATGGAACATGGAAGGGCCACCGCCCTACTCGCCTGTGGATATTGAGCAGTCTTTACTGGTGGGTTTCATGAGCATAGGCCTCACACACTATTTATTTCCCGTCCCTCTGCACCACTTTACTAAATATTCTCTTATTGAGGAAAAAGATCTGAAAGCCTATTACTTCTACATCAAAGAATCGCGCAATCAGCCAGCTCACACACACACACACACACACTCCTCTGAGGCAGCCGTCTCCAAACCTATTAACAGAAGAAAACCCAGGAGGAGGAAACACAACCGTGGCAGGGTGGATTTCAGTGTCTTCTAAACATGATTTTCTGCTGCTCAATATCTGCACTGACAACTTCCCTTGTTCTAATAAAACTCAAATTCATCTTGTCATTTTTCTCCCTTCCTTCCTCTGCTGACAAAAACATCTTAGACCAAATCTGTGAGGGTTTGCTGGTCTTTGCGGTTTTAAGAGTCAATGACAAATAAAGGTGCGGAGTAATTTACCATTATTTGGCAAATTTCCGTGGGTGAAATCATCAATTCAACAGGAACCCAAAAAAATCGAGAAATCTGTGTGAGGGCGAAGATTTCCCTATGCAGATTTCGCAAGGAGTTGAAGCTAGTCACGTGGCTTCGCCATGTTGAACAACAGAAAGCTGCTTGCTTTGAAAGTAACTTTTTGGTGAGATGTGCTTCATTCATCGTTACACTATTGTCAATAAATAAAATTCGGCAAACGTTTCGTTAATGTGACCGCACCTTAATAATGTCCATGGTAAAAAGAAAAAGAATTGTAACATTTATTTTAAAGCATTTTCTTAGAAATGTGCACTTTGTATTCATGTTGGTTTAATTCAGAGATTTCAAAATGTTTATACTATGTTTAAGAAATGTTTTCATTTAATGACTGTAAATATGTGGTGAAACCAACAAGTAAAACACAAGATATTTTCATTTCACCTTGACTATATATATGACTACACACACTACATGTGTGTGTGTGTATATAGTACTATAGTAATATAATATATATAGCAACATTATTTCTGAAAAGTTTTTTTAAAATTATTAATTCATGAATGATACACTGCCAAATTATCGGACATTTTAATAGTTTTATTGACCTTGACACATCAACTGTTGTAAATGAAAAGCATGACAAATGCCAAACCCCCTAAAAACCAGACCAGAACAAACCAAACCCTCTCCTTTATTATACCTCTGCCACTCTTTTTTTCTTACAATCACTTTTTATCCTTTCTGTAACTCTTGGTAATTCTCTTATACACACTAGGAGAGGTGAAAACATTCTGGCAGCATAATGTCAGAGGCTTTTCACTCCTCTGAATTAGACATGGCCTAACACACACACACTCTCTCTCCAGATAAGCCTGACACACACAAACTCCATATCTGATTTACTGTTGCTGGAGGCTCAGACTAAATATCAACAGCCCTTTTATTGAACTTTAATAACGCTTTTTATTAAGTTAGAACTTAGCGACTGTGTTTGTTGTTTTTGGAGGGGATCCAAGGCAGAAATTGGCCGGGGTCAGCAATATCACAGCGTCCTGCAAGCTCAACATTTATTACAAACACACGCTTCAGGCAGTCATGTGTTCAGACATTATTCTTATGTGTGGCGTCAAGAAAGTATCAATCCAGAGCTTGATAGTGGTCATAGATAACCACATAAATCATAGACAACCACACGTCTAAAATTGAAAGAATTGCACCGAAATATAACTCAAAATGTTAGCAAACGAATCCCTCATTTCCCATCCCTCCATTCCAGGATTCATGCCAAAAGCCTGCATGTTACGAGAAGACAGTGACTCTGTTGAAGGAGCCGCATGATTCTCTCGGTATGACGGTTGCCGGTGGGATGAGCAGCAGGGGGTGGGATCTGCCCGTCTACGTTACCAATGTCGACCCCAACGGAGTGGTGGGACAGGAGGGCTCGATCTGCAAAGGTGAACCCTCACACAGTGTTTAACCTATTCAGGAACATCTGACAAAGCCACACACACCTGTTTCCAAGGTGCCCCTCTGATCTTTCCTCCTTTTGAATGCAAGTACACACACACAAACAAAGACACACCTGCTACTGCATATGCATGACTGTCATCAGCTCTGCAAATATATGCATATAACAGTGGAAACTGACACACTCCCACTCGTACACCTGCCATATTTTCTCTCTATCCTACACACTCACACATTCAGAATTATCAGCTGCTGACTGAGCCTATGGAAGTTTCTTAAGGTTTATTTCTGTCACGTGTGACATGTGCGCAAGCGTGTGAAGGTGTGATCATGCACAGGCTGGTGTATGGAGGCCTGTGTGTGAATTCAGAACATCAAATACAGATACATACACACAAAGTTTTTATTTGCTATATAAAGCTTTGTTTATACCAAAGCTTCTGGAAGGGTACAATATTTGGAAGAAAATAAGTTTTTGAGATCTGCAGTCAAATATTGCTTGACTGTTAGAGAATCAGGTTCTAAGATGGTCCTCAACTAGGTATCCTTCTGTAGGTAGGTATCCTTATTTGTACATAAGTTTACAGTAATAGTTGTGTTGAGCAGATTCTTAATACAGATAGAATACAGCAATTTCATTTTCCTCTAGTGTTATACTATAACAATTAAAACCAATTAATGGAAAAATCTTATTTCAATACACTAATACAATTAAAATTAATAGTTTTATCCAGCAAGGATGCATTCAATTACATTTAGTGCTTTATGAAAGATATATATATATATATATATATATATATATATATATATATACACACACACACACACACATATACATACATATATATATATATATATATATATATATATATATATATATATATATATATATATATATATATATATATATATATACACACACATACATATATACATACACACACATACATAATGTACACACACACACACACACACACACGTGCGCGCCCAGAATAATGAAATATGTGAGATTCTACAGGGGCCTCACTTGATCGCTTTGTCATATTTATACATATAATATCAAATGTATAAAGACAATATGAAATAAAAAATTACCTAATTTAAATTCTGTGCACGATTCTTGTAAGCACATTATTCTATTAAAAAAGTGAGGAAAATGAACTTAATTAATGTACAGTGATCCCTCGTTTATTGTGGTTAATGTGGACCGTAACCCCCGCGGATAGGTGAAAATCCGCGAAGTAGGATCAGCCAATCAGCTCACGGGATACATCCACTCGCGCTCTCATTGGTCGATCTCGCACCGGGAACTAATCACGTGTCTTGTTTGAGTGCCCGTGGGTGTGTACAAAGCCTTTGAGAGAGTTTCTCTCTTTGTCTGGCATCACGGGAAACCGTTTCTCTCGCGCATCATGATAAAACAACAATACTTTCTGCAATACGGCTGCCGATATGGCGGTATTTGTGAAAAAAAATTTCTATAAATATTTTTGAAAAATCCACGATGCACTGAGACCACGAAACTTGAACCGCAAAGTGGCGCGGGATTACTGTAATTCATATCTACTCAACAAAAGTACCTCCTATCAACACAACTCAACACAACCATTCTGAGACTGATGATCACTATAGTAATGTCTATCCTGTCTCCTAGGTGACATTCTTCTAAATGTGAATGGGGTTGACCTGACGGGTGTGACTCGGAGCGAGGCTGTGGCTAACCTGAAGAACACCTCGTCCCCGGTGGTCCTGCGGGTACTAGAAATGAGACCCCCTAATGAGGGCTCCCTGGACTGCATGCCGCCCCTGCATTCCCCCTGCGCTCTCTTGCCCTCTTCACCCGGAGACATCAAACTACCCCCGCCTAATGATGACTACGCCCCCCTCTGGGTATCCTGGCTCCAGCTGCCCAGGTGAAATCAACAGAATACACAAAAAGAAACAGACAGAAATTCATTTGAAGTATTTCTGGCTTTTTTTATTCATATCAAAGTAAATATGTAAGATGCAATATATGTTTTTAACATGCTGTTTTTCATCTCTAGTCTTTACCTCACTTTCTCTCCTTCTCTGACTATAGTTGATCAATCTTTGGGAATTTAAAAGAGTCGTTTTCCATGATAAGAGTGTGAGAGTTCTTAACCATTTGCATAATTTAGAAAGTTGTTTATAGGAGAGAAAGAAAGAGTGACAGGAGAACAGAGCAGGGATGAGGGAAGCCCTTCTCACCCTCTCTCTGCTGTAACAGGTTTAGACGTTTGAAAGTGTGACTGCTTTAAATAGAACTTTCTCACCCATTCCCTGAATTTTTCCTTCTAGTAATGCGTTTTTCTTTCCTTCACACATTTCTTTTGCTTTTGTCAGCTCTCTGTTTCTACATCACATCATTTCAAGTCCACTCTAAATCTGAGCTTTCATGGACTTGGGTCAGACATGGTCGATATTGATATTTCCTTTGATATTGTAAAAATCCATTAACAGAAACATTTTTCCACGGACCATCAGTCTTCAAATACAAATGGAGTCTTTTGAATGTTGCTCGCTACTTGAAACTCACTCACTTCCCCAAGATATCCAGAAGCTCCACCTGAACCTTTTATTGATTGTAAATATATATTTTCACTCCAGTGTTGGCTCCTGAAATGCACCCCTATGCATCTCCTTTAAATGGATAGTTAATTATTAATTATAATTCTGTAAAATAAGGTTCAAGTTGTTAACATTAGCTCATTAGGTATTTAGTTATAATGAACAACAACACATTAATCTAGGCAAAAGATAATTTACATGTAGCAATCTGGGTTTCCCTCTCATTTACCCCATTGCTTTCTGTGTCTTCTTCACTAATAAAGGCTAAAAGCACCCAAAAATAACTTTTATTGTTGTTGATCCTTTTTCTTTTTCATAACAACAACAATAATAATAATCATCATTTTTTGTATTATTATTATTACCATTATCATATATTAGTTTCATTAGTACAGCTTGAAATATTTCAAATGTATTCTAACTTATATATGCATATATTTACATTACTCACATTATTATAATTATTATTACTATAAATAATAATCTACTAATAATCTTTTCCTTTTTTCTTTTAATGGTTTATAATAATTTAATAATCTTTTTATACAGCTTGAAATGTCTAAAATGCATTAATAATGTATATGCATACAAAAACCAAGATTATTAAATTCTGTAATATATAGTTCATAATACCTAATGCTTCAGCAAATGTTAACAAATGAAACCTTATAGTAAAGCGTTACCGATTTTTTTATTTTTTTACACATTTTTACTCGCACTCATGTTATTTCAGTAGAACATGGCAATAACAATAAGTTACCATTAAATGTTATATATATATATATATATATATATATATATATATATATATATAAAAAGATGCAATGAAATTGAATCATTTCCTGTCTGAGTGATCTATCCCTTTAAGTGCTCTTATAAATCATTGCTTTGTCCTTTTGTATACTTGTATAACAATAGGTGAATGACAATAAAATTCACCTTGACAACTTCCATCCGTTCCAGGCATCTATACTGCTGCAAAGACATTGTCCTCCGCAGGAGCACGTCTGGCAGTCTGGGTTTTAGTATTGTGGGTGGACAAGAAGAACTCAACTGTAACCAGTCCTTCTTCATACGCTCCATCGTAGAGGGAACACCGGCCTACAACGACGGCAGGATACGGTACGGACACCTGGAATACGCAGTCTAGTTTTGACAGAAACCATGCTTTAAGTAGAGCACCTATAAATAAAACCTAGTGCAGTTTATTAATGCAATTCATTCTTGTCACGACTCCAACATTCTGAAACTTCATCCCTCTTTCGTATTTTCTTATTAGCTGTGGGGACATCCTGCTGGAGGTGAACGGCAAGAGTACCTGGGGAATGACACACACGTGTCTAGTCCGCCTACTCAAGGAGCTGAGGGGTCGGATCACTCTCACCATTGTTTCTTGGCCTGGAAGCCTGCTATAGGACTACTCTGCATGGGGGAGGGGCTTATCGCACTGACCCTGCACTAGGGGGTGGAGCTTACACTACAGACCTTATAATGACAAGAAAAATGGTGGATTTTAGACTCTGAGACTTCCTTGAAAGGTTGGCTTATGACAAGGACTGTCCCTCCCGGAGCAGGAAATGACACATGAACCTCATCCAGGTATTAGGAGCTAAGACTCGAAACATGAATGAGGAGGCAACGACATAACTCCGCCCACCAAGAAGCATGTTTGTCAGACTTTGAAACCAGGAGGCACATTCACAATTGCCATTTTGTCAATCGACAAGGCAAAATATGACATTTGTGCATGAAAGGAAACTCATGTTGGTTATAGATAGAAGGCAGAACAAGAACCTGGGAGGGCCTAAAAACAAATTCAGGATGCAATAAAGAGTGCGCCTGTCAATAAACGAGTCGGACATAGGTGTATAAACATTACGGGCACTGTGCTCTATGTATTCAGATTGTGTGACTCTAATGTTGTTCGTAGAGGACGTTCAAGATGCTGCATATGAGATGGATTTCCTTCGGATGAGAGGTGGAAGGGATACTGGGATAAATAGGGTTTGGGCAGGGGACACACGTTGCCAATTCCATTAGTTTTACATGTTAGAAAATGCATCGAAGTGGACGCACATTCTTTACTATAAACATTGATGTCTGAAAAGATGATAATGAAACAGATTCGAGCACTTGTACTATGACTAATATTACTTTTGGTTTATTTCTCTCTCTGTTTCTACGGCTTTCGGATATCGGCTTCATTTCGTTTGTTCTGACAGTGGTTCGTTCTCTCCGTCCGGCGGAATGGAGACACATTTGCCAACTTTGCCAAGTAGTTCTATGTTTGTACATTTCAGATGCTTTTGCATATGAAAATAAACTATAGTGAGTAATAAAAAAATAATAGCAACTGAAAAATGAAAAGCAATGTTAATAGTCTATTTTACAAATGGATGATAACTTATAATGCTTCTAATGATAATGTGAGATTTTGGCGGCCTTGCTGACTTTTTTGTTTACTTTGGAGGAGAAAGGACAGGAGAGTGTGGTGTGTGAAAGGTTCACTGCGTGAGTGTGTGTGTGTGTGAGTGTGTATGTAGGTGTCATTGTGGGGTAAGGTGTGTGTGCTCTGGCATCTCGTGCTTTGGCTTGTGCAGTATATTGTATCTGTTGGTACCTTTGGTTCAATGATCAATAAAGTCATTCTACAAAGAGGCTTGTGTTACTGTGAGAGTTCTTAGAGTGTGTTTGTGTGTGTTTGGGGGGGGGGGGGGGGGGGGTGGTCTTTTGGTCACCATTGAGGAAAACGGCTAATAAATCATACTAAATATTGTTTTTTTGTGAAAATGTTGAAAGTTTCCCGTGAGGGTTGTGTTTAGAGTTAGGGGATAGAATATACAGTACATACAGTATAAAAATCATTGTCTATGGAAAGTCCCCATAACACATGGAAACCCAACATGTGTGGGTGTGTATACACACTACCTTTCAAAAGTTTGGGGGTAGGTAAGAATGTTTTATGTCTTATGTTCACGAAGAACGCATTGATTTTATCAAAAATACAGAAAAACACTAACACTGTGAAATAGTATTACAAATTAAAATAACCGTTTCCTATTTTAATATATTTGTAAAATGTACTTCATTCCAGTGATGGCAAATCTGAATTTTCAGCAGTCTTTGGTGTCACATGATCCTTCAGAAATCATTCTAAATTGCTCACTTGCTGCTAAAAAACATTTCTTACCATTATCAATGTGTCAGTTGTGCAGCCATATACTTGTGGAAACAGGATTCTTTGTTTCAAGATTCAAAAGAACAGCATTTATTTGAAAAATTAATTGTATTATAAATGTATTATTAAATTGTATTATAAATGATTTAGTAACTTTTAATCAATTAAATGTATCCCTGCTGAACAGTATTAAGCATCAATTTCTTTAAAGAAAAAATTAAATCTTACTGACCATCAACTTTTGAACGGCAGTGTAAATGTGAATGTGCTGACTGACCTTGACCTGTGGTGGTGTATGTACTCCAAGCTAAAATCATGGCTCACACACATTTACATTTCTTGGTCATGTTTATAATGATTTTGCTTCAACAAAAATACCATTTGGCACAACAAAAATACCATTTTGTACCATCAAAACAATAAGTCATTTTAAATAAGGAATAAATAAATGTGTAAATTAAAAATAGTTTACCCTTTGGACCACTTATTACCTTTTTTTGTTATAAATTACATTTTCAAGAAATTAAATGTTAAATTGCTAAAGCTATAACATAAATTGGCGTATCAAGTGTTTGGCATATGATTAATCAAAATCTATTCACATTTGGTCACTCAGGCTTTGACTGTTGACGAAATTAATGATCTTTCACTAAAGACCTCCTATTGGTTGACAAACGGGCTCACCAGCTGGCCAGGGAGTTATTCTGTGGCCTCTGACTGGTTCTCCTGGTCCGCACTACACTCCTCACTGGGCTCAAGGCTTCCTCGGTTGTGTCTGGAGCGTTTGTGCCTGTGTCTCCTGTGGCTATCTGCGTCATCACTATCATGATGCCTTCTACTGCTGCCACTAATGAGAGCGAGAGAGAGAGAGAGAGAAGGTCACATGACATTTATATATAAGACGGTTTGCCCCCTCTAATGAATATCACTTTTGTAGGCCTTGTGTGTGTGTATGTGTTATTTTGCATGATGTGACTGATGTGGGGCTGTAATGGCATGAACATGTATTTGTTATGATGTTTAGGGTGTACGTAAGGGTAATTGATCGACCCTCTCAGGCTTTGCATGCACCTCAGATTTAGTGTGTGTATATATATACAGCAGTACCTCAAGATACGAAATGCTCAACTTACGAAAAATCCAAGTTACGAAAGAGGCAAACTTTTACTGCTCTACATACGAAAAGTTTTCAAGATACGAAAGGTTTCTGAAAGTGAGCGTGGGTGAGCGTGGTTCGCGATTGTTGACAAGGGGCGGGGGTGTAGAGGGGTTTGCGACACACGCCTACTCTCCAACACAGCTTCAGCGCCACTACCGCTTGCAGCCGCGACAGAGTGACATTACAAGGAAATGTAAAATGAAGGTTTCATACAAGTTCGGCGGGCCGGATTAAAAAGCCCAACGGGCCGGATATGTCCCGCGGGCCGTAGTTTGCCCACCCCTGTTCTATACGTACGTGCTGGCGTGCTTTAGCTCAGCCACTCTGCACCCGAAACTTTACCTTTTCCTCCTCCTCCGCCGCCACTTTCGGAGATAGCCTCACTCGAAAGGTAAGCTTCGACATTTTACGTTATTTCATTGTTTATAGGTCAATTTAGCTTTATTATGCAATTTAATGGGGTGTTTTTGGAGGGCTTGGAACGGATTAGCCATTTTACATGTAAAATGTGTTCCAAGATACGAAAAACTCATTATAAGAAGGCCGCCTCGGAACGGATTAATTTTGTATCTCGAGGTACCACTGTATGTATGTATGTATATATATATATATATATATATAAATAAATAAATAAATGAATGATGTATGATGTATATGATGCCAGAGTGAGAAATTAACCTTTTTTTTATAAATAAAGGACAATATTTGCACCTTAAATTTAAATGAGAGCATAAAGTAAAGTTAATTTTAAAACAACTTGTCCTATGGAGGGTAACGGGGATACTGATGCTTATCCAAGCATCTCTTAAAATTGTATTTATTATTCATAAAAATAAAAAATAATTATTATTTATATAAATTTAGGCTGTATAAGATCAAAATCAAGTATAGATATGGCTCTAAATAATGCACAAGATGTCATTATACAGAAATGCTCAGTAAGAACACATTTTAAATTTTCCAATTTTTGTATCAGATTTTGCAGCTCTTTACAGTGTGCCGTCACAGCACTATAACAACCACCGATTCATATTGTTGGGAATGATTCCTGAACAATCACTATTTCCAGAGCTGAATAAATGTTTCCATTAAAAGTACTTCATATACACGTTCAGCAATATTGACTGAATACAGACGACAGCCACATGTCACTATGGTGTCATTAAAGGAATTAAACGCATAAGGTAGGATTAGAATAAAATGTTCTAAAATATATATCAAATGTCAGATTACAGATAAAACAAAAACAGTCCACCGCAGGAACTGTCTGCCCTCACATCAGGAGGAAGCAACATTTTAGTCCCCTTTGGTATACATTTAGTCTTTTACTGTCCTGCACCATGGTGAATTTGGGCATTTACCTGCGTGAGGATCTGTGTTGTTCATTCCTGTCTCTGTGTCTTCTTTCTCGATGCCTGTCCCTCGCTCCTTCTCTTCCCGAACTTTCCCTGTACCTCTCGCTCCCATGATGACTGTGATCCCTGTGTCGAGATGCACGCTCCTCCTCACTGCACACAAATATTCAGTAATGAGTGAAAATAACAGTGCATCAGATCTGTTCTAAAATAGGCAAGATGCCTCACTACCTACCAAGGTAGCTGCCTATTAACTGTCAAGGAACCTTATAATGGACCAACGTGCTCAACGTGGGCAGCAACTGCATGGCAGATTGGAGTTGCTCGTTCTTGCTGCATTTTAGCAACCTTGACAAATCCTTTCAATCATATAAAGTCCTCAACAATAGCATGATATGTACAATGGACTATGAAAGCAAGAAAGATAATTATAACAACTATATTGTCGTCCACACCAACAGACAATACCATCCTGTTATTGTTTAAGTGCACATTGCCATTATAAAAGCTCTAGCTCTTTAAAGTCGGTTGGATTCTGATTAGCTGACAAAATTTGTTCATCACACACTCACACACAAAAAGCTTCATAAAGTTATCGTCCTTGGTGTGGATGAGACTTTGAATGCTAATGGAAGTTTCATAAAAAGCAACATTTTGAGCAACTGAGTGACATTTCATTCAATAACTTGATTTACTTCCCTTCATGAAGGGCCCCCTCCACAAATCAGTTAGCGAAGGGAACATGCAAAGGTCTCTTAATGGAAGTAATTTAATTGTTTATGGTCATGTGACCCGTGTTGGCGAGGGTCCCTTTGCCAAATGCGTTACAAAAGTGTCTGCTAAATGCATAAATGTAAATGTAAACGTTGCCAGGGAGAATGCAATGGCGATCTCACTAATTAATTCATAAAAATGTAATTAACAACCCAAAGAAAAATAACTGATAAAAATGTGCTGTTATGTAGGAGTGTGGGCAACGCTGTATCATATGCCAGAGCTGCACACAAGACAAACCGCTATCGAGTTTCAAAGAAAACAAACAAGTCAGAATCAGAATCAGAAGAAAAAGAAAAAGGAGTCTCTCCCGCTGTGCAGCAGCACGTCCCTTAAGAAGTGTATTCTACAGGTGTTGATCATCAGATAAGATGAGAAGAGCCCGCCCTCATGACAGCACAGCCAATCACGTCTTCTTGCATGATTGACAAGTCAGACAGCCTATCAGCACCAGCTGTCAGAGTCATAGTAGAAGAGCCAGAGACAACAACCCTCGCCAGAAAGAAAAACAGAAAGAAAATACATTTAAAATAAAAATGTATTTAAAAAAAAAATTACTTGCACGTAACAAAATATATTGAAATATTATTACGTGTAAAAAATTTGTGATATAGCCCTCACCCCCCCGCGGGGTTTGGAAAATATGGTAGTCGACGTCGACTTTTAGAAAAATCTGAAGTCGTTCAAGCCCTAATGTTAACTAATGTCACGCAAACACACTGCATTTCTCTGAAATGGCTCAACTTGCAGCCACTACGATGTGTCCTAATGAAAGCCTCCAATTACACATCTACCATGTTCTCTATTTTTGTCCACGTACGAGAGAGAGACAAAAGAGAAAAGAGACAAACTCAATAACCTCTAACCTGATCCTCCATCAGTAATCAGCAGTCAGCTGAAACCTCCGGCCCTCAGGTGCTGTGCTATAGATTAGTCTTGGAAACACTAATTAGATGACAGGGAACAAAAGAGTTTGTGGTGGCAGTGGTCAGTGTGAGGCACTTGTTTTGTGTGTGTGTGTGTGTGTTTGTGTGTGTGTGTGAGAGAGAGATCATTCCATGAAGCCAAATGTTTTTGTGTCACTTAAAGGCATTGCTCACACAAAAACTATCCATAAGTAACGAATATGTTTCCTCTATGCATTTCTCATTGCTAATCAAATTAGCTCTATGTTATTGTTAGCAATAATATGAATAATATCAAGCCCAATATGAATCTGTGTTGGTGTTGCATGCGGTTGCCAATTCTTCTTCATGCTATTAACCCCTTAAACCCAAAGTGTACCTGCTAGTAGTACAAAAGCCTCCACAGACATACAGGTGGCTAAACTAAGCAAGTAAAATCAAATGTAGCTTTCACATGGCATTTTCGGTTGTAACTTGCATCAATCACAAGATATTCCACATGGACGAACAACAATTTTTCAAACCTTTGTTCCAAATGCTGTAATTTTTGAATATCATCACCTTCCTAAAATAATTGCGTAAGTCATTTTTTGACAAAAATGTTTTTTTTGCTTAAGTCATCTCCTCATGATGCTGGCCATCTCTGGTAAAATCCTCCGCATCCTCAGTTGAACAGATCATACAATTCTACCCCTGTAGAATGGCTTATGTCAAGTGTGTTATTCAATTATTGGCTCAGTTTTTTGTGTTTTCTGAGAAACCTGGAAAAATGACTTAGGCAATTATTTTAGGAAGGTGACGGTATGTTATGCTAACACCACTAAATTCTACCCAGATGCAGCTCGCATGTAGAGGAACTTCATCAAAAAAGAAATAAATGTAAAAATATAATACACTGAGTAATAATAAACAGTCTTTTATCAGCAATTTCTCAGCATGAGAATGTTCCAATGTAATGCTTTTTTCCCCTCAAAAAACTGTGTTTTTTCTATCAAATGATACCTCCCTTTTAACTCTCCTTGCTATAGCTTTAGAGTTATGAGTCTTTATATTTGTCTATGTCACTCAGAAAAAACAGCTTTAAAAATGCCTTCAGGCTAAATGGGTTCAAATAGATTAGAACAACATACATGGCCCTCTGGGACTTAATAAATGTATAAAAGGCACGAGTAAGACATGATGTGGGTGTCTGTGTGTGTGCGTAAGTGTGTGTAGGTGTCGTGCCAGCTGGACTGAAGACAGACCAGTCCTCACTCTAAGCCACAGGAATGAGATCATATCTAGGGGACAAGTGTTCACCAAATGTCCAACCAGTTGCTAAGAGCATTACCAGCCAGATTAAAAGAGAGAGAGTGAGAGAGAGAAAGGGTAAAGTGAGAAAAGAAGGAAATGGTTTGTAGCAGATTGTATGAGTGCTGGTTTTGCTTTTGAGTTTGGCCCGGTTTACATCTGGTACACTCATCTTGGATCAGTTTCATATTATGTGTACTTTGAAGAAGAAAAAAAAAAAATTTAAAAAAAAAATTCACTGGATGTGCCAGTTTTGTAATTTGGAACAATTTCATTTGAGCCACTTAGTAGCAATCGAACAAGCAACTGTATATTCTGCTTTCTCTTCAATCTATGAAAAAAAATTGCACTGCTTTACAAAAGTGTGGTGTTAGTCTTTTTTATTTTTATTTCTTAGAAATTAGGCAAGAACACATTAAATTGATTACATTTTACAGTAAAGGCACATTACAACATTCGTGACACTGAAGACTGGAGTAATGATGCTGAAAAATCTGAATAAATTACACTTCAATATACAGTGGAGTTCGGTTATGTCGACGGCCTCGGGGGTTGCAAAAAGCGTTGAGATAACCGTTTAGCGAGATAACCAACACCCAATATGGCGATTTATTTGATGAAGCGATCGGCATGGTATAAAAATGTACATACACTGTCTATGTTTGCTAACAACAAAAGGCATATGTGCACAAACTAACAGCAGATATTTACCAGTATACAATAAAAAACACCTTCGATTCTCCATACAAACCTTTAATTATATTCTCTAACATTGCAAACACAATTTCGCTCACAGCGTAAACAGTCATAACATATTGGTGAGGTCATCACGCTGTACTAGATTGCATACTTTCTTGTGTTCTGCCTGCCTAATGTGCTCTCTCAACAAATTCGGCTTCGTCCCGTCTTTAAAGAACCTTCAATCCGTTCTTCAATCCGCAGCGGCGCCGAGCAGAGTTCACATCAGAAACAGGGACGTGTTTGTGTGTGTACGTGCGTGTGTGTGCGCGTGCTGTGTGGCTGTACTAGATTGCACACTTCCTTGCATTCTTGTCTGTCTAACGTATTATCACCAATAAACGGCTTTAACCAGCCTTGGAATTCAGGGTTTGATTCCCACTTCCTGTATTTTTGGGTGAACAGTTTTGACTGAGACATGATAAACAAGCCAGCTAGTTAGTTTTAGTCACAGACAGGCGCACACACACAGTGGATGAGAGTACGTGACTGAGGCTATGCGAGTCAAAAAAAAATGCAGCGATTTATACTTGTGCAGTGATTTAATTATTTTTTAGACAAAGAACATTTGACATCCCATAATGCCATTGCGTAATCAGCCAGTGGCGGCTTCTCGGACATGCGCAATTTATTTGCACGTGGAGGAGTGAAGATCTGCTCTGCCTGTATCTGGGCGGATCTGCTGCACGAGGACCGCGATCCACGTGTAACGCGAACGCAGCGCATGCGCAGTGAACTCTAAGTCACAAGATAACCATGTGAAGTGGCGTATATGTCCCTCGTTTTTGCTCGAGATACTAGGATTCGGCAACATAAAAGAATCGACATAACCCACAAGAAAATGCTAAGACAAATAGGGAGTTTGGCGGTTCCACTTTAAAAAACGTCGACATAATAGTATTGGCGAGTTAACCGTGACTCGAGATAAGTGAACTCCACTGTATATATATAAATAAACAAACCCAAATTTATGGTAAATGGTAAATTTATTACCAAATTTATGAATGGCAATTATTTTTGTGCAAATAGTAATTCTGATTATAAAATTTGCATACATTCGAGCTTATCATCACTTTAGTTTGCCAGAAATGTGATTCAAAGTGTATTGTTAATCAAGTCAAATGCATGTTAAATGAACTTCAAAAAGAACTTCATATTATCTAAATTCACATTTGTATCATTTCATACAGTACATCACACTAAAGTATGTAATGGATGTAAAGTTCTCTCAGCATGCGCTAAAGCGAGCGAGGCGGTGTATGGTGAACAGTGTTGTTGTCCACACTCACAGTAAATGTGTAAAACAGTGATGGAGAAGATAGAGATTTGTCAGTGTATATGAGAGAGAGGATCTGTGATTTGAATGAATATGTTAGTCAGTAGGTTCTCCGCGGCACTGGGGCAAAGCCACTAACATACCCTCAAAGCCTTGGCATGGTCGGCTGCGTGTGACAACTTCAGTCCTAGTTTACATGGTACCAGGCCAAAAGTGTGTGTGTGTGTCCTTGCACAGGCCCAGCAGTGAGTCAGAGGACTCATGTTGAGATTTGGCAGTCATTTAAATAAAAAGCAACCCTTAAGGCACTAGAGAGGATATACCCATCCAGATACTGAGATACGATCATTCACCAAAACACTTTAAAAAGCCAATAAGATATTTTTAGCAGATTAAAAAAAGCCCAAATCACTGACATAAGGTCAAGAAGAGTATGGTTTTTATCTGTGTGCAAGGAAGAACCTGGAAGTGAGAGAAAGATAAAAGAGAGAGAGAGACCATGTTGCCTTCATAAGTGTGACAGACCGGTGTGCTTTCCAGCTGTTCTACTGCCCTGTTTTAACTCCGCTCTCTCCTCATGTGACCTTACACTGGATATACTGCCACCACAGCACTCAGTGCAGAAATGCATGCGAGTCAAAGAGAACGAAATATGGATCACTAAAAAACCTCTGACTTTCTTTCATCTATGGAGCACAAAAGCAGTAGAGGAATGTGTTGGCTGCTTTGTTCCAAGAAATTGGAATGAATGGGGACTGAAGATGCCAAGCTTAAAAAAAAGATGCAAAGCACCATAAGATCATGTGGGTGTTTGAATCAAGATTGCGAGTTTTTTTTTTTTTACGATTAATCGTGCAGCTCTAACATACAGTTGGACAGACAAACAGTTCTGTTAAGTCGTCTTTCTCATTATCAATGTTTTTCTTCACTTCATCTCTTCTTCATTTCTTTTCCCACACATATGGTTATGTCATGCTGTCAGTAAATGTAGATTTGACCGAGCTAGACAAACAAACAAACTCAATCTAAAAAAATCTCATCTATACGCTACTGTACAGCTAAACGTTGTCAAAGTGAAACACTCTTTCTTTTCTGGGAGAACACATTTTTATCCAATCAACTGCTCTCTACAATGAGAATGACCCTCCCCCAAATCAACTCACCTGCTCTGAGAAGCAAATTCTATTTCAATAAGTTTCAACACGAAACTGCAAAACTGTACTCGTTAAGAAATTTTATAGATCTTAAAAACAGCTCCAATTAAATATCCAATTAACCTTGCTATTTTCAGACTGTTGATTGGCTGTCTTACCTTCTGTGGTCTTTGGAGGGACTGTGTTCTCGATCCGTTTCTCTGTAGCGCTCTCTCTCCCGCTCTCGCTCTGTCTTGTGTCCTCTTTCTCTGGTTTTCTCTCTCACCCTTTCTTTGTTATGACGGGTGTAGTTTTCCCACACCTTGCCACTGTCTATAACATCTGACCAGGAAGCCACGCCCACTACAGGTGAGTACACACCTGGAAAACATGAAATTATTTAAGCAGACACAAATCATTGTCTATTGATTTCATGTATGAGAGATAATATTTAATGATACTAAAATATATAACTATCAATTGATTATTATTAATAATAATACTAAAAGTGTGAAATATAATGTAATATTAAAAAAAAATCTAGCTAGTTCAAATCCGTCCTAACAGAATAAAAGTTGTAAGCAGCACATTTTTGCTGAACATTTAAACAACACATTTGGGACAGATGGCAGGACAACAGCTTGCTATACATCAAGCAAAGCTATTGTTTTCCCTCTGTCTCTCTTTCACACACAAACACTCTTACAACAATCACTGAAAGCTCACAGTGACAATAACCACTTTGGTCTTTTGAGTATGGCCAAATCATTACAACATGTAGAGGTTAACAAGGCCACAGCAGATTTTCTGACATGCTCATTTTTCTGTGTGTATGTCCTTGTTAACCTCTGCCTGCAATAATGATGTGTGCTGGACTGCAGTGGAAATGCTTGCAGTGCATTTCTATGCTCAGTGGCTGGAAACGTATCCCTCCACAGTTGTATAGGAAGTGTGTGTGTGTGTGGTGATGATGATGAAAGGGTGTTGAGTATGTTAACGCTTTTGTATGCAGTTCTACTCTCTGTTGTCATCCCTTCTCCCCCCTCCCTACGTATCCTCACATGTAGAAATACACTCTATGAAGTTTATGGTTGTTGGTGTGTGGCGATCTGTGTTAATGTGAGCAGAAACTCTTCTTTTTGCTCGTTTGACTGTCCAGGGTGTTTGATGCTCCAATTAAGACTGTCCAAATGCAGTTTCCAAATTAAATATTTTCCCACTATTCGCTACAAAACCAAATCCACAAGGAAATGTTCCTCAAACACAGACTTAACACACACAAAACATTAAAAGGTTTCCTTTCCCACACACATATATCATTTAGGAGCCAATGAAAACTTACAATATTCCATTAGCAAGTATATTTCACTTCCCATAAATACCAAATTTATTGTCAGGGCCTAAGCTTTGAATCACATTACTATATAGGAATGATGATTATTAGGTTAGAACTGGCATAGAACCAAAGGTGATAAAGTTCTTTAGAACAATCATTCAACAAAATATACTCATTGAAGGTGTAGTGAATATCTTTCATAGACTTTCAATATTCATACCTGCAGTAAAGGGGTAAGGAGGAGCTGAGCGTCGATCATAGCCTCCTGCCAAACGTCCACTACTGTGATAAGGAAAATAAGGTTAGTTTAAAAAGAGAGGCTCAAAAATCCACTATTTTGCATTAAAAAAAGTTCTTAAAATTGCTGTAGCTCAAACAGTAGAGTGTGGCGCTTGCAACAACAAGGTAATGGGTTTGATTCCCAGGGAAAGCAAGAACTGATTAGAATGTCAATGTCTTCCTTAAATGCAATGTAAGTCGCTTTGGATAAAAGCGTCTGCCAAATGCAGAAATGTAAATATGTAAAATCATATGGATGCATATTCTCTAAAAGGAAAAAGTGGTGCTGTAACATGCAATATGATTGACCCTTATAAAGAGTGTTAAAAGTTTTTTCTTTAACCATTTAATTAAAAACTCATTTGCTCTTAGAGCACCCAAAGCAGGCAAGACCATATTGCTTTTAACTAACAACAAAGAGAAAGGAATAAATAGAGCATACCAACAAAATAGGCAAAAAGTAAGAGAATAAATGGGTAGACAGAACTTTTCTCGATGATCAAAAGACTTTCCTCTGTTTCAGAGCTCAATTTCCTCATTGTTTGATGTTACTGGCATTAACTCAAAGTGCAGCATGCGCCCGGTAACGTGCCAGCAGTGTGTGACTGTGTGTGAGTATGTGAGTAGATACAGCTCAGGCAAACAAGCCATTGCCATAAACCCTGGCTGCCCGCCCTGCTTCCGGGGCGTTCTGCTGGACTAGAAGTTGAGTATGTGTGTGAGAGAGAAACCGTATCCAAAACGACTCCTTGTGGTCAGGTGTTGGTTAAGAGTGCACGAGTTCTATTAATATCTCTGGAAAAGATGCTGCTGTTCTGGTTCCCTTTTCTCTTTGTCCTTTCCTGTATCCCACTTCCTCACTTCTCTCACTCGAGAACCTATTTAAATTCAGCCAGCTAGAGTTTTTCCATTGTTGCTCTATGTCTATACAAGTCAGAACAGACAAAGGGAGATAAGAGGAGGAATTTATGATAATCGGTATTAGATGATCTGGCAGTTATAGTCTCATCTCACCCCTGAGGTAAGCCTTAATTAATGCCTGGCTCATTAAGACAGCTAATCACTGCAGAATTTGACCCTAATGGCCTCACACTAATGGCTGCACAAAGACGCTGCCCATGCAGTAAGCTGCTCCACATTGCTTTGCTAAGGAAGCGTATCAAGAATTATTATAACAATTATTACTGATGCTCCACAACATGTGAAAAGGGATTGCTGACTAGAAATGAAGCTATAGTGAATGTGGATGCCAAGTCTCAAAACATCTAATCAAACCAAAGGCTGAACGCAGTATGCTTTCAATTTAAAATAAAATGGACTGTGAATTCTTTTTGATGACTAGAGAGTTAATGCATGATACATTTAAAGCAGAAGAAAAGGTGCTGTGCTTTTAAAATGATCTCCCAGAGAACCTTGTGGCCTATTTCAGGGGTATCCCTCAGGGCTTTGTACAAGGGCCCTTTATGTTTACTATATACTCCCAGCATGTGAAGTTTATGTGTGAAAAAATGAGTATGCATGTCACAGAGAGGACAGAAAAAAAGGGAGAAAAGAAGAAAAGTGAGTGTTTTGGAGTGATGGTAGGACAGGAAGTGATTCATGAATTATACAGTCGTTGGCTGGCAAGGTTCGGATGAACGGAAACTCCTCCAAGGATGTTTGGACTTGGCAAAGAGACTGAGATGTGAGAAGAACCATTCTTTAAACAACAGAAAAAAAGAATGAAAAAAAGAGAAAACTTAAGGATCAGGAAATGGGGGGAAAAATGAAGGGAGTTGGGTCAGAAGAGGGTGAAAAAGGATATAATTAGCACAGAGAATTAGAGATAAAGAGAAGGAAAGTGCAACCAAATAACTGAGTATATAACACAAAAGAAAAAACTTTAAGTTAATGATTAGCTAAAATGCTTATTGAACATTTGATTTCTGTTTTTTACATTTGATTAATAATGTAAATAATAATAACAACATATCATAATTATCGTAGTTACGAGATAAAAACAGAAAATGGATTCATAAGCAGCTTAGTTGTTGATGACAGCAACATATGTAATAATGACATTAAGAGAAAGAGCACCAGGTAACACTGGATATAATAAAAAGGTATATCCAAAATAAATGTGTGGGGGAACCCAGCTGTCTTTATCGGTTTAGCCTGCTGTCATTTTGGTTCTTTCTATAGGACACAAATGACAGTCAACTGAGAGAAGTCAGAGCTTTCTTAAAACACAAGCTTGACAAAGACATGAAAAGAACATAAATCAACGAAAGACTCACTCTGATGCTTAACGAAGACGTGAACAAAGCAGAAATCCATTTAAAACCCACACTATTGCCTTTCAACAATGGGGAAGCACAGATGTCATTTATCAATGGCAAAATGTGTATTTAGATTTGATTTGATTTGATTTTGAAGTCTGTAAAGTTAGTCTTAAAACTTCCTTAAGCGGCCACTAAAAGGTGATATTACTAAAATACACACACACACACACACACACACACACACACACACACACACCTATTGTTTAAGAAATGCCATGATTCTCCAGGAGCCTTAAAACAATTGGCACTGAACCACACAAATGTTCTGCAGATGATGATGCCTGTCAAACTGTGAGGGGAGTGAATCTAGAAATAAAGTGAGGGGGGAGATAGACAGGCAGAGACTTGGCTGTTTGTCTTTGGGAGAAAGGGAGGAAGAGTATAAGGCATAGATGGATGGGGAGTTCTGGAAGCCTGTAAACAGGAGGCCAGAGTCACAAACATGGACACCCTGTCTGTGTCTCTCTCTGCCTTATTTGGCGTTTGACTGGGTCGGGATGGCTTTTTAACTGTATTTTAGTCCTAAGAAGATAAGCTATAGCGTCAGAGAGCTGAGAGGCATATAAGTACATGTTCAAAAAGACAGACAGACACACACACACACTCCGGGACACACACTTAACCACCTAAAACACACGTTTGATAGCTTCCAAGCACAGAGATGAGCTGAAAGAGCCGGATCAAACTGAATGAGTAATTCTGTGTGTATGAAGAAAGATAGTCACAGTGGATTAACTGAAGCAGATGGGAGTTTAGTGCTTTTGTCTTGATTTCTCTTCTTCTAAGTCTGGGGTGAAACTTTGATGAGCTGCCCTACATACTTTCAGGCAGGAACTGAGACAGGAGTAACGACTCTGACAGACTGAAAAAAAACTGAATTTGTAGATGCAGCCTAGTTTTACTGTGCCATAAACTCCATGAAGGCTGCCAATCACAGCTTTAGGAAGAGTCAGTCATTACTGTCATGAATGAATGAGTCCCATAACTTTTAAACTTGCTTTACTTTCTTTTGCATCTTTTTATTCCTGATTTGATGCTTCCTTTTGGTAATGACCATTTATCATATAATACTCTTCTAAAAAATTATTGTGTCCACAGTAATCATCATTTACTTGCCTGTGCTGTTTGGATTGTTTAGCATTAAAAATGTATAAACTATATATAAACTCAGATAATACGAATGACTATGACTATGATTCAATCCAAAAATATTTAGGGTCAGTCAAATACAAAACTATGTAGAAAAAAAAATGCATAAATAATAAAGCAGCATTTCCATCCCACGAATTTCATCATAATTTATGTGCACGATTCCTACTACATAAAATATTTATTGACTTTAAATGTCTATCGTATTAGTTTATAGGTATTTTTTAATTTTTTTCACTTATCTTGCCGTTTCTCTTTAGAACTTGTTATAAAAAAAAAAAATCTCTGGATGGACACTAAACTAATCATTTCATCTGAATATGAACTGAGTTATTAGAGGTTAGTGAACAAGACATAGGTGTTCTGCAACATCATTAAATCTCTCTCACAAGCTCTACCTATTTGTCTCTCTCTTTCTTTCTCTGTCCTTCTTTTTCTCCCTTTTTTGCCTGTATAGTGACCTGACATGTTCTTGCTTTCTCTGTCTGCTACATCTCCTCTGTCTCTCTCTCCAGTATCTATATGACACCAACCTGGACACATACACAAACATTTATCATACACAATTCCCCCTGCTATAATGCTTAACAAACAATTATTATGGAAAAAGTAACCCTTCAAAATAAGCACTTACCTATCTATCATAGGAGAAGGGGCACCGGGAGGTAATGGAAAACCTGAAATGTCAGGCATAAACAGACATTATGTGAATAATGATTGGTGAAACCAAAACTCTGCATTAAAATATTAAAATCATAAGAATGAACAAAAAATTATTGAATTTATTATAGCAAATGCACGTTTGTGTCTGTTTGTGCGTATGTCCAGATGTCTTGACTTCAAATGACTCAACACTGTTTATGACATATCCAGACAGAATTCAACAAGCATAGCGGCCAGCAACTTTTACTGCCCTTGCTAACCGTGACCCCACCCCCCTTCAGTGCGTGTGTGAAACAAATGGGCCTTCGCAGCACCCCAAAAAAACATGTTCTCCCTCACATGGCTGAGACACACTTATCTGCTTTGATCACACTCAGCCACAGACTCACAAACATTCATGCACATCTGGGCACCATCCCCCTTTTGTTTTTCCACGGACCCCTGATGGGAGTCAGCTCCAAAAGACAGTTTTCACCAAAAACAAAAATGACTGAAAGAAAAACAGTAATTTGAGGAACACAGAAATCACGCAGCTCTGGTTAACACAGAACGTTGCAGAAACGCAGCGTCCCCTCCACTCACAAAGAGCCTCGCAAATCATCCGTGTTGTCCTTGAAACTTCAGAGTCCTCGAAGAAAGCATGTACTTTGTGAACTATGCCCTAAACTATTCTTCTTTTCAGTCCGACTGTGGATGTTATGCTAATTTATTTCAGAGACCGGCTGCTAGTGCACATTAGCACAAGCTTCAAACACGGTTTCTATGCTATAAGAATTTGTCAATGTGTATTTTGAGCACAGGAATAAAACAGGCTACACAAAACTAGTCAAATGTATGGTACCACTTTAAAATAAACTAACACATTACTTAACTTTTTGACTATTAACTTATCACATGAAAGTTTGCATTGATGAGCATTGAGCAGACCCATTTCAGTCTGTTGATCTCACGAATACAATCATTGCAATGTGATTTCTGCATTCTCACGAATGAGTTCACCATAATAATGTAAATACAGTTAAAGCTTCATTATACAGTTAAACATTACAAAATCGATCGACAGTTTCAGACATTACAAAGAGAGCATTCTGTTATTGCTTACTGTACATAATTTAAAATCACAATTCAAAAATACATAAATACTCAGAACATATGCAATGATCTATGCATAACAGATAGAAATAGTGGCCACTTTTATGGCTAAGGTTACTTTCTGACCCAATATATTCAGCTCAGCATCATGTTTTAGTTTCAATCTTTCTGAAAATCCTGCATGGAATTGTGCCTTGTTTGTAAACGAATCCATGGTAAACTTTGTAAAAAAAAAAAAAAAAAAACTCTGCGTAGAGTTTCTGCGTAGACCTGTGTTCGCCTCTCTTGTAATTTACATGCGTGAATTGATGGGTGGGGCTAAACAGGCAGTGATGTGGAAGCAGGCGTCGATCTTCTGCGGGGCCGGTGCTTAGCCACAATATTACATAATAAAGTGCCACATTCCACAACCAGTCGTTTTGGCAGATTAGCTTTGATATCACTAGCCTAACAAGAAATTCTGAGTTCTGAAACGTACAGTTTTTAAATAACTTCATATTTTCCAAAGGGATTTTTGATTTCTCAGTTCATGACCCCTTTATTATAATGTGTTCTCATAAGAATAAATGAAACAAATTTCTTTACTTTTTTTTGTGTGATATTTGACAATGACATGACACAAAAAGAAGTACCGTATTTTCCCACATATAACCCGCAGACGCAGATAATCCGCACCCTCATATAGCCCGCGGGGGTTTTTTTTTTTTGTAAAAAATCGTTGGCATAACCCGCACCCATAGATTTATGAACTTTTTTGTGTAAGTTCACATTTCGAATGTTGCTCGCATGACGTCAGTTATCCATAACTGTTCAGGCTCGGTACACAGTGCTTGTGAACCTGGATGAGATGAGAAGAGCCCGCCCTCATGGCAGCACAGCCAATCACGTCTTCTTGCATGATTGACAGGTCAGACAGCCTATCAGCGCCAGCTGTCAGAGTGATAGTACAAGCGCCAGAGACAACAACCCTCGCAAGAAAGAAAAACTGAAAGAAAATACCGCAAGAAAACCCGTACGTCCTTAGGGATGTAACAAATATATTGAAATATTATTACGTGCAAAAAATCTGTGATATAGCCCGCACCCTTATATAACCCACACACCCCCTGCGGGGTTAGTAAAATCTGGTATAACCCACGGGTTATATGCCGGAAAATACGGATCTTCACAAGTTTGCATTTGTGTCTTTTTTTCTTGTTTCCATCTTTCTTGATTTTCTTTCATTGACTTTTTAGTTGGTGGACCTTTTAATGAAAATGTATATTATGTAAATGGTACTTAAAGGTACTTTATGAACTTTTAAAACCATTAGTGTCCTCTAAAATAATGAAAGTGGATAACTGGACTCTTTTTATACAAAAATATTTAGACTATCCGTACAAAAATGTAAAATACAAATCCACTCCAATCAAATCTGTTATTAAAATTATGATTTGAATGAAACAAGGCTCTCACTCCTCCACAACCCCATTTAATCAAAACGTTCCTCTCCTAACAACTGGCTCTCTCCATCCCCCTCCCCCCTCCCCCCTCCCCCCCGCTCTCTCTCTCTTTCAGCACAGCTGGGTCATTCAGCACATTTTCAGTGCCACGATTGTGCTGGTATGGCACTTTTTCTTTCTTCCCGCTCTGAGCTATTTTTAGCTGCATACAGGCATGGCCGGCGCCAAAAGGAGGGGGTTGGGGGGGTGTATCTGTGGGCCATGCCCCCAAAAGTGTTACTGTGCCCCCATGCCCGCTAAATGGGACCAATTTAAAATGCGTGAAATGCACGCTTCCAATCCATTCTAGAAATATAAGCCCTGGCGCCTGCTCTGCACACAGCTCATTAGCAACACAAAAGGAACGGGGTGGCCATAACGGTACAGCGATATCCGCAGGGTGAGTGAGTCAGAAAGAGAGGTCTATAACTTAAAGATGGGGAGGTGGGCTTATTCTACGATAAAATGAAAATGGCCCGTTCTGGATTAAAGGCCTAACTTCAAAGGCCGGGCCTGACCAGGAAGTTTGATATTTTGACTGTATTAAATTGGATGAGTGGGTCCTAAAAAGGGGGATGATGGGTGAGTCTGTCAGTGAGAGGTCTGAGTGGGCTGGAGGAGGAGTGGCAGGAGGCTATTTCTGATGGAGCTTTGAAGCAGAAGAGGAGTGGAGTTAAGAGAGCTCAACTATAGACTTCCTGTTGAAAGCGAGGCGAAGCAGCATCTGAGCAGGAAGTTGGCCAAGCTGAGAGCCAGCAAGCCTGCGCTGCAGAGGAAAACCTGGAGAGAATTACGCACACCTGGACATAGACGCACCGGCTCAAGCGCACATGTTGTCAGACTCCTACGTAGACACATGCACACTCAATATTTAGTCACTGTCAAATGATACATTCACAGCTGCTAGAGTGCATCTGGTTTAATACTGAACTCTAACCTTGAACCTATGCATAAATATCATTTTGGGGCATTTCACTACCCTAGTGTGCAATATTTCAACACAGAAAACGCATTAAACAAATCCACAAACTACTTCATGGGGCAGTGGATATAGATTCATATCATACCTGACAAAAATGCAGAAAATACAGGTTCTCTTCAGACCAGGAAAAAGCAGCAGGTTGCTCAACATGGGGTGAATCAATCACATCATGGATAATTGTTGTCATGGCAACCACAAATTACCTACGGTCGGCCATATGTACAGTGCAATGAAAACATCAACACAACCTTTGACCTCACTTGGACTGTTCATTTGCTGGTGTTAGGTCAAAAAAGGCCATAAAACACATCATAATAGATCTCATATTTGAAGATATGGCTTAGCTCATAAAATAAGTTTGGGATTGGTAAGATTATTGAATATTTACGAAAAAAATTGAGTAAAAATATTACAATTAAAGGTAACAATTTTCTATTTCAATATATTTTATAATGTAATGCAATTCACAGCAACTTTTACTCTAGTCTTGATGTCACATGATCATTCAAAATGCTGATTTAATGCTCAAGAAACATAAAATCTCTAATCTTAGTATTATTAGATTTGACACAATCTAATTTACATTTAATATGCTGGTTAATATGCCGGACTGCATCTTTCGGACGTGCTCTGCTAAATTTTGGAACTATTATAAGTGAGATTTTTGCTCAAGGACAAGCTGAAGAAAAGCCTGCAATGTCGTAGCATTCACATGCTACTACGTCACTACAGAGCATGAGCCAGTCCCATTTCTGCTGACACAGTGAGTGTGGAGCTCGCTTACCGGGTGGTGGTGGTATAAGGGAGGGTGTGGTGCTGATGGAGGGAGGAGGGAAAGGTGGAGGTGGGATATTTGGAGGAAAAAAGGGCAACAGCTTTGGGGAGGATAGCTTTGTGTCCGAGGATTCCTCTGAAACGACCTGAAATACACACACATCACAGATATATATGAGATCAGTCCTCTTTATGTCAATCAAGCACACAAAAACACACCTGGATGTTATTTTCATCAGCGCTGTGACGTCTTCGGCCTTCCACTCGACTGATGGTCACTGCTTGTCCTCCGATAACACTGATCGAACCGCTCGACTTCCTGTTCACACCCACACACATAAATCAAAGTCGGATCATTATGTTAAGTCCATATGTGTGAGTGAAGAAAATAAAATGTGCGCTGCACACTGCAAGCAATTTAATGAACTCAAAAGATCCTAGCACTTTTTTAAATCTATTTATAGAATACTAGGTAGGCAGAGAAACATGCAACCTCAGTCAATGATATTTTCCTGCTGAACTGAACAATATTTTTAGCTCATGTAGACACAGCAGTTACACACTTGCATGAATGTGTGCTTAGGTAGTCATCATCATTCATAAATCTTCAAGTCCCCTGAAACATGGCTACTAATATTTTCAGCTAAACACAAATCGGCAAGTCAATCAATCAATCAAAACCGAGCGCATTAATACTGCATCAAACATTATGCATTCAACAAGAAAGTGAGCGTTCAAGAGTCTAAGTAACGGTCAGCCTGTCTGCAAAAGTCTGTCATTGTTCATGTCTTACTGGTAAAGTTTGGGACAAAGTGTGTCACCTACTTTCAGCAGACACGACAGTGGATTTAAGTGCTACCTTCTCATGATTTTATATAAAAGGGACATTAAAAATTCACACACCAGCCCTGGCACAGCAGTCTGCTCTCATCGCATGCTTTCTGTAGTTTTTAAATCACAGGGATTGTTCGCCCAAAAATAAGTGTTATCTTATTATTTCCTTGCAAGAAAGAAGATATTTTGCTGAATGCTGGTAACCAGTTTTGGTTACCATTGTATGGGAAGAAAAAGAAAAAGAAAAGAAAAGTGTCAAAATAAATGTTTTATGTTCCACAGAAGAAATAAACTCATACAGGTCTGGAATGAAATGAGGGTAAGTAAATGCTGACAGTATCATCATTTATCCCTTTAAAGGTGCACTCAGTAATTTGCCTTCGTTACAAATATTTTACACTATATTAAATACATAGTACTCTTCAAATTATGTTTAAAATCCTGTTAATAACATCAGTTGGAGACTTCGGTCATGGGCTTTTACATGGAGAGGGTCGCCACACAGAGCCATTTTGATATCACATGATCAGCCGAATATTATTCACATTATCCACCTGAAATCCTTGTTATTGGAAACTTTTTCTTGTGGAATAAATCATGGCTAACTGCGAATATAAATCTTTTAAAAATGGCTAAAAACTTGGCCACTAGGTGTAGAAGACAACGAACAAAAACTAGAGGTTTTTTAATGCAAGACAAAATACGACTTTTTTTAAGAATGTTTCAACTGTCAGTGAAAAATATTAAATAAATAGATATATCTTTTAAAATGTCTTCTTTTGTGTTTCACAGAAGTAAGTACTGTAACATAATGATACGACATGTGGGTAAGAAAGTAATGACAGAATAATCACTTTTGGATGAACCAACCCTTTAAAGTTGCGAAAAGGAATCAGAAACAGATTTTTTTTCCATATTGTGACGTACATCATGATTGGATTGTAAGATGTGGGTGTTGCATTCAAAAATGGAGGCAGAGAAACACAGCGGCAGGGGTTTAGTGGATTAAATTATTGGAGACGTCCTGCATATGTCACCAGAGAGAATACTTCCTCAAGTTATTGGAAGATCCGGATATAACATTTTGATTAAAAATCTATTTAAAAAGAAATATTTATTTAAAACATATGCATTAAGAAAATGGATAGGGCGATTTATCATTGAAGAAGTCTCATTAATATGACAGTATGCAGTCAAGATGTGCCTGAATATGGACATGAACTCACATGAACACTTTTTTTAGTGTGCAAAAACATTGCATTATAATAGCTGAACAAGATCTCTTAAGGCCTGTTTGATTCAGAAAATGCCACCTCATGCTCTGTGTTTAAACGTGCGTACTGTGACTGACTCCAGCATCCTGTCTGTGCGTGTGTGTGTAATAATGAAAGCCGGACTGTTGCTTTACCCTTGAATGCTCCGGTTCATACACGTCCCCCTGAGCAAGGCATAACCTTCAACTGATCGAAGAGAAGTTCAAGGAACGGCTGATTAAAAATCACCCCTGCTAACTCATGCCCAGGACCAAAGGCAGTCTGGACCACCAGTACTGAACCATGGCGTGTGTGTATTTGTGTTGTGTCTCACAGTGCTAGTTTAAAATATTACGAGGTTTCAACAGTCAGGATGTTTTCTTCAGGGGAGAACAGAAAACAAGAGCTGATAGAAATCAAGATCTGAATGAAAAAGAGAATTAAAGCATTAAAACGAGCGTAAACAGGAATAACGTGCGTAAGGAGCGTTTAGGACAACAGCAGAAAGCCATTATCACGAAATGACGCTGTTACAGGGAACATGGCTGGCACGCACAGTTAAAAAGCTGCCATTAAGCTGTCCTACACTGCCTGTACACCAAAAATATAGAAAACACAACGCTTCTTCATTACAGATTCTTGATACAATTGTTTAACTCAATCTACACTGAATGAAAAGGCTGACTGACATTCAAAGCATCCTCTCTACGTCTCCTGGGAAAACACTTCCAAATACCTTTAAGTGATTTTAGGACTCAAGCCAAAGACTATTAAACCAAATTTTGTTGGCTATTATCTTTGTTTAAAAGGGACAGTTCACCAGAAAAATGAACAATCTGTTATCATTTACCCACATGCTGCTCAAAGAAAAAAGAAAGACAGTAAAGTGTGTATGGTTAAACCAACACTTGGTTAACTGATATGTTTGATTTAGGGTTCATGAACGCACCTGGATGAGTATTCAGCCAGATCACTGGAGCTCTGATGCACCTGGAAAGAAAGAGAAGAGAGAGAGAGAGAGAGAGAGAGAGAGAGAGAGAGAGAGAGAGAACACACTCATATGAATACATACATATTCTGTGTACAGAAATTATCCAAAACTTCTTGGACCGCCTTAAGAGGCAGAAATGTAAGTCACCATTGGTGCTTCCAAAGTAAAAGTTGTTCTAAAAAGTATAAATTCAGTAAATTGCTCCTAAGATACCTTGTTTTAGCCAAATTCTAAAGGTAGCTTCACATGTGAAAACCTATAATACACTGCAAAACACATAAAATCTGGCAGACTTCTCAGGGAATCGAACCCATGAACTTGGCATTTCTAATGCCATGCTGAAGCTCTACTGTTTAAGCTCCACGAATAGAAAATACAAAAAAATACATTTCACTGTTTCGCCCAATATTTATGTCTACTATGTATTTTTACGCTTACGAGAGCGTATTAATGTGCTGTTATCTTAGCAACATGCAGTCATTGGAATCAACTGCATGTCGAGTATACTGTGTGGAAGACTATTGGTGCATTCAAATCATCTTGGAAAGATTGTATTTATGAGTTGGGCGTGCATAAACGACACATTTTGTAGAAGTAGCCTATTTTTTAGCCTATTTTTGTAGAATAGGTACCTCGGCATCTTAGTAAAGAAAACTAAAGAGATTCTGAAAGCACTTGATACCATAATTGCAACTTCCCATATCATAAATATGGGATATAATAACTTCACAGGAGAACTTGAACGCACCATATTAGAGTGGCACATAAAGCGCCCCGAATCAGTCATTTATGAGTTTTCTTGGCAGTTAGGACGCTTCCTTTGAAGGTAGCTGTCTATGAGGCAGCAAGGTATTTCACTAGGCTTTAGAACAGAGCTAGCAAGTCTGAAACAGCAGTAAATGCCCTGTCACAACTCATTATCAACATCTTAGAATGAAACATCGTGAGAGAAGTGAGGGCATTTTTTAAATATGCTAAATGTACCATTATTTTGCTGGATGACGCCAGGCTCAGGATCTCTAGGCTCATGCGAAGCCGTCTTTGTTTGTCACAGTACGCCTTCCAGGTGTCCTCATTAAAACCATAGTTAAAGTAGTCAGACAGATCCGCACCTGCATTTATACACAGCATGCGCTGAGAGAGTTAGTACTAGAGAAAATGTACATTTAAATCTGAGGTACATACACATACACACACTTCAGAAGACTTAACACAATCAACTGCACCTGGTTTCCTCCATGGCTTCTCCTCAAAGGACTCTGCATCCACCTGCAGGAAACTGCCTTCAGCATCCAGATCCAGCCCTCTAGACTTAGAGCCTGACTCACAGCAGATAAGACTTTAGAGGCTGGATTCTCACACACAGATCAAACCAAACCCAGAGAAATGTCCTAAAAGGATCCTTGCTAGCAGAGTTCAGTCAGCCTTAAAGCTTGCTTCAGGAATACATGATCGCAATTTGAAAAATAAATTATATTATATATATATATATATATATATATATATATATATATATATATATATATATATATATATATATATATATATATATATATATATATGTGTGTGTGTGTGTGCTTGTGTGTGTGTGTGTGTTTGTATTTAAACTAAATTAAGTGATCTAATCATCAACTCACCCAATCCTTTGGAAAATGTAAATTTCAGGAGGACAACACTTTTTTAATTTATTATTATTTTATATTAATTGATTATAGTAATTGTTATCTATTATTATATTTCTACTATTTTCTACTCATTTATAAAAATGTATTTTCTATAAAGTAAAGAAAAATATTATTAGAATTTTTTCCCCTTATAAGAAACTTGGTGGAATATAGTCAACATTGCAATATTTGAAGACTTAAAAATACTTTCTTTTTTTTTTGTTTACTTATTTGACACAGGTACAAATGATGTAATGTGGAAAATAAGGCAGTAATGAGGTTGCACAAAAAATTGTGGGGCACGTTTTTGGTAATTCAAATGTGCTACTACTTAAAAATAGGTTTACTACAAATTAGTATACGAGTTGAATAACATTAATTACCTGCACTTTATTACCTGAGACAGAGGTCTTTATGTTCAGACTGATGGAACTGGAACCAAATGACCTACAAAGCGACAATTAAGTATCATTATAGCAATTTATTATACCCAGAAAGCCTTAAGACGTCATAAGTATGGCATGAGAAAGCTTGACAATGACATACATAACTAAAGCTGTCAAAACCCCTGACTGAATTACTCACGAGCCCTGAGATCCGCCTGTTTTAATGTCACCGATGGTCACACAGACATCATCCTCACTGTCTGATTCACTCTCCTTTGAGAGGGAAAACAAAACAGATGTGTTTGCAAAGTCAAATGAATGTCCTATATTATCGTGACTAAATGAAATAAAAAGTTTAAAACATGTTTTGTTAAAACAAGTACCTGGTAGCTGAGTCTATTTACACCATCCACATCGCCAATCAGAGCACTGCAGAAGTAAGATCTCTTTTAAGCAACCAATTAGATCATACAAGAACACATATATATTAAATGATCAAAAGATAAAACATTTTTGTTACATCTTCAAACTAGTGAAAAATCTAACTGATAGTTTGAGAAAGCAATTCATACGCAAGCGGTTTGAAGCAAAAATAAGCGGTTTGAAGAAAAAAAAATAGCAAAAAAAAGTATATATATATATACAGTGGAACCTGGTTATGTCGACGGCCTCAGGGGTTGCAAAAAAGCGTAGAGATAACAGAGGATCGAGATAACCAAAAGCCAATATGTGTGTGTGTGTATGTTCTATAGTGTATTCTATAGTCTATTCACAGTATATGAGTATCAGCTGAGGTCAGTTGTGTGAAACTTCATTTTGCTTCAGATGCACAGATTCCTTTCAGCATCATCTGCCTGTCTGATTTAATCACATGCACTAATTGAAGCTACAGAACAATAAAAAGGCTTTTACACCAAGCAAAAACGGGATCAATTTACAAGCACATCTTTAGCTGCAGGCCTACATTAGTTTAAGTGAGGCCTATATCACTGTGGCCTCATCAAGCTTATTTAAGGCCAATGCAACGTGAGGGAAAATTCCCGCTTGGGTTTGAGTTTTGCCCCGACTCTAATGAAGGTGAAGCAATCCAACCGATGAAAAACGCTGCGTCGACTCCAAGAAACAGCTAACGCGTCTCTACGCTATGCTGGGAAACAGAGGAATCAAACAATGGTTAATATTCCTTCTCATTCCTACTCCAGTGAGCACATAAGAAGAGTTTATACTGTGTTAGCCCTGTGCGGATCCAATGCCGAATTTAACAAGCATCAAAAGAGTTCCATCAGACACGTGTGGCTTGATCCAATTTCAGAGCATTTTTGCAAAGACGACCTATCGGCACAGACGTGTCCCATGCCGCTAATGTGCATGCATGCTCGTTACTAAACGGTGAAACGGGCATTAAATGTACACGCTTCATTTGTACAGCGCTACTTGCCCTAACAGGAAATAAATGTGTCAGCCTCTCTCATTCGGAGTCACCACACCATTAGGTCTCGTAAACTCAGTTCAAATGCAAAAGCAGCCGGGGCTAAAGTGACCTGAAAGTTTCTGACATTGCCAGCAGCAGAAAATCCCAAAACGGCAGAGAATTTAAATGTTAATGCGTGTGCTTGTGTTAGTAAATGCTGATGAAGCACATTTGTATATGCAAATGAAATCAAATGTGAGGAAGAGCTACTTAAAAGAGGCAAACAGACATTTTGGAAAAGATTAATAAATCAACCGCCTGATTAAAGCTATGCCAACAAAATACTGCAATAATTAATCCAAAGGTCTTTGCACCAGTTTTTACTATATAATACTTTTTTTTTTTCCGCCAGGGTTCAAACTATAGAGGTTTATATGCAGAGTTGTGAGCTGTGAAGTTTAAAAAAGGCTGAACAACATTCATTCATAAAGACTTAAATAGATAAAAGGTCAATGATGGTATTGGTAACATTAGAAACTATCAATCACACGTTTCTCATCAATAGCTGGGCACACTCACCTGAACACTTCCTTTTCCGTTGTCTCTTCATCATCAAAACTGTCATCTATTAATCATACAGAAGTAGAGATCAGCACAAGATTTGTGATTTCACATGAAAACAGCCAGATGTTGGATTTAGATTTAAGTTAAAGAAGTTTACAGTCAATTATATATACTCTATAATTTGATACACAAATGTCTATGGCATTTCAATGTGATCAATATTTTGCCAAAAAAACAACAACTATTGTACGCAATCATCTGCCAACTGATGGACAGTTTACACACTTTTTTAGCAAAGTAAAAGCCCTTTTAGTAAAACTGAAAACACACATTACAGGCGTCTTGTACATGTGTTCTATAGCGGTGAAATCTTTCATGATTTTTGTTGATGGAAACATAAGAATAACTTCTATATCTTAGTAATATTTGTTAAACGCGAGGATTAAATATGGGCGATCAGATCTCTGGATCATTTAAATATATAAATTGTTCCATTAAATAAAAAGTGATCGTTATGCTATTAGCAGGATGAAGATGAATCACTAAAATTAAAAAGTTATCAGATGGTGGGATCAATTTCATAATCTAAAATGCAGCCAGTTTAAGAACGGATCAATTTATGACCTGATTCAGAAAGTCAACTCTATATTATATTGTATTGATTTTTCTTCTGTCTGATGAACACGAAACAGCACTTGTCATGCCCTATGCCTGAAATAAATTAATAAAGGAATATGTTATGTAAGGTGTGTAAATGTATTTCTGCCACATGCTCTCTGTAATCGCAGATTTGAAAGTAAACGTAAGGAAAGGATGAATAACGGTCTCTCAGGCCGGGTCAGATCCCTGTGCTTTCGGTTTTTGGTGGATGTTGGTCAGGTGCTTCATCATTTGATCGCGAGGAGGCTTGACTTGCCTTCTAAACTAAGTTTGATGGTTAATTTGTTTATTTCTCACCTCCGTAAAGCCAGTCCGTTTCTTCATCGGCGGTTTTCTCCACTTCGCTCGCGGACATGATCACCGATTTTTGCGCTTTGCTTTGAGTTCAGACGCTCGGTTTGATTCGGTAATTCACCTAAAGTAACTTTAAGCAGTGTGATGAGAGTTTCGGGGGTTATTGTCACAGCTGTCACAGCGGGGACGCGCCGCGTGCTAGTGTAACAGGTGCGCGTTACCAAAGAGACGCCGCTCGACGCGCGCGCACGTGCGCAGGAAGTTCAACATCAACACACGAATTAAAAAAGTTTGTTTTTTCATTTAATTATTTATTTACGGACACACGCGTGCTCTCGTCACTATCCAAAACTTTTTTATAACAGACAAAAGCCTTGTCTTTATTCTTACCGCCTTTTAAAATATATATATTGATATATTTTAAATAAAGGCAACCAACTTTACCAAACTAAACTCATATCAAATAAAATACTGCGATTAACATAAGAAATAATAATAAAAAGACTACTACTACTACTACTACTACTACTACTAATAATAATAATAATAATAATAATAATGATGATGGTAATAATATTAATAATAATAAAGAATGAAGGTTGTGATCTACTTCTAGTTTAAAATTAATATTTAATGTTTACTTTCATAATATACCATCGTTTTCCACTTTTCCAGCTGATTGCTACATCATGACGTATAACTATCGCGACGCCTCTGCGCCACGTCACCTTCGCGAGACTCACGTGGGTTTGTTTTGAACGTTGTCTGTTTGACAGTTCTGCTGTTGCCTTCGTTCGTCTCCATTTAAAACGTCAGCATTTGCGGAAATATGTTGCCGACGGATGGTGTCGTGTGTTTCCCCGGGCGGACGTGGGAAAACGTGCTGTCAAAGGTAAACAAGGCTGTCGTGTTCGTGGACGACCGGTGTTCGGAGAGTCTGCACTGGAACGGAGGAGCTGCGCTTCTGTTCGAGGCCGGAGCTCGAAACATCAAACAGTTCTCTAGCTTTGAAGCAGGTGGACAGAATGAACCCAAAGCTGTGTTTGTGGTCAGCACCGTGCTGAAAGGTAGAACCGCAGACGTTATTAAAGACATCATATCCCTCAGTCACTTTCAGTACTGTGTGGTTGTCACAACTGTTCCTCACTCCCTTCACCTGCTTGTGAATAATGTGAGCGCTGATCTGGAAGGGAACCCTGTGTTTGAGCAGTTTGAAGAGAAACTGTGTGAGTGGATGGGTGATATGAACTATACTTCTGAGGTCATGTATGCTCCTGTGGTCTTTGCTCCTCTGACGCACCACCTCCAACTTTTGCCTGCTTTCTCTGATGTCTTCCCTTTATTGGATGTTGATCTTGAGTCCATCAATGAGAAGAGGCCGGAGAAAAGACGATTTGGGAGTCTCATGGATGTGGATATCCACTCTCTTCCACCTGAGCTGCAGATTCAGATTAAAGCTCTGGCTTCGGCCCTCAACACCCTGTTTGAGTTCATCAGTACCCGTGAGGAGAGCTTTTCGGTGGGTCCGATGAGCCGTTTGATCGCAGGGGAGCTGGCCAATCACCCACGGGCCAAAAACAGGAGGAAGACAGCCCCCAATAAAGCATCAATAGTGTTTGTTGATAGAACCCTTGATCTTACAGGTGTAGTTCAATTTGTCTAAATATGTATTCATTATTATTTTACTCGCATAACGTGCCTTTTTTTACACTTTTTGAAAGAGAAAAAAAAACACATAAGTGTTTATTTTATTAAACCTGATCGATTTTGCTTCTTTAGATTACATTTATCTATCTATCTATCTATCTATCTATCTATCTATCTATCTATATATATATATATATATATATATATATGTGTGTGTACCTATATGTATTCTAAAAGAGTTAGTTAGTTATTAGTTTTACCCTGTTCACCAGCGTTATCTTGCCTTATGTTCATTGTGTTATATGCTAACTTCTAATACTATATATTCTTTCAAAAACCAATTTACTTTTTCCTGTTTCTCTTATTTCCCAATCTGTAGGGGCTGTTGGCCATCATGGTGACAATCTGGTTGAGAAAATCCTGTCAGTGTTGCCACAGTTGCCAGGTCATGTGACTGATGTTCAGGTGGACATGTTGGAACTCACACACCTGAAGCAGTCAACTGATACAAAGGGCATCTTGGCACCAGGCTGCTTGGCACAGAACCAGTGAGTCCTTTGTTAGTTATTTTCTTCTTCTTCTTTTTTTTGTTTAATAGAAAACACACAAAAGCACACTTGTTAAGCCCAGGGAAAGAACATGTAATGAGTGCTTATTCATATTGAATGGAAATAAAATGTATATACAGTGGAGTTCACTTATCTCGACTCACGGTTAACTCGCCAATCCTATTATGTCAAAGTTTTTGAAGTGGAACCGCCAAACTCCCTCCCTATCTCATGTCTCATGAGTGTACTTAGTTCACTGCACATGCGCTGAGTTTGCGTTGCACGTCGCTCTGTTAGTGACACTTCTCTCACAGCACCGCACAGCACTCTCTGAAGTGAAAGCACATATCTTTCTTGCGCGCTGAGCAGAGTGCGCGTCAGAACAAAAGCAGGTGTGTGTGTGTTTATCTAAGCCTCATACTTTGATCTGATGCACGCTCTGCTCAGCGCCGCTGCGGATTGAAGATTCAGGTGGTTAAAAGACGGGACGAAGCTGAATTTGTTGAGAAAGCACATTAGACAGGCAGAACGCAAGAAAGTATGCAATCTAGTACAGCGTGATGACCTCACGAATATGTTATGACTGTTTACGCTGTGAGCAAAATTGTGTTTGCAATGTTGGAGAATATAATTACTGGTATTGTATACTGGTAAATCTCTGCTTTTAGTTGGTGCACATATGCCTTTTGTTGTTAGCAAACATATACAGTGTATGTACATTTTTATAGCATGCCGATAGATTAATCAAATAAATTGCTATATTGGCTGTTGGTTATCTCGATCCTTGGTCGAGATAACCGTATTCCACTATGTATTTATACCTTGATTATGTTTTTAAATTCTCACAAATAAAACATATAAAAAAATGTAACATGTTTTAAATTAATTGATTACACGTTTTATACAGGCTGGTTGTAATATTACCTAATTTAAGGTATTAATACACATTATGCAGGTTCAGACCTATGGTTTGATCTTGGAGCTGATTAGAACTGAATAAGTTTGTGCTGAAAAGGGATAGTTCACCCAAAAAATAAAATGCTGTATTATTTACTCACCCCAAACCTAAATAACTTACTTTCTTCTGTACAGCACAAAATATGTTTTCAAAATTGTTTTTGGTCCATAGAATAAAAAATCTCAGAATTACATCAGTATTGTCTTGTTGTTGTGGATTATCCCTTTAAAAGCAAAGTATATAACAAAGGTTACTCCAAGGTCAGGAAACTAAAATTGTTTAATTATATCCAAAACAGGATTCCAGCAATTTCTCAATACCAATTTCTGTACCACAGCAAAAACTTGCCGGTAACTATTTTTTTTAACCATTTAAAATGTTACATTTTGCTGAAAATTAATTAAACACACATGCATAATGTAAACATAGCTTCAATATCTTTACGAATGAAAAGTAAAAGATGAGTATTAAAATGGAACAAAGAGTAGTTCAGATTTTCAAGGTTGGGTTCATTATCATTATTTCTGTTTTTATATTTACCTAATGACATAATAGGCTACAGCAGCTCTATTAATCTGTATTTAAATATCAGATTTCTTGACCCGTCTGATAGTTTTGTCTTTTGCTCTTAAGGGAATGTTCCTACTCTAGTTTGGTTTAGACAAAAACCTCAGTGCTGGTAAAGGATTAGAGAAATTATTGCATAATCGCGACTGTTCTCAAAGTCTGTCTGCTCACTGAAGGAAAAATCTGAGGAAACCATGAGAGTTGGTTCCCCACATGTTGGCACAGGAACAATGCCTAGCCTAGTATTTTTTTATGGAGAACCACCATTTCTTTAGTCATCGTAAATGTGTGTATTTGAATAACTAAATGGGTTTGCTAGAGTTTCTGCCGATGTCATTTCCTATGGGGTGGGATGTGGTAATGAATGACCCCAAATTTCTGCTGTTCTGTGAGATATTGTCGTTCTGCTCAATTGTTTTAATACGTATTTGGTGAACTCGCTCACTTTCTGAATGTAAAATAATGTTTTCCCTAAATGAACCCAGTCATGCTTTTTGGATGGGGATTTTTTTTGCTAAATATACTGTATGTCCAACAGTTGAACTCACTCATGAGTGAAAACATCAAGTGTCATAATCTTTGGTATAATTGACACCATATAAGCTCTCTGGCAGATAATTTGTGATGATTGTCATATATTGATATAATATTCTCTTGATAAAATACTTTTTTTGAAGCAAGTTGTGTCAATGTCAAAACTGAACTTCATCTGGAAGTCAAATGGCAACAGTAAGGAAACCCAAACGCTGTTTACGACCCATTAGGTCTAAACCACATGTTAGATGTGAGGATTTGTTAAAAGAGGAACTTGTTTCGTATGTCTGTTTTCTTTCCATATCCCATCAGACAGGGATTCAGACAGGAAAAGCAAGAACTGATTAGAATGTCAATGTATTCCTTGAATGCAATGTAAGTCGCCTTGGATAAAAGTGTCTGCCAAATGCATAAATGTAATGTAAATGATTCAGAGATCACATGTCTCTGGAATACAAACTCCACAGTGATTGAGTTTATTCATCTCTGCCAATGAATAAACCAGTTTCACTTTATACATTTCATGCAGCCAAAGCTGCCAGATTGATCTTATGTCCAATGTGGGCTCCCGTTGTGACTATTTGTCATCTCAACCCTGTTGAATTAGTGTTGTTGGAGAGCACTGATGCTGTTTTACCTACACACACAGACGAATGCCGTATTCCAAGACCACATCCCTCCACCACCATTACTGGTTACAGTAGCACCGCAGTGCTGAGTACAAACACACTCTTGAGACCTCCATGTAAATATACAAGTGCTCACTGTTAGCCAGATGGTGTGGAGACTGAATGGGACAACTCTACATTTGAAGAGCTTTCTGTGTGTGTGAATTGGTTTCCATTGTGTTGCATTTTTGCAGCACTTTGTTTCCCAGAGGGCAACTTATGATAACCTTTTTTGTTTTTACACCAATAAAACCCAGAATTGACCGTATTTTCCCGCATATAACCCGCAGATGCAGATAATCCGCACCCTCATATAGCCCACAGGGTTTGTGTAAAAAAAATCATTGGCATAACCCGCACCCATAAATTGATTAACTTTTTTTAATGTAATTTCACATTTCGAATTTTGGATGTTGCTCGCATGATGTAAATTATCCATAACTGTTTAGGCTCGGGACACAGTGCTAAATTCAAACAATAAGAAAACAAACACAAGTCAGAATCAGTCAAAAAGCAGTCTCTCCCGCTGTGCAGCAGCACATCCCTTAAGAATCGTATTCTATAGGTGTTGATCATCGGATGAAATGAGAAGAGCCCGCCCTCATGGCAGCACAGCCAATCAGTCATCTTCTTGCATGATTTACAAAGGACAAAGACAACAACCCTCGCAAGAAAGAAAAACAGAATGAAAATACCCTTACGTCCTTAGGGATGTAACAAATATATTGAAATATTATTACGTGTAAAAAAATTGTGATATAGCCCGCACCCTTATATAACCCGCACACACAAATGTTTGTGCAGTATGGGCTCTTTTTGAAATATTACATTTTGTATCATAATGTTGTTTTAATGATGTGTTAGTACTTGCGTAGTCGTGTGTGGTAATTACCTCAGTATGTGCTCATTCTGTCATGATGTGATCTGCACTTTAACTGAGTAATGGATGTTTGCTCATGAGTGAATGTTTTTGAATTCCCTAGGATGTCATGTTTTTTTTTAACCTCCTCATGTTTCTAATTTAAGTTTGAGGGTAAAAACTCATTTATTTTGCCCACTCTCTCTGTATCTACACTGGTTTCCCTTTTTTCAGGCTGTGCTTTATTCTCGGCTGGAGCTCCAGGACTCAGTGGAGGAGAACCGGTCCAGTTCCACACAGTCAAATCCATTCAGTGTGAGAGTGGGGATTTTTAGCTTTAACTCAGCAGGGAAGCGAGTCACAAGCCTAGGGTTTGTTTAGCAGAGTCTAGACAGGCTCCAGGCAAATATCGAATCTTTTGATGCATTCTGACAGGGCCCAGCTGATCCTCAGGAGAGCAACTCAACTCCCTAGAGTCTTAATGTCCATAAACGTCTCTCGAGACGTTGTGTAATGCCAACTAAGTCATTCATTTCTGACCGCGTTTTGCTAGCCTAATTATCTGGGTCAAAGAATAAGCACACATATCAAACACAAATAGTTTAATGCTTCACTTTCATCCCTCTACAGCTTTTTTTTAAAAAATATATATAATTTCATATTTCATAGAAAATATGAGTGGTGCTATTTTGTGCCACCACAATGAATGGTGTTGCATGCACATTAAAAAGGCCTAAAAATTAATTTTTCAGTCTGACTAAATTATTTATTTATTTATTTTCAGTCTGGTTTTTGTGATATCGGACTAACCGTTCTACATGCTTTTAGCTCGGTTTCGGCCAGCATGTATACATGTTAATTCAACTGCAGATGGTGCCTGTGTTGTGTGGCATATTTTGATGCACAGCGTGTGTTTTATCATTTGAATATTTGATTCAGCATTATCTAATAGACAGACAGATGAACTGTAGCTTGACTGCTGTATCTTAATTATAACTTCACATGTAAACATTCTTACTATTATGAGTGGTTTTATAAAAACTGCAGAAATCTTTTTTTTCTTGAATGGGTTCATCAGGCTTTTGGTTCTAACCTTGGTTTTTAAGACTTTAAAATGTTTTGAGTGTTTTTAGCTCTTTGCTAAGAGGTTTGGGGTCTTTGCTTACTGGTCAAGATCGATATAGAATATTTGTTATGCATAAGTATCTTTGATAATCTAACCTCGAGATAAGTCTATCTGATTTTCCTGTTACAGAAAAGTAATGGCACATCTACAAACCCTGAACTATTTGAGGCATCATTGATGCCTGTGGCACGAATTGTGCCAGGTTACACACCAAACTTTAAAGAGATACTGTAACTCCAAAAACATATCCATATGTATTATTCACGAGTTTCTTGAAGTATAAGGTCGTTTATTGCGAAATGTGCAACCAGTGTACATTCATGTTCACTTGTTATGAACAAAACTGAATGTGCGTTAATGCAACTCGCTGGAAATTTCCCTTTGAAAGTGTTGCAAAACATGTCAAAAAATTACATTTAAAAAGTCCACCACAGGCATGTTTTTCCAATTAGCCTGGGTTGCTTTTTCTTATGGTTTGCCTTCTAGAACACAAAGATATTTTGAAGAGTGTTTCAAATGTTTAATCAAAGTCATTTGGGTCAATTTTCAAGTATTCCATATTCCATATGTTCCATATAAGAAAGTCATACAGGTTTTATAACAACATGGGTCAACAAATAATGACAGAATTGTAATTTTTGGGTGAACTGTCCTTTTTTGTGATCAAGCCTAGGGGATTGTCCAGTCCATGACTATAAGAATAATAATAGGGATGCTTGATTTATAAAACACTGCTAATAATATTAGTTCTGACTGGGGTTTGTGGCCCAGCCCTGCAGTGCTGTTATTGGCATTGTTCTTGTCAGCTCAGGTGAATGTAATTGGCTGTATTGTGTTATTCTAGCTCAACTATATCTATAGGCTCTAAAAAATATTTATGAAAGGTTTTATTTTAGGATCCTAATTGTGGGCTGTCTGGCTAATTTTGCCTGCTTTATTGTATGGTGTTTCCCTTTGTAATTGTAGGCTCTGTTTCAGGGTCGCTGGATTTAGTGTTGTTATGGGTGGTCATTTCAGGCAGCCGTCTTGAGAGCGACTGGCGCGGGCTGCTGATAGGAGACTTCCTCTTCCTCGCCTGTGAGAAGAACCCCGGCTTTTAATAACAGTCTAGTTGTACACTGCGCCTATTCAGGTCAGACTTGAGAAATGTTCAGATCTCTGTTTTTACTGTGGTTGTGGGAGAAATGTGAACGTTTTTGTAATGAAAGCTGGTGTTTTGGTAGGTTTGGTTTGAAATACTTCATGAGGACTTGAATTTATGTTCTTCAAAATGGTAGTATGCAGTCTCTGGTGGGATATTTGTGCTGTTACATTTTGGTTTTAGCAGATTCTAAACTTGACGTTCAGTTACCTACAAGGAGGACTATTTCACGCTCTGCTCTACTGTAACATCAACCAACCCGTTTAACTTCTTTATATCCTACTCAAGTAATACAAATAGACAATTGCAATTGGCCAAGAGTCTGTTTTTGGACTGGTAGAATGTGTGTGCGGTCAGGTGTGTTCCAGTCAGGCTGGTGTAATAGGTTGTTCTTGGCACTGCGGTAGAGCAGTGGTGCTTTGATTTTTGTGTGTGTGGGACACTTCAACTATATCCTTGCTTATATAAGGGTGTGTGACACACCCTCCATGCTTCAAACCTGTGCTTTACAACCATCTACCCAACTGTCTACCACTATCCAGCCAGCATTAAACCCATATGTTTTACTAGAGTGAAGTGTGTGTGTGTGTGTGTGTGTGTGTGTGTGTGTGTGTGTGTGTGTGTGTGTGTGTCTGTGTAGGGGGAGACCACACTGCACTATGAGAAAACAACGCTCAATGTTGAGCAGAGATGGCTAAAAAGACAGGACTTTGTCCGATGGCTAAAGGAAAGGACACACATTTGACATGAGTCTTGATTATATTGTTTACTCTCTCTCTTGCTCTCCTGCTAAAGAGGTGCTAAAGAGAGTTTCTCTCCACTAGTTTAGTGTCTCTGATTGACAGATGGGTTGTTAAATCATAATATGGTGTCAGGCACACATCAGGCCCACACATGATTGACTTGTAGAGATTCCAGTTTAGAGCTTTCAGAACATGCTTAAAGACTTAGTTATTTTCTCTATCTCATCTCATCTTATCTCGTCTAAACTCACCTTGTCTCATCTAATCTCCTCTTGATCTGATATCATCTCTCTAACTTGTCTTGTTGTCTCATCTGATCTTGTCTCATCCTCATTAACTCATTAACCTTGTCTCATCGTCTTTCTCATCTCATCTCTGTCGTCTCTTCTCCTTCTCATTTCATCGACTTTAGGTCTCTCATCTCATCTTGTTTTATTATCTATCTGTCTTGCGTTTTTGTCTCTCCTCATCTCCACATCTCTGACTTGTGTTGTCTCATCCCATCTCTTTGTAATTTCTCTGACTTTTGTTCTCATCTCATCAGGTCTCATCTCTTTGTCTTGTGCTGTGTTGTTTCATCTTATTTTATAATCTAATTTCTTCTCATCTCTCCTCTATTTTCCTCTCCTATGCTGACTTGTTTTTTTTGTCCCTATATCTATCTGCCAAGTTTTTCCTCATCTCATTTGATAAATCTTCCCCTCCTCAACGACTCCTCATCTGGTTGTACTGATTCTCAAGTCGATCTATTTGCAATGGAGCTGGAGGAATACGTAGATTTAAATGAGATGTTGACATGCAGTATTGATACATGCAGAAACTCTAAACCCGCAGTGGGCTGTGAGTGCGGCAGTAACTGCTCCTGAACCTGAACGTGACTCTACTCCCATTCATTGTGTGTTAAAGGTTAGTGCCTGCTCTCTGAGATTTATCTTCCACTCAGGGAGTCTCACATGAAACAAAATAAGCCACAGATGAGAGAGATTTGTAATGTGTGTTTTTGTGAGTTTGTGTATGCCAGTCTTATTTAGATTTATGCCACAAGATTTTGCTTTTATGTGTCGCATTTTTATCCTAAAGATTTTAACAGAAGGATGCTTATCTTTATGGACCAAGATTATAGCCGCTAAAAAATTCTGTAAGTTTAATTGAACCAATCAAACAGTAAATGTATTTGTAACTCTGTGTGCGTGTGTGAGATTTCTGAAATATTACGTGATACTGAAGCCTGGCGTAATGGCTGCTGAAAATGCAGCAATTTTTTTACAGGAATAAATTACGTTTTAAAATATATTAAAGTAGAAATAAAGCTATTTTAAATTGTTATAATGTTTAACAATAATTACTCTAAGCAAATAAATGCTGCATTTGTTGAGCGTATGCGACTTTTGAAACATACAAATCTTTCCAAGCCTGCTGAACTTTTTAACAGGAGTGTTTTTCTATATAATTGTTTTTAGTTTCAAACCAGAACAAAAGATGAAATATTCAGCTGCGGTTATCGATGAAAACCAGCAACTACATAATCTCATCCTTTATGGATTTAGGCTTGAAACGACCCAATTTATTTAAGTCTCTTTGTTTGCCAGCTCTCTTACTTTTCCAAATGATGCTTACATAACAGTCATTCTCCAGTCTCTTTGAGACGGATGACATTTGTCTTTGAAGTGAAATGCCAGACTCGCTTTAAAGATACTTTTCAGATTTAAGAAACTTTCACTCCAGTTTCCTTTGCTCTTTTCATTATGGAATCCTAACAGGAAAAACTTGGACTGTGTGTGCACGCGTGCGCTCTTGTCAGTTCTCTAATAATGAGTCAATGTATTTGCTTGCTTTTTCTTATTTTAGTTTAGTTTATTTCTCTCAAGAGTACTGTTACAGATTGTAATGAGCACGGAAATTTACACACACCTCTCCCGTGGAGCGTCTGCCAGGTCTCCTTGTGTGCGTAAGCATATGTGTGCGCAGTATCATTAGTCCTGCAAGTGGGCGTAATTGAAGAATAACTGACCTGGATTGAATGCTGCTAACAAGTGTTTTTTGCTTTTTTTTGTTTCCTGTTGTTGATAAACACAGACTTAATCACATCTACTAAATCAATCTGCCCGTCAAAACAATTATGGCATATTAACCCCATATCTTCATGGTAAAATAGCAGGTGTAACATTGATTCCATATTGTTTTGGGATTCTCAGTTTATTTAAAGTGAGTGTTACAACATACCCGGTTATTATGAAACAGCATCCAATTTTTGATAATTGCATTTGGAACCATTCTGGTTTCAATTTGGTGTCTGAGCGTGGATAAAGACCGATTTTTAAGGCATTCAGGAACACTTAGTCAGTTGAAGTCCATTCTTAAGTGCTCAGTCATGTGTTTCCAGGAACCCTGAACATCCCCTACGACACACACACACACACACACACTCTGGATGGAACAAGGAGGTTATGGCGGGAATGGGTAATAAATATTTTGTCTTTGCAGACCAACACTGCCCTCCATAGGTTTTAGCACAACGCTCTTGAGACAAACTCACTGAACCCCCTTGTCAGGACATCTAGCCTGGGGAACACTGCAGGAGAGAAGCGGAGTAAAAAGGGGGGAGGTTTTTGGGGTAAATTGGAACCATGTTGCCCCTCCGAAACATTCCAAGCAGACCCCTCGTCTTCCTGGAATACACGCAGAGTCAACATAGACATGCACATAGAGAGGGTCCAGTCTTAACTCTGGCATGTAAACTACGCTGACTATGTGTGCATCTGTTTATGACATGCAAAATCAGTTCAGCCCCGTTGCACAAGACACGCTACCGATGGACCAACACGTAACATACTTGACCAAATTTCAAAGATTTGTGGTCTCTGAAGGTTCCTGATCGTTAAATTCATTCAAAATGAATTTAGGATGTCTTGATATAATCAGGATATACGAGTCAAAACCTAGTCATTTTCCGGATTTAAGAACGAAAGTATAGGAATTATATACTGACCAAAAGATTTAAAAAAAAATGAAAACGTGTGTCTGTGCGTGTTTTTAGCTGCTTAAACTTTATTTTTCATTATTACAAAAGTAATTTGTTATTAATAAGCTTAGGAATTTAGATGAGAAAAGTTTTTTAAGGTCATGAGAAACATAAATTCACTGGAGTGTGTCCTTCTTTTGACTGGTAGTGTACACTACACCTTCATTATATTCTCTCCTGTTGTTTTAGGTTACTTTCATGGTGCTTATCCTAATACAATTCGAATAACCATTCCTTGCTTCTACAGTTTGTTAAAAATTGTAATGTGTTTTTTTTTCTTTTGCAATGAAGTATGACTAGCCCATCATGTGATCTTATTTTTCTCATATTTTCCCTCTTTTTTGAGACATTCTCATATCTGCAGATTACCGAGGCAGTTTGCGTTCTTGTTTTTATACTGTCCCTCCACTCGTATTTCCCGACACAAGTCTGCGCTTTAGAACAACAAGCCCCATGTTTATTATGTAGGCTTTTGTCCTCCTCATTTTTGTTCCCTCTCTTTTTTTGTCTCGTTTTTGGAGTAATGGATTCAGACCTCTCTCTAGCACTGCCAAAAGTCTGTCTGGAACACATTACAGCTGAGATCCAACACATGGCAAATGTTAGAAAGAGGGAGAGAGAGATGGAGAGAAAATAAAAAAGCAAAAAGAGCAAAAGAAAAACAGAGCAGGTTTAACATTTGGTTTCAGTGTCAGTAAAACACCCCCACCCTCAGTCGCTCGCCTTCATGTGTCTTCTCTCCCCTCGTTCTGATTTCTTGTCCTTTGTTTTGTGACTTGCACCCTCACTTTCTTAGTCTCTTACTCTTTTTCTGCTCATTTACATGCGTTTCCTCCGGCTGCCTCCAGCCAAAATTCGATATGTTTATAAAGTGAAGTTTCCACTGCTTTATTAAAATGACAAGCTGCACATAAGCCGGAACACACACTCCTAATCCAAGAGATGATTAAAGACAGGAAGAGGAGGAGCGAGTGATGAAGAACAGAATGATGATGTCTCATTAGCACATGTCATAAGTGGATCATTTGGTGTATATGAAACACTTGCTGAATAATGATTGTGAAGTTTCTAAAGATAGAGCTGTTTATTACTGATGGATGGATGGGAGATGGAAAATGATGAATAGGCAATAGGGGGAAACAGACTAATGATGTGTTCTTGTCAATCTGCACTGCTTTATTATTGTTTTTCTATGTAAACCCCTACATTATATTACTTTAAGCTGCTTTCGTAGCATTTTTTAATGCGATTAGCCTTTAAAATGTACAACATGACAAACCACACAAAAAAGGTTGAAAACCTTTGATAAACCAGGTGAACCGTTTGAACGGAAAGTATGTTCTTCAGTCTAATAACACGTTTGACGATTCATGGTTAATGGTCATATTGATATGCAGGTAAATCCATCAAATATTTCATCTTTTTTTATTTTGAATTTTTTTTATTTAAAGGTTATTAATTTAATATTGCATGATATTTTTAATATAAATAAATAAATGATCGTTTGCATGATTTAATATATTATTAGGATTTTATCAACCCCCAAACCCCCTGCACTCCCCTCCCTCCCTCCCTCCCTCCCTCCCTCCTTTCTTTTTTTTTTTCTTTCTTTTTTCCCCTCTTTCCCCCAATCTAGAAACCCTCCCTAGAGCAAAAAGCTTAATCCAGGTTAGCCCAGTCATTTGATGGTAAATACAAATTTTTTATTTTTGAAAATGTATTATAAATCGCGGAAGTTTAGCTCTATTGACAACTTTTTGTGGACCACTAAACACACACTACCTCATTCACACAGATATATACTTACACTTTTTTTGTTGTTGTTATTGAATGTACTTACAATTTACTCAATTTTTTTTGCTGACGTTTTCTTTTGTTCTAGTTTTGATATTTTTAGTCCGTTTTAGATCATCCTGTAGTACATGGAAGAATAGAGAGACAAATAATCACCAAAGTTCCACACAACCTTTCATCATATGGCGTGGTTTCTTAAAAAAAATAGTCAAATGAATTAAAAGTCTTTTTATTTTATTTTTTACATTAATTATAATGAATTTATATATAATGTAAATTAGTATTTATTTTATTTTTTATCTGATTTTAATGTTTTTGTCTGTTGTTTTAAAGTTGTTCTAGTGCATGCCATTTTTGTGTTATGTGAATTAGAGATAAAAGAAGGTGACCCCTTATTACCTGGCCTGTTTTCCACAGATCTGCCACTGCACGGTTGCTATGGGAGACAATGCTGGTTGCCAAGCAAAAGGAAGCAATGATGGAAGTGAGGAGGCAACTAGTGGAGGCTGCCAGCAAAGAGAATCTGCCAATCAAAATGAGTCTGGGTAAGGCCATGGCCCGTATTTAAAGCTGATACACATACATTATCTAAAATATACCTATTATTGCCACACAGAAATCCAGAAGCTTTAGGATTAGCAAAGGTGAAGAAGAAAATTCCATAAACGACAGTAATGAGATAAATATTTAATTGCTGTCAGAATAAAAATGAGGCGTTCTGCCCAAACAAAGAGTCTCCTATGGCTTCAGAACTTTCTTGTACATTTTACTGGAGCTGTTTTTCCATTTTGTGTGTGAAATGTTGCAGAATACTGTGCAACAAGATAAAAGGGTGTATTCAAAAACTTTACGAACATTTACGTCAATAGCCATGACAAACGTGAACAATAGAGAGTGAGTGAAAGACTGAGAAAGAGAAGAAAAGAGGACAAAGAATGAGACCGAGCAGTAAGATTCAGTGGTTTTTAGTCAAAGACCCACAGCACCCCCTTCAGGCAGCAAATATAGCAGAAGATTTGAGCAGAAAGCCCATGTGGCCACTAAGGAAATATGAACCTCATGTTGGGACACATGCTCACACACATATGTTCTTGAGGTGCTCTGCTCTTAGTAAGAGCGGTGAGAGGTAAAAATACTCACAGGCATGTAAGACGGTCACATAGCTCTTGAATACACACAAACATAATAACTATAATCAGCGTGAATAGTGTGCTAGAGTTGAGAAAGGAATAGAATGGAAGACTTGTGGAAAAACTAAAGGTTTGGGTTTGCCTGTCACTGCGTTTGTTTTTGGATTATCTTGACCGTTTTTACTTTTAAACCACTTTAATGTAACAGTTTTTCCACCGGTTTTAGTTTTACTTTCTACAATTTTAGTGCAAAAGTTTTTGATTTGTTGAAAATGTTTCAAAGCTGATTTTGTTATAAATTATTAGTTTAATGCAGCCGTTTTTGTGTAACAGTTTTTTTTACAGTTTATTATGCAATAGTTCAGTAATATAGTGTTATTATAATATTTAGTTTTAAAAAAAAATTTGTTACAGGTTTTCCACAATGCTTACTTTTACTTGCACAATGTTAGTAACAGCTTTTCACCCATTTTAATTAGTTTAGCCGAACAGTTTTAATGTACAGTGACAATCTTTTTTTTTTTTTAAACCATTTTTGTTTAAAACAAATTCTACAGTTTTAGTTTAATTCCTTTTCCACCAGGCCTTGTTAGTCTAGTTCAGAGGTCGGGAACCCAAAATGTTGAAAGAGCCATATTGGACCAAAAAAACAAATATGTCTAGACCGCGCGGACCAATCATTCTGTCGACGGGGAGGTTGTGGACCGATCGAGCGGAGCGACCGCGCGTACGGTGCGATACTCCTTTCGTCTGTGGGCGGAGCGATCGCGAATAGCGGGACCGCTGCTATAAGTTACGTGAAGGGGATGAAAGAGCCGCAGCACAGGGGTGATAGAGCCGCGGGTTGCCGACCCCCGGTCTAGTTTAACAGTATTAGTGTAACAGCTTTTCACAAGTTTTAATGCGTTTAGTGCAACTGTTGTTTTTCGCCAGGTTTGATTAGTTTGTTAGCCCTTTTAAGTTTTACTCGTCTCCCCCTCTAGTTTTAGTTAGTTTAGTTCAGCTTTCCATCCGTTTTAGTTTAGTGCTACAGTTTTAAGTTGTGCTCAAATTTGACAGGTTTGGTTTGATTTAGACAAACTCTAATGCGATTGCTCTATTAGTGCAATTCATTTGAATAAGTGTGAGCGCTGCATTTTGAACCTTGGTGTGCACCAAATGTCTAAATGTGTGTATCTTTGGTCCATGTTACACACATATTTCAGCAGTCTGCTTCCTAACATGAACCAAAGACATCTAAACAAACCAAATGCAGGACTTGTATCGCAAGATCTGAGAAGATACTTGCTTTTTTCCTCATCGTAATCACAATGTTTCCTGTTACAGTTTGGTACAAGCGTGGGATTTTACCACTTTTTTGCATGTTTTATAAGCACATGAGCTTGATTCCATCATATGCACACACACATACACACACACAACAAGCATGTTTAGTCCAGATCACAGCACTGATTTGGATATTCATTAAATTGTATTGAATCTGAATATTCTAAATGACAGGGTACAGTTCACTGTTAACCTAAAGTGACTCTCACACTTGTTGCAGGGAATCTCATTTATTGTCTTATGATTGCAAACAAGACAGGGTGTTTTGCTGTTTCTCTTCTGTTTAGTTTCTTTGGCACATTAACTGTCAAATCCTATAAATCAAGTGCCCTTCTGGTTAGTGTGACAACATCCACATCTCTCTCTGTGGTTTTTGCTTAGGAGAAAGAGAATATCATGATATCAATATGGGTTTGTATTGCTAAACATGGTTCTGATTCAACAACACTCAAGGCTGTTCTTCCAAAGCGCGCACACTATTACAGTACAGAAACTTTAGCCAACCTTTCTCACTGGATCACAGTTATTTCCTGATATCCAAGCCAACAGAACTTTCATAGTGCCAGAACAATCATACTGCATATCAAACAGAACAAGTTACACACACACAGTATTTTACTTTGCAATGCAGTCACAGCTGTTATAGATTTAGCATCAGTTGCGTTATTCAGATGGGCTGTTGTGCTCTGGTGGCATTCATTTTTGCCTGTCTTTTTTTTTTCTTTCCATGTAAAAGTGAGTGGGCTTGTCTGCATGCACATACTCTGGGTCATTGCTACTCTGTATGTGTTTATGTATCTTCGGCCCTTGTGGTCGTATGATGGTTAGTCCACCGTGTCTCTCTTATTCCTCTTCCAGCTTTTGATCCGCTTGGAACAACTCTCTCTTTCTTTCTTCCTGTCTCTCTTTCTTGGTAAAGTTGCACACTGCACATTATGCTGTGTGATTCTTGGGTATTTTGCTAGAGCTTTCTAATGCTGACTCCATCTATAATGGCCCTTTTCAGTCTTTGGGTATTTCTGGAACAAAAACCATTTTCTCAACATTATTTTATGAGCTAGCAAAATCGTATTGGTCTTTTTAGACAGTGCCACAATTTTCACTAACCCAGCCGCTCTCAGAATGTGGTTGAAGACATCAGAGCACTGCATTTTCCCTGATTCATTGCATACAAATGAGCTGGTGAAGGGTTCATTACTGAGAAAAAGGCTTTATGGGGTTAGTGGTTCTGCCTTTTTGGATTAGCCTGACTGTCTTTTTGTTTTGCCAGTTGTCAAACAGATTTCATGTGCATCTGCTCTCTGCCCCCTGCCCTGCAGAGATTTTTAGGCAATTAGTTTGCAGTAGTTGGAGAAGGTTCTACACCCATAAACTAAACCATCTACAGGCTTACACATTCAGATGTCAGTTATCCCCCACCTAGAGTTTGACTTTTATCTGCAAGAATGCTGTCCTAATTCTACACCTTGACATCTCATTAACAGTTGAAATGTCATTGCTTTCTATTTTTAGTCTTCTCGAGAGGTGTGGTTATAGCATTTGGACCATAATGAGGTTTGTGCCATCTTGTGATCCTGTCATCTTAAGAAAATGACCCTCAGGAGAACCACAGTGCTCGGCCCGCCAGTGATTCAAGCTCAATTTTCTATCATGTAACCGCCCTCTGGATGTCTGCCTGATAATTTTTTTTGGTGCATTGCTTGCTCTAGTAATTTTCTAGCCAGCTTTCTTTCTGCCTGCACTCTTTCTGTCTCTTGTTTGTGTGTATGTGCGTTTTGGCTGGGCTGAAGCAAACATTGGCTGTATTGGAGCACAGGATATACTGCTGGTTCATAGCATCAACATGGAAAAGTGGCTGTATGTGGCTGTATGTGAACCTAACCCTCCCCAACCCCATTTCCCCTCTTTTTTTATAACTTTTCAGTGTTTTCCAAACTTTGTATTTAGAAATTTGAGCATGATTTAATATATGAGGTACAGAAATACAGTTTATACATTTTTTTTCTTTCATATTGGATTGAAGTTTTTCTATTTATTTATTATTAGCTGAAAGGATAATCCATTAGTTAAAGACCAAGATGGAATAAGCTGCTGAACTACATTGAATATTTTTCTCATTCTCCATTTCAACCCCTAAGAGATCTCCCGGGTCAGTGAGGATGTGTTTCTATGTTGGAGTGTTTTTGGCTGAACTGTGCCCACGTAATGAGCTCAGAAGAGGTTGAGTACATACAAACACTTTGACTGTGATATACATCAGCCTCACATATACAATTATATTTTTGGCTTATCTCATACATGTTACATTACCAAGCAGTGTGAACTTTAGATCCATTATTCTTCCAGACACACAGTCTCAACACAGATGGAAGAACTAAAACATGCATGTTGTGGTTTGGTGGTGTGTTTAAACAGCAGTGTGTGCTGATTGTGATCATTTTATGGTATTGCTGATATTAATCAGCAATTCCTCTGCCTCCCACAGTATGCGTGTTTAGGTATTAATCTGTTGAAGCTCAACTCAATACATGATTTGGCATTAGAAGGTCCAAATAGTTTTAGGTAGTCAGTTCATTTGAATGGTCTGTTTCAATGAAATTATTAATACAATTCATTTAGAAGTGTTCCCAGAATTTCTCTTGAGTCATTTTATGTCTTAGTTGTGAATCAGTTTGAGCAAATCATGTAATAGATTGATCACTTTATACTTTAAATTAGTAAAGATGGTTTTACTTTGTTATTCCTGTAGCTCAAACAGTAGAGTGTGGCGCTTGCAACGCCAAGGTCATGGGTTTGATTCCCTGTGAAAGCAAGAACTGATTAGAATGTCAATGTGTTTCTTGAATGCAATGTAAGCCGCTTTGGATAAAAGCGTTTGCCAAGTGCATACATGTAAATATATTAATAATTGATTTGATTTCAGTTGTTACAACTAAAAAATATGCATACATTCACAAGTATTATGGTCTGTTGTAGTTTCATAAGAATTGGTGACTTAATGACATACACTGACGAGAGAGTTCTACAGTATAATTTCTCTTAAACTGTGTGTGTGTGTGTGTGCAGTAAATCTGTGTTGGCAATGGATTTACATTGATTGGGACTGAAGTAAGTTTTGTTTGAGACCAAAGATACAATTGAGGGTAAACATTGAATTCAGAATGACTGAATGTTGTTTTGTGTAATTGTTGAATACAGACAACTTGAATACGATGCTGATGTTTTTCTCTCTTTTCTCAGGGCGGGTTTCAGCTGAACAGCTTTGTTCATACGTTCAGTTGTTTCGGGACAGTTGGGGGGCTCTGGAAAGTCACAGTGGGGTCCTACAGCTGGGACTGGCTGCTGCTCAAGCTCTCCGTCATCCCGCTCTCCCTAGCTGGGATGCCTGCCTTGCATTTGAGAGACTCCTCTTGCAGGTTAGTCAATCGCACAGCTCACTCATCTGTCAATAACAAGCTATAGAGTTCTGTTTTATGACACCCTGAATGCAGTGCACCACGTATCTCAATCCCTATTGAGAGAGTTAAAGATTAAGTGATTTCTGTAGGTCTCACCTTCACTGTCTCTTTGTCTAATACTGTTCAAGTATTCATGGCTTTAAAGGACAATCGATATTTGCTGAAACGGCACCTTGAATCTCAGAAGAACACCAGAAATCATGTTAAACCAGTTATGTGCCCTGAGGTATCAATCTCCATTAATATTGAATCTGGATAATCTGAATTCACTTCATAGATATTTTTCTGTTGGCACTGTTCTGTGGCAGTATTTACGTAAAGCTCTTGGATGTGTATTAGATGTGTATTAGATTTCAATAGAGTGTATTGTAACACTTCGGTCTCCAGTTAAATCAGTCTATGCTCTAATACATACTATATTAGTCATAAGATTCTAGCATCCCTCCATCCATTGAACCTTCCTATTATTTCATCAATCATCCTGTTCATCATCTTTTATACACCCATCTATTTATTATTCAACTCATCCACCTGCTGGTTTCGACAATGCATTCATCCATCCATCCATCTATCCATTTACCTATTCATCCATCCACTCGGGCTGGACAATTAATTGAAAAGTGATTGAAACAGAAATCCAGAATCTCTAACCAATGTAATTTTCCCATGCTGGTTATTTTGTTTACACTCGGAAAGGGCTTTTTTTATACAATCTGGATGCTCTGTATTACTAGGGTAAGTACATGTTTTACACAGTTTATTGTACTAGTAAGTTAATTATCGTTCTTATGCTCTGCAACGTATACACTCATACAGTCAGCGATCGAGTACTTGCTTGAGTCTGGCTTGCGTCCTCACGAACGTTTGTCAGTTGTGTGTGTTTAAAGTAAATTTATTTTTTTACATCGTTCACATACAACAATACGGAAAACATCTGTCTTCAGTGCTCGTGAGCCGTTTTACGTCACACAGAGAGCCGAGTCACGTCATCACTAAAGTAGCTTAGAAACTCAACAGTTACAGTCTAGATTTGAATACTTTTGAAGTAATTACAGCCCACTGCTTCACAATTAATAGAGACAGTATGACTAATTCACACATGCAATCACTCTCTCATTAATGCATTCAAATAAATGTACTAGGATTGTGCTAATTTATCTATATCTGATTTAAAACTAGCAGAAATCTGTAAGAATGGGTATAACCCATAGACAAAATAACTGCTGAAAGTGTGCTGTTATGTGGAGCAATAGCATTGTGGGCAGCGCCATTATGTTTGCTGTAGCTCTGCACAAGGCAACTTGAGTTCGAGTTCAAAGTTCAAGCTTTCTGAATACAACATCAAACTTTGTTTCCTTAAATTATTGTATAATCACATTAGAAATAAAATGTTCCTTTTAATAGTTGAGCAAAGGAAATGTGAGGTTAAATTAAGCAAGATTCTGACTTTGTCAGGTTTCAGGAAGCGGGGACTCAGTGTTGCAGGGTGGAAGGGCTTTTTATTCAACAATAAAACAAAACTCAAACAAAACTACCCCGTGGGGGAAAAACAGGACTGACTTACTAAAACTTAACTGGCAGACTGACGGGCAGAATAACAGGACAGGTACGACAATGACGCGACACAGGACAGCAAACATGAAGGGCTTAAATACACACAGGTGGAAGGGTAATAGATCAGGAAACAGCTGGGACAAATCAAACTAATGACAAGGAAACAAGGTGGGTAGGGTTAACAATGACAAGACACAAACGCAACGCCAGGTGTTCACATTAGACAAAGACAGCGCGCAGCTGCTAAACGCAAACTGCGTGCTACATAAAACGCATGAAAAGCGTGCGGCCGATGAAAACACGAACCACGTGCTAAACATAACACACAGACGAGAGAGAGCGCGGCTCGTGCAAAGCTTGAAACCGCGCGCGAACGAGCAAACGCATGTTCTCGTGCGCTCACAACAAGGACGAACACACGAGTCATGAATGCCCGAACCACGACACAAAACTGATCCGGACCAAAGTTTCGGGACCGGACATCATAACCCGCACACAAGACACAACACAGACAAGAGTGCGCGCGACTCAACACTCGAAGCCGCACGCACACACAAAACACGAGACATAACGGTAGTGTCAGAGCTCTGCTACAGCACCAAGAGAATGACTAGACAGAATGTGTCAGAACCCTGACATTTTAGGTCATATCGTCCACTCATCCATTGATTTATCCATCTATTCATCCATTGATCTGTCCATCCATTCATCTGTCTACCTATCCATCTATTCAGTCATTCATCCACTCATCCATCTACAGATTGTCTATTAAACATTTATGTATATTTGACTGTGTACCTGCCTAGGAACTACGGATGTAAATTAGCAATGTTTCTATAATCCAGCCTGTTTATATTACGCTAATGTTCGTTATCATTCATTGTCCCTATTAAATAAACAATTCAAACCAGATCCAAATACAGTTTCGTCCATCTGTCCGCAGATCCGTCCTTTCACACATCCACTCATCCATCCATCCCTTCATTATTTCCTCCATACATTTATCCATCTATCGATCCATTTAAACATCTATCTATGCACTCATCCATCTAACAATCCATCCATACACCGATCTATTCATGTACTCTATAGTTTACTCTGGTTTTCTGCAGGTGCAGTGAGTGAGTAAACCATTTAAACAGCCTAACTGGCAACAGCACTCCGTAAACACTCTGTGTTTGGCTTTGGGGAAAAACAGAGAGATTCATCAGTAGAGTTGTGAGGCAGCTTGGATCGGAGTACTCCAGTGTGTGTTAAGCTCTCTGAGGATACAAAAGTGAAAAGGAAATGCTTTCACTGAGGCCTGTCTAGGCGGATACACGCGTGTGCATCACATCACCGGTCAAGGGTCAAATATGTTGAGGACCGAAGGAGTGAGGGAGATGTGGGTAGAGAGAGAGAGAAAGGACAGAGACCTTAATGGGAAATGTGGAAAACAGCAAGCCAAGAGAGAAGAAAATGCAAAATGAAGGTCTAAACAAAAAAATGGTTAGTGTTGAACTCATCAAAATATCTTAACCACATTAGAACATGCAAAAAACAGCGTTCCAGACTAATATCCTCTTGCTCCTCCGTTATTAGTTTTCACAGACTGTTTTTGATGGAGTTTCTGGTTCCTGTGGCTGTAAAGAGATCAGCGGGAAAGCTCAGCCCATAGGAACTCATTAAAACAAATCAGGAAAAACATGAGGCAGAAGCAGGCCAGACTGGCTGCATCAGCCAAACCACCAAACAGCTAAACAGCAATCAGTGCTCAAGCTTATAAACCTTCAACTCTCCAGTGGGCGTCATTGCTCTCGGGGAGAAATAGAGAAAAGGTGTTTACTAACATGTAAAACATTATGCTAATCACTTGTTTGCAACCAATCTATATTTAAAGAAAAGAGTAGCACTACCTAATGCATGCTGCATCTCTGCATTTATTAAAGAGGTAGTTCACCCAAATATAAATTGTCATCACTCTAGTCTTTTAAAACTTGTGTTTAAATAAACCTTGATTGAATGTGAGTGAGAGCGCGTGCATGAATGAATGAGACTGCGTGATTACATGTGCTTGAGTGAGAGTGTGTGATTGTATGTGAGTGAATGAGAGTGCTTGTGTGAGTGAGTGTGTGCCTACATGAGTGAGTGTGAGATTAAGAGTGCAACAGTGAGTGAGTGAGAGCGAGCACATGAGTGAATGTGTGCCTGCATGTGTGTCTGTGCGTGCGTGAGTGCATATTTCTCATGTGATGTTTCCTGTTCACTCAGCGCGAGCGAGAGAGAGTGCATGAGTGAGAGTATATCCCTACATGAGTGAGTGAGAGTGCGAGATTAAGAGTGTGACATTCAGAGAGTGCGTGAGTGAGTGTGTGCCTACGTGAGTGAGTGAGTGAGAGTGCGTGAGTGAGTGTGTGCCTACATGAGTGAGTGCGTGCGTGAGTGAGTGTGTGCCTACATGAGTGAGTGAGAGTGCGTGAGTGAGTGAGTGTGTGCCTACATGAGTGAGTGCGTGCGTGAGTGAGTGAGTGTGTGCCTACATGAGTGAGTGCGTGCGTGAGTGAGTGTGTGCCTACATGAGTGAGTGAGAGTGCGTGAGTGAGTGAGTGTGTGCCTACGTGAGTGAGTGAGAGTGCGTGAGTGAGTGAGTGTGTGCCTACGTGAGTGAGTGAGTGCGTGAGTGAGTGAGTGCGTGAGTGAGTGAGTGAGTGTGTGCCTACATGAGTGAGTGAGTGAGTGAGTGAGTGAGTGAGTGAGTGAGTGAGTGAGTGTGTGCCTACAAGAGTGAGTGAGAGTGAGTGAGTGAGTGAGTGTGTGCCTACACAAGTGAGTGAGACTCATGTAGGCACACACTCACTCACTCATGCACTCTCACTCACTCATGTAGGCACACACTCACTCACTCATTCTCTGAGTGAGAGTGCATGAGTGAGTGAGTGTGTGCCTACATGAGTGAGAGAGAGTGCATGAGTGAGTGAGTGTGTGCCTACATGAGTGAGTGAGAGTGCGTGAGTGAGTGTGTGCCTACATGAGTGATTGAGAGTGTGTGCGTGAGTGTGTGCCTACACGAGTGAGTGAGAGTGCGTGAGTGAGTGTGTGCCTACATGAGTGAGTGAGAGTGAGTGAGTGTGTGCCTACATGAGTGAGTGAGAGTGAGTGAGTGTGTGCCTACATGAGTGAGTGAGAGTGAGTGAGTGTGTGCCTACATGAGTGAGTGAGAGTGCGTGAGTGAGTGTGTGCCTACATGAGTGAGTGAGTGTGTGCCTACATGAGTGAGTGAGTGTGTGCCTACATGAGTGAGTGAGAGTGCGTGAGTGAGTGTGTGCCTACGTGAGTGAGTGAGTGTGTGCCTACGTGAGTGTGTGCCTACATGAGTGAGTTAGAGTGCATGAGTGAGTGAGTGTGTGCCTACATGAGTGAGTGAGAGTGAGTGAGTGTGTGCCTACGTGAGTGAGTGAGTGAGTGAGTGAGTGCCTACATGAGTGAGTGAGTGAGTGAGTGAGTGAGTGAGTGAGTGAGTGCCTACATGAGTGAGTGAGTGAGTGCCTGAGTGAGTGAGTGCCTACGTGAGTGAGTGCCTACGTGAGTGAGTGCCTACGTGAGTGAGTGCGTGAGTGTGTGCCTACATGAGTGAGTGAGTGAGTGAGTGAGTGTGTGCCTACGTGAGTGAGTGTGTGCCTGCGTGAGTGAGTGCCTACATGAGTGCGTGAGTGAGTGCCTACATGAGTGCGTGAGTGAGTGAGTGTGTGCCTACGTGAGTGAGTGAGTGAGTGTGTGCCTACATGAGTGAGTGAGTGAGTGTGTGCCTACGTGAGTGAGTGTGTGCCTGCGTGAGTGAGTGCCTACATGAGTGCGTGAGTGAGTGCCTACATGAGTGCGTGAGTGAGTGAGTGTGTGCCTACGTGAGTGAGTGAGTGAGTGAGAGTGCGTGAGTGAGTGCGTGAGTGAGTGAGTGAGTGAGTGTGTGCCTACAAGAGTGTGTGAGAGTGAGTGAGTGTGTGCCTACGTGAGTGAGTGAGTATGTGCGTGAGTGAGTGCCTACATGAGTGAGTGAGAGTGTGTGAGTGAGTGTGTGCCTGCATGAGCGAGTGGGAGAGTGTGCGATTGAGTGCGACAGTGAGTGAGAGTGCGTGAGTGCATCACTGAGTGCGAGAGTGAGTGAGAGAGTGAATAATTGAGAGAGTATGTGAATGAGTGAGTGAGAGTGTCTGTGAGTGTCTTTGCCCCCTAAAGTTAATATTCAGTAATTGCAAGGCTCTCTCTGGGATATCAAATATCTGCATTCAGCCTGGAGCACTTTGTGCTAGTTTCTGTTTGCACTCTAAACACCGTCTGTAACGGGATCCTTGATTTTTCCTGAAAGTAATAAGTTATTTTTTTTCCTTTCTTCCCCCCTTGTTTATTATGTTTCATTTTATTTTCCATTTGATGTTTTCTTTCCTCCAATATTTGCAAAGCTGGATTTCTGAAACCAGAGGCTGAAATTGTGTTATTGAAAATACTAGTATGAGACAGGCTCATTCTTCAGGCTTGTGCTTGCCTCTCTCACCCTCCTGGGGTACAGTATGGGAAAGCTGGATAGTGTTAATAAAGGCACCTATCCAACCAAGCCTCGCCTTTCTGCATTGAGTCTATAGATCTCTAATGAAAATTAGTGAGCTGTCTACTGCCTGCATAGACGACGTGATCCTAACCATCATGGAAGCTTATAAGGGACATTTTTGGAAGACTCTACAATGGTAGAAGCTCAAAAAAGCAATCCTCAAGGTTGATTTAAATAAATTTTGATGTAAGCCTGTGGCAAAACTAATGGAAGGGCACTGTCTAAAAAGTATTTAAAAAGTACATGGCAAACGTTTATTTTCAATGTAGTTAATGTTGATACTTGTAGTAACCCCTCACAGTTGATTTCAATACTTATTCTAAATTGATATCATACTCTAATGAGAATAAAGATGCATAATAATATCTAATGTTCGATACTGAATGAAATATAAGTTTATTGTCCGAGTACACTTCTCGTCATTACTTCTCTCCCCTTACTTATCATATTGAAATTTATATAGCACTGAAATTTTATTTCAAAGGATAAAAGGGTTCCTGTCTTCGTCCAAAGTTTATTCATTTATATGTACATATTTGTAGTGTTCATTTATTCATCCATCTTGTGTTCAATAGAGAATTTACAGACATAAAACAGAAGTTGTGATAGTATTAGTATGCTGTTCCTAATATTCCTTTACGTGAGTGTATACCTCACAGTAGGAAGGAAAAAACTGTGTTTGACCCCCTTTCGCCTTCAGAACTGCCTTAAATCTACGTGGCATTGATTCAACAAGGTGCTGAAAGCATTCTTTAGAAATGTTGACCCATACTGATAGGATCGCATGTTGTAGATGGAGATTTGTGGGATGCACATCCAGGACACGAAGCTCCTGTTCCACCACATCCCAAAGATGCTCTATTGGGTTGAGATCTGGTGACTGTGGGGGCCATTTTAGTACAGTGAACTCATTGTCATGTTCAAGAAACCAATTTGAAATGATTCGAGCTTTGTGACATGGTGCATTATCCTGCTGGAAGTAACATCAGAGGATGGGCACATGGTGGTCATAAAGGGATGGACATGGTCAGAAACAATGCTCAGGTAGGCCCTGGCATTTAAATGATGTAATGGCACTAAATTGGCACTAAGGGGCCTAAAGTGTGCCAAGAAAACATCCCCCCACACCATTACACCACCACCACCAGCCTGCACAGTGGTAACAAGGCATGATGGATACATGTTCTCATTCTGGTAATTCTGACTCTACCATTTGAATATCTCAACAGAAATCGAGACTCTTCAGACCAGGCAACATTTTTTCAGTCTTCAACTGTCCAATTTTGGTGAACTCGTGCAAATTGTAGCCTCTTTTTCCTATTTGTAGTGGAGATGAGTGACACCCGGTGGGGTCTTCTGCTGTTGTAGCCCATCCGCCTCAAGGTTGTACGTGTTGTAGCTTCACAAATGCTTTGCTGCATACCTCGGTTGTAACAAATGGTTATTTCAGTCAAAGTTGCTCTTCTATCAGCTTGAATCAGTCGGCCCATTCTCCTCTGACCTCTAGCATCAACAAGGTATTTTCGCCCACAGGACTGCTGCATACTGGATGTTTATCCCTTTTCACAGCATTCTTTGTAAACCCTAGAAATGGTTGTGCGTGAAAATCCCAGTAACTGAGCAGATTGTGAAATACTCAGACCGGCCCGTCTGGCACCAACAACCATGCCACGCTCAAGATTGCTTAAATCACCTTTCTTTTCTTTTGGATTGCATCATTGTGGTTTGCTATTGTGATATCTTGTGTGACATGTTGTCCCACCTTCATGCATGTCATCAGGGAAGAGAAGAGATGTTGCTCCAATAGAGGGGAAGTTATTTTGAATTGAAAAATTACAAGGGCACTTTTTTATTCCATATAAAAGAAGAATCTTCAATTTTGATTTAGTGACTTTAAACCAGGAGTTGGCAGGTGACCGTGTCCTTGCTAGAACTGTGGCCTTGGCTGCAGCTAATACTCTGATTTGTTGACTATGGCTGTGACTTTTGACAGGTTTGGTTTCTTTGGCTTCTGCTGTTTAACTAAGATGCTATTAGAGAACAGCTTAGAGTTAATAAGCTGACACAAAGCTGAGGAAAGATGGTCATCACACCCTTGAGTCTGGTACGGCTGGTGTGAATCCTGGCAGGGGGAATGTGTGTATGTAAGAGTGAGTTTGCTGGAGAGGGTGTTGTGGTCAAGAAGAACTGTCAACAAGTTCTCTCTTTCACCCATTCCCGTTACCTCACAGCATACAGAATGTGTAATTATATTCGTACTAAATGTCAGGGTTTTTTTTTTTCTCCAAAACATTGCCATTACGGTGTCAAGCATGTTTTTAGGTCAAGAAGCGCTAGTTATTTAACAGTGTTGTATTATTTAACTAGATAGAGGAAGTTTATGATATAAACTTCAGTTGGCTTGAGAAAGCCTATCCTGAAAGTTAAATTTATTTGTAAAAGCTTAAAAAGTTGTTTAAGTTTACAGATAGATAGATGGAAAGAATTAGATCTTGAGCATATACAGTTTTATGCAAAGGTTTGGGCACCCCTAATAATTATCATAATTTCAGTTTATAATGTGCCGGATTTTCAAAGCCACAACTTCATTTGGATATAATTTATACCTTATGAAAACAGTAACATTTCAGTTCTGAAATAGCATTTATTGAATCAACAGAAACAATACAATTTGAGTCATAGCAAAAACAGACAGGTGCAAAAATGTGGGCACCCCAATGAAATTATCACATTAATATTTAGTAGAGCCCCCTTTTGCTGAAATAACAGCATGTAGTCGCTTCTTATAGCCACTGAGAAGTCCCTGGATTCTGGTTGCAGGTATTTTGGACCATTCTTCCTTGCAAAATGTCTCCAGTTCAGTCAGGTTTGATGGTTTCCGAGTGTGGACAACCTGCTACAAATCATTACATAGATTTTCGATGATATTCAAGTCTGGACTGCGATGGCCATTCTAGAACATTGTATCTGTGTCTGACCATGAATTCCTTGGTAGATTTGGAGCAATGCTTTGGATCATTATCTTGCTGAAACAACCAACCCTGGCATAACTTCATCCTCTTGACTGATTCTTGAACACTGTTCTGGATGGAATCCATTTGACCCTCAACTTTGACAAGGTTTCCAGTACCTGTGCTTGCCCCATAGCATGAAGGACCCACCACCACATTTTACAGTAGGGAGCAAGTTCTTCTCCTGGAACGCTGTGTTCTTTTTCCTCCATACAAAGCTCTTCTGGTTGTGACCAAACAGCTCTTTTTCCGCATCACCCTTTCATTGAGCTGTTCCTTGTGCAAAGTACGCTGGACTGTGGAACGATGTACAATGACACCATCAGCAGCGAGATGTTCTTGGAGATCTTTGGAGGTGGTCTGTAAATTGTATTTGACCATTCTAACCATACTTCGCCTTTGCCTTTCAGATATCTTTCTTGGCCTGCCACATCTTTCCTTCACATGGACTGTTCCTGTTGCCTTCCATTTTCTAACTATATTTCTGACTGGAGACAGGGACCTTAAACCTTTGTGATAACTTTTAACATGCTTCTCCTAACTCACACTGATGAATTATCCTAGTTTTTAAGTCATTGGGGAGTTCTTTTGAGGTTCCCATGTTGCTACTTTCCAGTAGAGAATCGAAGAGAAGCACAACTGGCAATTAGCAAACTTAAATATCCTTTTTCATGATTGGTTGCACCTGTGTTTCCAGTCTAATGTTCATTGAGCCAATAACATCAATTTTGTGTTGCAAACAATCAGCATTAAGTGACTACAGGTATTCAAATCAACACAATTGAAAGGGTGGCCAAACTTTTGCACCGCCTATTTGTCACATTGTATTTTATTTCATACAACTAAATACTGCTACACTAAGTATTTTGGTCTGAAAAACATTGCTTTATCAAGCTTTCTCTAGAAAATGAATGGCATATCACTAGGATCTTTACTTAAAAAGATTGAGCAGATTATCATGCAGCCTCAGAAAGGTGCCTAAACTTTTGCATAAAACTGTATACACTTGTTAGTTATTGCCTTGCGTTGTTTCTAGGCAGTTACTAAGGTGTCGTTATGTTCTTTGATCATAATTTAATCTTTAATCAATTGATGATCAATTTTGCTAGCAAGATTTAATGTTAATTATCTTGTTGCTAGCAAGATTTAGAATGAATTCCGAAGTCATTAGCAACATTTAACATAAATAAGCATGCTGCTGGCAAGAATTCGCTGAATTAGCATATTGGTAGCAAGATTTATTGTTAATTAACAAGTTGCTATCAAGATTTAGCATGATCTAGCATGTCACTAGTGAGAATTTGCGTGATCTAGCATGTTGCTAGCAAGATTTAACGTTAATTAACAAGACGCTATTGACATTTAGTGTGAACTAACATGTCGCTAGTGAGATTTGTTAATTCGTAGGTCGCTTGTGAGATTTAACATGAGTTAACATGTCACTGACGAGAATGAATGTTATTTAACAAGTCACTAGTGAGATTTAATGTTTTAAAGAACACAAGAGTCAGTTGACGCAGAGACTGGAGGTTATTGATGATTCAGCTGAACAGTGAGTGGTCTGAAATATCAAAGAATAATAATGAATATTAAATATAAATCTAAAATAAACAACATTTACATTGGTAATAAACATGAGTAAATTATTAATTGATTACAGAAGTGTTGCAATACTTGGTTAGTACACAAAATGGCATCTAGGGAACATACATGGAGTTTTTTCATCATGAGGGATCATCAGTGTTGTAACGAAATACCAAAAAATAAATAACAATGCTTTTTGATCCCCAAAGTGTTGAAAATTGCAATTAGTTTATAAAAATGTTTACGGTTTAATTACATCCTTGGCTTTTAACGGTCAGTTTTCACTCATGTGAATACTTTGTTTTATTTCTATTTTAAAGATGTAATTAAGCATTATTAATATAGTCTTACCACTTTCTAAACAGACTGCAGTTCCACTGCATATATATGGAGCCCTTTATACATTTATTTACTATATAAATGTGTGTATAGATAGATATGTATGTGTATATATATATATATATATATATATATATATATATATATATATATATATATATATATATATATATATATATATATATATATATATATATATATATATATGTATATGTGTGTGTGTGTATAAAGCCTTTCTTCATGTGAAATAAAATAACTTAAATATTAGTATTTCTTAAATCATTCCTGCACAATTACAATGGGGATAGTAATGCTGTTTTTCTAATCTCAAGCAGTTTTCAGATTGAATCGATCTGCCATGTCAGACTTCAGTTCAACACGGCAATTATAGCAGATAAAGGAATCAAGGCAATGTAATATTTACTCAGGAATAAGTTATAAATAAACTTAAGTGCTTTGACGCGAGTGCGCGAGGACGCGCGTTTGAACTTCATTGAGAGTTGCCGTTTCCATAGTAATCAGCGGGGCGAAAGCCTTTACCGAGTAAACACGAATGAGAGTCACAATTTGGCCATATAAGTGCATAAATCTTCAAGCAAACACACTGCAGTGGTTACTTGATAATCGGAAACAATTTCCGTTTGATCATAAACTCTCTCACATAAATCTATTTTAGGAGATTATGATCTCTCTCTCCGGCAGTAATGGCGTCTTTGAAAAGCTTTGAGGCTTTGAATTGCAGCGCTCTGATTCGTTCAAACGTCAGTGCTCTCAATGACAGGGGTGTAATTTTGTGATATTATGTATGTAAAATAGAGAGATTTAACTTACTAATTAAAGTAAAAAATCGATTGTAGACCTGCAAGTTTTTTTTCAGGATTTAAAAAAATAAAATGCATGCCCATTGGAATGGACATGTTCACACATACTGTATTGAAATGTATTATATATCAGGTGTAATGTTGTGATGTTACCAACAGATGGAGTGGACGCTCTATCTAAAATTCAGTTTTCACTTCATTAGTGAAAGTCTATGGAGATTTTATGACTTTAATCTTCAGTTTTATCAAAAATCATAAGTCTGATCAGTCTGAAAAGGGATAGCAACTCAAGTCAGAACAGGTCTGAAGTCTGAGCAGAGTTTAGTGGTTGTAGCTTTAAAGCTCTAGGAGGAGATGCATTGAGAATTTTAGGTAAGAAGAATAATAATAATAACTAGATAGAGGAAGTTTATGATATAAACTTCAGTTGGCTTGAGAAAGCCTAGCCTGAAAGTTTAAATTAGTTGTAAAAGCTTCAAGCTTGAAAAGTTTTGAGAGTTTTTCGCTAACAAGTTTATTTGGAGATTACTGATGATTCAGTTGGTCAGTGAGTGGTTTTGTTTCCCACACACAGAAGTAAGCAGCATTTTCTACAGTTATATTTGCAATCTTTGATGTTTGCCAGTATTTCATAGTTGGTATGTAAAATAGAGAGATTTAACTTACTAATTAAAGTAAAAAATCGATTGTAGACCTGCAAATCTTTTTTCAGGATTTAAAAAAAATGCATATCCATTGCAATGGACATTGGGTTCCAATGACTGCTACTCAATGCACATGCTGATTGAAATTTATTATATATCCTCTTGAGTCCCACAAGTTTGCCTGATGTGCATTTTATAATTTTTCTTGCTATTTGAGATATGTAGGACCTAATAAATACAAACCCCCCCCCCAAAAATGTGTACAGGTATTGTACAGATGTCTTCATGTGGTATCATAATGCTATTTGCTGTTATGGCCAGTAGGGTAATAATTAGTCAAAATTCAAATCTCATTCTAAAATATGTCAAATTTTAATCCCAGTATTGTACATAAATACACTTGTTTCGTTCATATAATTAGAATATTTTATTCGAGGGAATACCTTGAATAGATTTTTTACCTGGGTCAATTTTCTTTCAGGATCTGGGGTTTCAGATCTAAAAGTTTTTACTGAAATGTATATATATACTGAAAATATTTTTTTCATAATGACAGGGGTGTAATGTTGTGATGTCACCACAAGATGGGGTGGACACTAGAGTTGAGCCGGATACTCGGCTGAAACGAGTATCCGGTACGGATAATGCACTTTTACCGAGTACGAGTATCATACGAGTAATACGAGTCATTATCTGTGCTCGGATTGAATAAAAATCCTCATTGGGCAGCTGAGTGTCTGCGTGCAAATTTGCTGCGTCCTGCGGCTCCGCCCTGCTCATTCACACACAGAACGCTGAGACGAGAACAGGTGTCTTTCTCTCTCTGTCACTCAGGTTTGCGGGTCTTTTCCATTAACGTTTAGGGCAGGGTGGTAGCGCGAACGCGAAGCATCATAAGCCATAAGCTAGACTTGATTAATACAGGAAGTGTTCGGCGAGGCAGCTGGAGCGCGGGCCATCTCGCGGACCATTAATAAAATAATCTCGCGGGCCGGACATAATAACACGCCGGGCCAGGAGTTTGACAACTATGGTTTAGGGTTTCTTCAGCTTTAGGTTTGTTTTATATTTCAATTTGTTTGTATTACTTACTTATTAGCCAGTATAGTTCTGGTAAACGTGGGGTTTGCTCGGTAGAATGCGACTAGGGTTGCGTCTCTGCCTGTCGGAGATATATATATATATATATATATATATATATATATATATAATTTTTTTTTTTTTACCGTCTGCTGGCTCTAACGAGTGTTTAACTTCGCGCACTGAGTGTCTGACACTTTCTTGCTGTATTTCATACATAATAAAGGAATGCAGATTTTAAAAACAACGTCAGACTATTTGATCCATAGAACACACAGTCCCCCCCCTCTCTCTCTTACTTACTCACTCACTCACACTCACACACACACACGCATACCTGGCGTGGAAATTTAAAAAAAATCACACTGATCATAAAAAAATTAAAAGTTAAAAAAAGAAAGTTATTTTAAATGAAAACTTGTTCATTACATTTTTCTTCATAATTGCAACCTCATGAGTTGTATTCATTGTTGCAAAACTGTATATAGTTCTGTATATAATGTTCTGTATATAGTTTATTGTGATCAAAACCTTTGATATGAAGCTCAATGCTGAGCCTGTCATGTAAATAGTTTTCTAATCAGCAATAAATATAACAATTTCTAATCGACCCAAATCAATTGCATGATTAAAAACAACATAGCAGGTAAAGCACCACCCACTTCCGGATTAAATCACGCCCACTTCCGGGTTAGGCCCCGCCCAGTCCGAGTACAGATACAGATACAGATAATTCATATGGTTAACAGATACAGATACAGATACAGATACAGATACAGATAATGCTGTACTCGCTCATCCCTAGTGGACACTATCCAAAAGTGGCCAACAGCGCAAATATTGACAGAATTGACTATTATTGTGTCAAGACGCAAATATGTAATGTTCTCACATGAGATAAATACTACAGTTATCACAGTAATAATACATTTTTGAGAAAATGTCATATGCAGAATATACAATTATTTATTTAATGTGATTAGTGCAAAGTGCACTACTGCTCTGTGCCACTGGGGAATACCTTGAAAGATACACACAGGAAATGTGTGTGTGTGTGTAAAGTGACTGCACTGACTCTAATGCATTTTCTATTAGAGGTTTATTTTATTAAATGTGCAATTTGTAAAACAAAAACCTCAAAATTAAAGTTGAAATGTTATATTGTTCAAGTTCTTGACCTTGGGATTTTTGTATGTTTATTTTTATTTTTTTATATTGGTTTATATTAGTTTGATATTCACAGCTGTTAAGACCAAATGTCCACTGCAATTGACAACAAAAATTGCTATGAAGGAGTTATGAATTTTTTTTCTTACTCATTAATAGATGCCTAATTTAATGGGATATTAATTTTTTTTTTTTTTTTTCAGAAACCTGGAACCTAATTCTGGTCTGAAGGAGATATATGTATATATAAAGTGTTTCTTCAAGTGAAATAAAATAACTTAAATATTAGTATTTTTTAAATCATTCCTGCCAAGTACAATGGGGAAAGTAATGCAGTTTTTTCTAATCTCAAGCAGTTTTCAGATTGAATCGATCTGCCATGTCAGACTTCAGTTCAACACGGCAATTATAGCAGATAAAGGAATCAACGCAATGTAATATTTGTATAAAGCCTTCCTCCATGGGAAACAAAATAACTTAAATATTAGTATTTTAAAAATAATTCCTGCTCAAGAAATGCAGCAGAGTAATGCAGTTTTTTTGAATCTCAAGCAGTTTACAGTTTGAATCGATCTGCCATGTTTTTGCATCCTTAAAAATCTTATTTCATTTACTGTTTAAGTGTTCACAAAACATCGATCTATCAGCGAATCTGCTCAGGAAGCGCGTTTGAACTCGAGAACAGGAGTCAGACTTTAGTTAAAAGCAGATAAAAGAATTAACACAATGTGACTATATACTCAAGAATTAGTTATAAATAACTTTGACTGTTAGACGCTGCATTTGAAGAGAGTCAGCGCGCGCGCTGCTCAGGGAAGCCTTTCCAATGTATATTCATGTTTCTGCATTCCCTATGTATACACGAGCGAGAGTCAGAATTCAGCAATAAAGTACATAAATAAACGTAGGCGCTTAGACGGTTATACGTTGGCGCGAGTCCAGGAGAGGACGCGCGTTTAAACTTCACTTACCTTTCCCATAGTAGAAAATCCGTTGCCGAGTAAAGACGAATGAGTCAGAATTCGGCCATATAAGTGCATAAATCTTCAAGCAAACACGCTGCAGTGGTTACTTGATAATCGGAAACAATTTCCGTTTGATCATAAACTGTCTCACATAAATATATTTTAGGAGATTATGATCTCTCTCTCCAGCAGTAATGGCGTCTTTGAAAAGCTTTGAGGCTTTGAATTGCAGCGCTCTGATTCGTTCAAACTTCAGTGCTCTCACTGACAGGGGTGTAATTTTGTGATATTATGTATGTAAAATAGAGAGATTTAACTTACTAATTAAAGTAAAAAATCGATTGCAAGTTTTTTTTCAGGATTTAAAAAAATAAAATGCATGCCCATTGGAATGGACATGTTCACACATACTGTATTGAAATGTATTATATATCAGGTGTAATGTTGTTATGTCACCAATAGATGGGGTGGACGCTCTATCTAAAATTCAGTTTTCACTTCATTAGTGAAAGTCTATGGAGATTTTATGACTTTAATCTTCAGTTTTATCAAAAATCATAAGTCTGATCAGTCTGAAAAGGGATAGCAACTCAAGTCAGAACAGGTCTGAAGTCTGAGCAGAGTTTAGTGGTTGTAGCTTTAAAGCTCTAGGAGGAGATGCATTGAGAATTTTAGGTAAGAAGAATAATAATAATAATAATAAGTTTAGATACAATATCACTAAGTTGGCTTTCTCAAGCCAACTTAATAAGTTTAGATACAATATCACTAAGTTGGCTTTCTCAAGCCAACTTAACTAGATTGCCTAGAAATAGATTTACACCATGATGCAATGGCATTGTAGGTGGTTGCTTCATTGCTGAGGTATTCTGGTTGAAATAACAGTGAAATGTCATATTTGCAATGAGATGGTGATGATTGCGGTTATATCTGTTGACATTGTGGATAATCCGCATTGAATGCGTTTTGTGTGTGTGTGTGTTCGGGAATTTGCAATGATAAAGACTAGATACATTTTATGCATTTGGCAGACACTTTTATCCAAAGTGACTTGCATTGCATTCACACATTGACATTCTAATCAGTTCTTGCTTTCTCTGGGAATCAAACCATAACCTTGGTGTTGCAAGCGGTACGCTCTACTGTATGCTCTACTTCCACAGGGAAGCCGTAACATTGACATTTCAATTAAGTTTGAAGGTAGTAAATCCTTTTATTAGGCTATTAAGGTAATGTAATTTTGCCAAATAAGAACTTTTACTTTAGGGGCACTGACAAGTGATTTATGTATTAACAAATCACAAGAGACGCATGTAACGAGCAATTGTAAACCGTAATTGATTTGCTTGACCACTTATGATCGGATTACCTGAAATGGTTGTAAAAGGCCTAAACATGTGAATTTAAGTAATAGTGATGCTTGTCTCGTCTATATCTATTTAGTGTAAGATGTTTTTATGATGGTTTGTGCTGCTGAGGTCCCTCAAAGAGCAGGGGTGCGTGTGGCTGACTGAAGATTTGATTAATCGTGTGGTAAATGTGCTCTTAATACCTCAGTAGTGGACCTGTGACCTTTGACTTCCTCCACCCCACACACTATCAGGGATTCATTCTGCTTGAGCTCAGCTTGAGTCCTGTTTACTTATCAGATCTCTACCAATGCTTCTTTTCTTCTCTTTCTTTCTTGAGATCTTCTCCTCCTAGTCAACATCGATATGTAGCCTAGGACTGGGTGGTATGACAGTTAAGTGCCATATTTTTCATAAGCTGTTTTATTGACGCCTTTCTGCAGTTGAAACACTGATTGAGCCATTTACATGAGAAACGAAACATTTTAGTGAGTTGTACTGTATCTTTCAAACAGTCGTGCACGTTTTTCTGCCAGGATATACAGGATTTATTCGGCCCTGATCATTGGCTGTATTCAATAGCCGATAGTGAAGAAAATTGAACCAATACCAGTTATTGGCTGGTATTGGTGTAATGATGGTAAAATGATGGATACCATGCAATGATAAAATGTCAACTGGTAGATATTCTGTGGTTAACTGTGCATATATAGGCTATTTATTTATTTTATTGATCTATAATGGTTTATGTAGTGATCTTTTAATGTGGTGATATGTGTGCTCTGTTAATGTAAAAGTCAATATTTAATACACACACACACACACACATATATACATATGTCATGTGGTGCACCCTACAGAGTCATATGGTGTTTTTGAAAAGAAAAAAATATATTAAGAACTGTTAGCATGGTGTAAGAACAATATTTTATCAACTTGCTGGTCATTCATTTTAAATGTTTAAGAAAATGGCATACAAATGTTTTCCCATTCTTCGTCTTGGACACTTTTATTTCTCATTATATCTCATGTATCCACAGACAAAATTAGTTCTCACGCCGAATACATCTTTTCTGTGTCTCTTTTTGTTTTTAAAGAGAGATGGATAACGCACATTTACGCACTCTGTTATACCACATCAGTGGCTCCAGGCCGTCATTAACACGAACACAGACAAAGTTATGGCGCTTCACCTTTGACCTCTGAACCCCTAACCCACCCTCAGGTCAACCCGCTCCCCTCTGCCTGGAGCCTACTGCCATGTCCTGGACAATATCTAACTGTATGCACACCAACACACACGCAGAGACACTTTCTGGGCAGTTTCTGGGCTTTCTGACCTCACTAACACAACAAGCTTGTTTTGCCTCCTCCATACACATGCGTGATGGCAGTGGGAGTAAACCGCGTGGCGCTGTTACATTATAAATGTGCTTCTGGCTGATGTGTGCGTGGGGGCGAACGTATTTCGTTTTTGACCTGGTGTCCAAACACCCTTGTTTTTCCTGCTGCTCTTCCTGACAGTCCTCACAGACCCCAGAAAACATCCCTGAAGACCCCCTCGTCCACATGTTCCCTGGAGTTTACACGTTCCCCAGCTTACAAGAGTTACAGTCTTTGTAACTTACTGTCTTTGTAAATCCGTCACTGTTTTAATTTCAATCGTTTCATCTCTCTCCAGCTTTGATCTTTTATCTGTATACTTCCTTCTCTATTTCCTCTCAGATGTCTTATCTGTCTACACGTGAATGTGTAAAGCGGAATAAAATGGACCGAAATTTGCCTGTCGAATATAATAGGTTGTATTTTTACAAAGACTGAATATTTTGGAATTGAAATCTGGATTATTGAGTTTTTAATAGTCAAATGTGTGTGAAATGTTTTGAACTGAAATATTCACATCTTAAATATACGACCATGTTCAATTTTATCCCATAAAAATGCAAGTTCTAAAAATACAATTCATTAAATACAAGCATGGTTAATGCAATGCATTATGCTTTTTTTTTTCAATTAGTGCAATTCATCAAGCTTTTTTGTTTCAAATACATTAATTTTCTTCTATATAAGTCTGTCATTCATCTTCAGAACACAACGGAAGATATTTTTAATGAAATCTCCTCCATTGACAGTCTGTGCAATTACCACTTTGAAGCTTCAAAACGTTCATAAAGAGATTGTAAAACTAATCCATATAAATTGAACGGTCTGGTCAAATTTTTTTGAAGAGATTCGATCACTTTATATGAGGAGTAGATTGAATTTAGGATACACTAATCCATAATGAACATTCTTTAATTCAATCTCAGTGATTTGTGTGTGTGTGCACTGTGGAAGGAGGTTACCTATGGAGACCGTGAGGCAGCCGCTGATCGATCTTCATTTTTATTTGTTTTCATCCAGAATGACAGCCCCTCAGAATGCACAAACAGTACACTGCATTCGAGAGTTTGATAGATAGATAGAGCACATCATATAAGACTCTGATAGGAGAAAACGCATGAGAGAGAAATCTGGCCAGAGTCCAGCCAGTGCTTAAGTGTGTGAGATGACTTATTTAGCCTGTCCACCTTCCTGTGTTTAGAACGAATGGATTACTGCCGGAAACAAGACTCAACCCGTTTACTCCTTACAGGAAGTTTCAGTATCTCTTATACTCCCTCTCACCCCCCAGTGTAAACGCCCACACTCACATATACACACATCAGTAGGCCACACACTGCCTTCTTCTATAAAACCCCACAAACACAGAGACGCTTGCTCGCATGCAGCTTATGTCATCCTTACACACACCTGACCTCCTCACACAGCTGTGTTTGTGAAGTAACATCCTTCGTGGATTTGTTTCTCTGTGCCTTTGCATATGACCTGCACTTATATGGTTTTTGTGTGTGTGTTTGTATATCTGCTCTCTGTGTGTGTATAAGCCTTATGTGCCTGCTAATGCAACACAGCTGAATGAAGAAATAATCTGTGTGTATCAGATAAATCAGAGATCAAAGGACTCAAGTATTCAATCTGGGTCTACTGATTTCTTGATTACTTCAATTTCTTGAAACCATTTACATATTTTATAGTTGACACTGTCTGGAATCTCTTCTCAGTGGTGGTCAAACAAAATGAGTTTGTTGGTGGAAAATACAAATGGTTTGGGTCTGAAAGTCTAAGGTCACTTTTTCCCCTTTTCTTTCATTTACACCAGTTAAATGTGTGCATTTTGTAATGTGTTTTAAAATGTAATTTGTTCCTCTGATTAAGCTGAATTTCCAACAGCATTACAGTAATACCTCGAGATGCGAGCATAATCCGTTTCAGGGCGGAGCTCGTAACTCAAATTGCTCGTATCTAGAATCATGTTTTCCAATAAGAAATAATAGAAAACAAACTAATCCATTCCAGATCCATAACAATGGAAAACAAAAAGTTGTTTTATTGGTGTAACACGTGTCCCTGTTTCTGTCTGGGTCTTCCTTGTCACTTTCTGTCAGTCTTGTCATTGTTTCACTTCCTGTCTATTGGGTTATTGTTTCACTCCCTGCACCTGTCTTGTAATCACTTGCTCGTTAGTCTTCCAGGTGTTGTTGATTCCTCCTGTGTATAAATCACTCTTGCATTTCCCTTGTTTGTGTCGGTTGTTGATAATGTTTTAAAGAAGTAATGTTAATCGTGTGTGGATGTTTGCCTGTTTCTCCTGCCGTGTTTCTTGTTTTGAGTTTTATTCTAGTCCAAGTTAATGCACATGCGTGCTTGTTTTGTTTTGTTATTTAAAGTGTTTTGTTTTCAGTTTATTATTATTAAATAAGTTTGGATTGGAATCTTGCCTGCATCCTGTTCTCGCATCACACACCAACCCGTTCCGTAACAATTGGTATAGACACACACACACACAATTATAGTACATGTATACGAGGGAGGGGGTCGGTACGCAGACACTTGATTCTGTATCTTACCTTACACGAGCACTACGCAACTTACGTAAACTTAAATTACCGGTAACATAACTGAACTTAGCTTGCATATCTTTTTTTACTTTTCTATTTTCTATTTGTTTTTTGTTTTTCACTTTTGTTTCCCTTTTTTCGGCTGACTACCCTCACTTTCATTTGGCGCAGACGAATTGCCAATCGAGGGAGATTTGTTGCCGTCTCCCTTTAAAAATAAGTAAGACACGTGTCGTGTCGATTTATCAAAGTGTTTCTTTTCAATGAAATCAGAAACCTTCTGCCACATAGCCATCACTTCCTTAATTTAACTTGTAGAATTGTTTTCCTCCGGTTCCCCGTCCTCCTCCTCGCCACTGCTGAGCTCTTGCAGCACCTGCGTATGTTACGTCGTCTGTAGCTCAATCAACTGAAGTGAACGTGCGTCGGCAGGCCTCGATGAATTATTCCAGGGTCACTCGCCCTGCAGGACTAGTGACCCTAAAAACTTACTCGCCCTTCACATAAAGCACTCGCCCAGCATTTTAACAGACAAAAATAGTTATTAAAGTAAAAAACACGATATACTGCAAAACCAAATATTTATTGGTTGAATGCAACAAGAACCCAGAAACAATATAATTAATCTGATAGTGAATCTGAAGATCATTTTTATGGAGATAAATTTAATAAATGTACTATATACAAACAATGGGATGCAGCCACGGAGGCGTTATTTACTGGATTTTATTTTCTATATTATAACACCGATGTCCCGCAAATCAGCCCATTTCAAATGATGGAAAAACAAAATACAATCCGCATGACGCTAAATCCAACGCCGATAACAGTAACATTCACTTCGTCCAGCTCAAAGTCAAACATGCTCAATTTCAAACACAATAAGTAATAATTCTATGACGGCTTTGACAAATGTGATATTACACGAGCAGCTGTTTCTCTGTCTGCCTCAAGCCCGGCTGATGCCCCGCCCCCGGGAGTCATTTACTCCACTGTGATTGGCCCCCGGAGTCATTTACTCCACTATGATTGGCCCCCGGGAGTCTTGTACTCCACTGTGATTGGTTGGCCTGTACAGCTGCAGCTCGCACGAAAAAGGAACCTTTCACACACACACACACACAACGCGGTAAAGCGCTATTCATTCAAAACTCGTGGGCCACACTTACATTAAACTTTCATATGGTCCCGCGGGCCACAAAATATCGTTTCGCGAGCCGCATGTTTGAGACCCCTGACGTAAATACTACATTCGTGATTCGTGGTTCAAACTTTAGAACTGAATCGTATATCTGATCGCTACTAGCCCGTCGTCGATTTTCTGCTCTTGTTTGGCATATTTTACGAGTGTTATACGGCCTGAAGTTTTTTCTATGTAGTAACAGTTGAATGATAGAAAAACTGTATTGGAATCTGAAGAATCTAACTCGCCCGATAGGGCGAGTTTTATCAAATTTTTCGAGTGGATTTGTCGAGCCCTGGTCGGCGTCAATACACGTGCTCGTATCTCGAATATTTACTCGTGTCTAGAAGCAAAAATCTGCCCAAAGGCTTGCTCGTATCTTGGAATACTCGTATGTAGAGTTGCTCGTATCTCGAGGTATTACTTTATTCCCGTTTTCAGTGTCCCATGATACATTTTTTACAGGATTGTTTGCATTGTTTATAATATTGTAAATGTCTTTACTGTCACTTTTGTTTTATTTAACAAGTCCTTGCTGAGTAAAATATTTGGGAGGGGGAAAAAAATCTCTGAACCAGAACTATTGAACAGGTATGTATATGAGATTAGATATGGCCTGGTCAGCATCAGTCTCTCACTGTTTCTCAGCACTGACAGTGTTGGCTGTCACACTGCTATGAGAGTGTCCAGCATCAAGTGCTGACATCTCTCTGGCCCTCTCGGCTCATTGATTTGAAATGAAATTCCTCCCACAGGAAACCAAACCCAGACCCGATCAGAAAAGCTTTTGCTCAAACACGCTTAAACCCACTTTGAAAGTCTCAGGTGTGCATACAGTTTTGATGCATATGGGCTATGCAGCGCTACAATACTGAACTACTCGCATATCCTTTGTTACCTTTGGTAACATCATCGGTGAAGCCTGTATCTACAATGCATAGTATATAATCTCAGTATATAAGTCTTACTGAATGAAGCATTTGTGAGGTTTAGCAAAAGGGTCAAACATATGTTTTTGTCTATATACAATATGTGTGTATGCATTCTTGGCTGAGGTGTGAAAACGTGCTGAATCAGGTTAGTGTTTTGGATTTGCACGCAGTCACTGACAACCGTGTAAGTGTGTGAGTCAGTCTGTGCCGCCACAACGACTGCGTGTCAAGTATGTCAAGGTGGTCTGTGTCTTTTCACCTTTGCGTGTGCGTCTGCGGACAAGCTGGCGTCGGGGCTGAAGTAAGTGAGCTCCAGTCGGACGCTGCTGACTTTTGGAAATCCCCCACAATGCCACGCTTTCATCAAGCCAAGAGCCTTTTGGCAACGCCAACAGAGAGCTCTCATATAGAGCTGGTTTCAAGTTCCAGAACTTGAATATTCAATTTCTCTGGCAATGAATAAAGCAGCACGTACCGTACGTTTTTGGTGAACAATTTCTGTTTTCCGTTAAAGCTTAGTCACTAATAGTGTGGTCAAGCCACACACTCACAATCTCTCTCTCGCTCTCTCTCTCTCTCTCTCTCTCTCTCTCTCTCACACACACACACACACACACAGATTTTTAATTACTCCCAGATTCAAATAGTGACATTCACCTTCCATAATATATCACCTTCAAAAACAGTCCTCCTTTGTCCTTCCTCCACGTTCCTCTCAAGCCTTAGGCTGTGTATGTGTGAGACAGAGATATTGGAGTGTTGTGTCATGTAATGGGTTGTCCAGGGTCTGTTGCGGTCAATGAGACACAGGTTCAATTTTCTCATCACATGGCTTAGCCAGAATCCTGAGCATCCCGGGAATTTTCTCCTGAGCGGTTGTAGTTCTTCGCTCTGATTGGCCCTGAAGCGGTTGAGCAATGTAATTAATTCTGATTAGTTTCAGGGTACTGCGGCTTTAAGTTCGAGTCGGAATTAAACCGCTCCAGGGGTCCAGATGTCAAAGATTGTTTGTTGTTTTGTGTGTTTCAGTCTTGCAGGGAGTAGTTCACCCAAAATTAATATTCTGTTACCATTTACTCACCCTCATGTCGTTCCAAACCTGAATGACTGTCTTTTTATTCTCACTGTTTATACACATTTTTTGGAGCAGTAATTAGGGGCTGTTATGCTCCATGGTGGACAAAAAGCAATCATAAGTCCATACAACTATATAAGTGTGTTGAAAACATACGATCAGACTGAAATTTAAGTTGTGCCAAAATTTAAAAAAAGTTTAAGTTAAATCTTGCTCTCCATTAGTTGCATTAACTGGACATTTTCTGTCATTTACTGAATTTTCTATATGCTTTCTGCTATTTAAACAGGAAATCTTCAATCAGTTTAAATCTTATTGTTATTTATTATTTAACTCTCCAATGAATTTAGCATTTTAAAGAGGTTGTTCACCCAAAAATTCATATTCTGTCATCATTTACTTTCTCTCATTTTGTTCTATGGATATTTTGTACTGTGACTTTCTTCTGCTGAACACAAAGTTGGTAAAAAAAAAATGGTAACCAAACAGTTTTGGTCATTATTTGCTTTATTTCTATGGGCAAAAAAGTAATTTGAAAAAATATTCCCCCTTATTTTTGGGACATTTCTCAAAATATCTTTTATGTTCTACAAAAGAAAGAAAGTCATACTGATTTGGAACGACTTCTGGGTAAATAATGACATAATATTCCTTTTTGTGCAAACTGAAACAACTTAAACCCATTTAAAATGGTATTTGGCTTTTAATTAATTACAATTTTGCTATTAGATATAACAAGATGATGTGACATGCATCTATATAATAATCTGAGGAATGAAAACAAGCATGATGCATTGATTTACATGCATATTTAACCCTGTCATGTTCAGTCCTGAGACACACCAGAACTTGTTGCATTTGGTATCATCAATACACTTCATAATTTCCCATTTTGTTTTCCCCAAAGGAAATAAAGTCATATGGGCGTGGAAAGACATCACGAGGGTCAGTAAATGATGAGAGAATTTTCACTTTGAGTGAACTCTTTCATTACAGCTTTGTCTGCATCTGCTCCAGTTTTGCTGCACCAGCAGTGCTGCCGCGTTTGTGCGTTTTGATTAACGGTCACGGCGTCTGGGTTTCAGCTTGACGTGGCTCTCACGGTTTGTGGAGAAACATGAGTTGCCGGAGAATGTAAGCCACTTTCATGTTGTTTTCCTTTCGTTTCGGCCTTTGTTTACACATACATTTGGGCTGTGTTCATTTGAAACTGAGAGAAAATCAAACTCATCTGCCCTAAAGTAGATTTCTATTTTTTCAGTTTTTTTGGAGCTAGCCCTCAGCTTCATTCCTCCCACTCCACCCACACACACACACACACAAACTGTGATTGACAGCGGGACACAGAGGAGGTGGAGAGGCCTCAGGCTCTGTGCTGATGTGTCTGGAAGTGTTTAAATGTTTCTTCTCTGCTGCTGGTCTGCACTCAGCCCCCGTGCAGCATCCCTTAAAACATCACTGTGCTGTCCACGTCGTGTTTGCTTAATGGACTCCTCCTGAAAGCTGGGATCAGTTTTTTTGTTTCTTGCCATATCTCGCTCTGTGACTCATTTATGGTTTCATGGGCCTCACAAAAACTTTTTGTTTTTGTTTGTGCAGCTTAAGCTTGATATCGTGGGAGAATCACGGTCTACATTTTACACTCAGAATCGTGCAGCTCTTCTTCAGTGTCACATGATCTTTCATGAATCATTAAAATACAGTAGAACCCAGACTTACGAAACGCTCTATGTACGATAAAAGATTTTGGGGGGTTTTTTCGCCCGAGTAACGACAAAATGATCGAGATGCGAAAACCAAAATCTTGGCCAAGGCGACGATTTCCGAGTTTTGTTTTGAAATTCGCGCGCCACTGGCCCGTAAACTAGCACCAATCGTCCCGCTCTCCCATTGGCTGTCTCCCAGCTCGGACGCTAGCTTTCGCTGCAGCATCCTGCTCTCCTATTGGTCAGCATCACTCCCACCAGCCTCTGCGTAGCGGCGTTCCTCTCACATTTTGTCTGTGCAACGCTAACGCTAAAGTTCGTCCGCGCTTTCGCATACGGGTTTTGTTTTCATCGTGCTGCATCGCCATTATTTTGTGCCCAGTTAACATAAACTTTTTACTAATCACTAGCCATGGATGTGAAGATTGTTTCTGAAGTGAAAGGGAAGAAGAGGATGCTCTCCATGGATACGAAAAGGGAGATATTGAGAAGTATGAAGCTGGGATGCGCTTCATCCCATGCTAAATGTGGTGTTTTCGTAGGGCTTGGAATGGATTAGGCAATTTACATGTAAAAATCTGACCGATTTACGAAGCCAACCTCGGAACAGATTATTTTCGTAAGTCGGGGTTCTACTGTATGCTGATTTGGTGATTTAAGAGTAATTTCTTATTAGCTGACAACTGCTTTTCTGCTTAATATGGTTGTATAAACTGTGATACAAATTTCTTTGATAGTCTTTGATAAATGGAAATTTCAAAAGATACGTTATGTTCCTGAATAAATTGTTGTGTTTGAACTAATCGGTTGAATGAGTGATTCAATGACCCACTCACTTATTTCATCTCTTAATGAATGAACAAATTGATTTGATTAATTATTTTGTTTGACTCATAAACTCCTTCCACTGACTAATCCATGTAACCTATAGAAAAAGTCAATGTAATGTGATTTATTCTCAAACGCACAAACATGAACAAGCAAAGCCATACAAACACTAAAAGTCTCAGTGCGTTTGGAATTTGTCCACCTTATTTTTCAATGCCGATGTATATTTGCATGTGAGACTTTCAATTCATTATTAGAATAACAAAGTGCAGTAATCAGTAGAACTATATTTATGACTACGATACAATTTTTTTTAACAAATGCCAGGTACAAAAGCAAGCAGAATAATATACTATTTTTGTGCATCTAAAATAACAGGAAGCTGCTGGCACCAGAAGCCTTGCACTTTTAAATGAAAAATGTCAGCTTCTCTCAGCCAAACAAATTCAATGACCTTTAGATCACAGAATTATATTATTACAGTGTCAATTTATGTAATGCCACTTCCATTTTAAAGATGGAATTTAGACATTATCAGCGTTATAAGGTATGATTTATAACCGTATTAGAATTTGCTTGAACTTAAAAAGAAATACTGCTCACTATGCTACTGGAAATGTATTTAGATTGAGTACAATAATAAATGTGTCTTGCTTATCCAAAAATGTATTAGTTGCCTCTCTTTGAATCTCATCCCTCCATCTCTCATGTGGTATATCTATATGACCCCCTCCCTCTTTCCCACTTATCCATTATCTAATTGACCTCTGTAATTGGAGACACTCTTGCTCTTCCTGTGTGGTTTGAGCGTGTGGTGTCTGTCTCTCAGAGTTAGACTCAGCTCAGAGAGACGGTGTCATTTTGAGATGTCTTCGGTCGTAAACATGGATTTGAGGCAGGCCTATGCGTCAGCGCTAAGCACCACATGCTCGACGTGTCTGACATCAGTTTGCTCTCCGTTTGTGTGGCGTGGCTCCACAGCTAAACACAAATTCAAATCTATGTGTGGTTTTAATATTTGACTTAGCCAAATGTTTTTCCGCCCGTGAGACTCGTGATGGCCTGATAGGGAAAAATGAGACTGAAATTCAGAGACGGTAACTTCAGATTTGTCCTACACATGAGGCTGAGTTCTCCTTGTTTCCCCCTGTTCTCTCTCTCTCTCTCTCTCTCTCTCTCTCTCTCTCTCTTGTTTAGGGGAGAACACATGAGTAGTGCCATGTGTGTTTGCATGTGTTGTTGTTTTCCATGGAAAAGAGGGGGAAATAAAAGGAATGAAAGTAACCCAAATGAGGCCAGTGCGCAACCGCTAATTATGAAGCTATTTGGGGAGGGGGGCAATGAGTCCAGCACACACACTCCATATGCAGCTCACATCTTTTCTTTTCGTTAGTTTGTTTCCTTTGATTGTTCTTAATTTTTTTTTGTTTTTAGCTCTTTCTTTGTCTTTTGAGGGGGTTGGTTATTTTTTAATTTATGTGCATGTTTATTCTTTAAACGGTTTTCTTTTTTTGTTCATTCGGTAATTGATTTTCTAATTTCCGTGTACGTACATTTTTGTATTGTATTTGTCATGTATTTCTCTTTCTACTTTAAATTCCTATATATTTTCAATGAATTATTTTCATGTTCTTTGTTTTTTATTTATTTTTTTCCATATTCATTCGCAGCAAATCTTTCAGTGCTTAAAGGGATCAAATCTCATTCCTTTGCCCTTAATGGAAGTTGTTTTCATCTTCATCAGCACTTATGAGCAACTTTCTTGACTCTTCCTGTCCTGAGTTGATGCATGTTTTAAAGACTTACTCACTCTTCTATCCTTTCTTTGAGTTTGTTCTTGTAATTTACTCTGCTTTGATAATGACTTTGCAGTTGTGTGCGTGTGCGTGCGTGTGTGTGTTTGAGTGAGTGATTTGTACTGATTTATATTTTTGCTCATGATGTCATAAAAAGGGAAGCCACTGCACCGCCATATTGTTATTCCCTCACATGCTATTAAGTTAATGTGAAATCATCAGATTTTTATGAGAAAGCATTACCTAACGAGTCAGCTTTTATATCTGAAGTCTCCCTCTATGTACAAAGCAAACGTCCTAAACGTTAATGGTTATTTGTTTAAAGTCGTGAATTTCCCCTGCTTATTTAAAGTTATGCTCATCTTCATTACAGTAGTGAATATCAGATCAGCTAATGGATGAGACACCTCAGCTATTACATTAAAAATGTCACAATGACTCTTCTTAAATCTGAATACAGATTTAATGCTTTGTAAGCGCATACAACTTAATTCATCATATACAGTTATTCACTGTGATTATGTAATTATGTGTTATATAATACATTTTTGTTCCTATTCTAACTGTAAATGAGTCAACAATAAAGATATTTCGAAGCAGTAAAGATAATCACTTAAACGTTGGTTAAGTTAATAATTAGCTCAACATGTATACAAATAATAATAAGACTTAATTCAAATGCAAACTGTAATGCTAGTAAAAAGCCATCGAATTTGACCTGTAGCTTTTTAATGGTTTCCTTGATTTCCAAGTCTGAAGTGAATTTTTCTCAACAAAAAGACAAGAGGAAATTAAATACATGCGTCACAACATATTCAAAGAAATAGCGCTGACTGTGTATGGATTTAAAGACATGCAGCTTTATTTACATTTGCATCTAACATTTATGCATCTTATATTGCATTCAAGGAACACATTGACATTCTAATCTTCTAATTCTTTCTTTCCCTGGGAATCGAACCCATGAACTTGGTGTTGCACGCACCACACTCTACTGAGCTGCAGGAAAGTTAAACATTATTTCCAAGCATTTATTCTGTCGCTCCGAATGATGACGCATGGTAAACCTTTTTAATATAATATTATATGCAATTTAGGAATAGGGGATTTTGTGTTTTATGTATATAATGTTTATTAAAATCATTTTCTGCTCCTACGCCAAGATATATGTTCATGCTTAATATTTCCAGCATAATTACATAGGCTACATATAGAAATCAATTTAGTGTTAGTTCAGTTACCTGTGTCAGAAGTTTGTAGTAGACACCCATCTTAATAATGTTAATATATCACTTATCCTGCCCAACAAGACCGTAAACATTTCAGATGACGTACGAAGTATCAATTTATGATACGTAGGTCAATGTCCTCTGTCAAAAAGATGGCCGCTCGAACCCTGGCAGTTTAGAACACAATAAGCAGTTACATTTAGATTTAGATTTATGCATTTGACAGACGCTTTTACCCATAGCGACTTACATTGAAGATACACATTAACATTCTAATCAGTTCTTGCTTTTCCTGGGAATTGAAACCATGACCTTGGCGTTGCAGACACCACATGCTACTGTTTGAGCTACAGGAAAGACAATCAGGCATTTATGTAGATCAGTGGTGCCAACTTTATTCTGGTATGGACAATCGCGCACACGCGCACATACACGCGCACACACAGACACAAGCGCACATACACACCCAGAGACAATCACACAAAGCCTATTAAGTTATTGCACCACACAGGTTAACATTTTTCGGCTTTCTACAGTCTCTCTCTCTTTCATATCTTTGTAGTTTTCCTCCATTAACTTTATCTGTCTGTTCTCTCTGTTATATCAGTTAATCAGGGTGTGGGACAGACAAGATATATTATGTGTGTTCCGGGACATTTTTACATGTTTACTTTATAGAGCAGATTTGGGGATCTTTCCTAAAATGATTACAGTGGTTTCATGATCATAATGAAGTGTTTCGAAAGAAATGAAATTCCTAGTTATCCAGACGGACAGGCAGGAGATGAGGTTACTGGAATATGTTGGCCAGAGCTCCAGTGAGGTCTGCATGAACTAATGTTAGTTCTTTGGGTGAGTTAGAGTTTTACACAACTTATACCTCAGTAATCCTTAGTCATAAGTAAGATTAAGAAAGCCGAAGTAGAGATAAATGAAAGACTACAGATAAGTGAAAAAATAAAGAGCAAATAAGGTGGTTTGATGAGAAATGAAAACATAGTCCTTAATAAATGTTGTATTTTTCTTTTGCTGTTTATCTGGTGGTGTTTTTTGCTGATCTGTTGTTGTTTTTTCTCTCATGGGAATGTTGGTTTGCTTGCACCTTTGTTGATTTTGTTTCAGGTGCTGCATTGTCCTGCTGTCCTAACCAGTGCTCTGTCTGCCCATCACTGTGTCATTCACTCAGTCAACAGCCTCTGGCCCTCCTCTTGCTTACCTGGCATCATGTTTAAAGTGGGTGGAGTTCATGCCTGTTAGGACACCACTGATCAATTGTAGCATTAGTGTATTATTTACATGTTAGCAGAACAGCTTGGTTCCTCTTCCATGGCGTTCTGGATTCCCTCAGCGCAGCAGCTCCATGTGTCAATCAAATAGCTCTGCTGACAGTGCACATTGAGCAGATGGAGAGAGAGCTGAACGCACTCTATACAGCCCTTCTGCCCTTCATCAGCCCTGAAAACACAGCTCACTCACTCTAATTTGCACTGACACGAGGGTTTCATCTGTCACAGACAATCATAAGCAAATATTCAAGGTTAACCTAATTAAAAACATTGAACCACTATATGATCTTTACCTGAAAAAATACGTTTTTACACACACACACACACACACACACACACACACCTTGTTTATGCTGGTTATGGCACAGTTGAGATTGCGGAAGAATTTGGATAACGTTTCAAAGATTTAAAGGTTGAGGCTCTTAATTCATCTTTTCCTTTCAGCCTTTGCTTGCATAAGAAAAGAAGAAAAAAAATCGTATTCTTAATCTACCTGATAAGCAAAGTTACTTATTGTTTTTCAAAAATCTATCTTGAATTCAAGTTCAAATTATATTTTGACGTTTTGTTGTTGGATTTTTGCGCTGTTAAGGCAGTGTTCATGTTTGGCAATGTTCATGTTTTTCACACACATTGTCTGTTCAGACCAATGCTGAAAAAAACTAAACAACGGAAAACGGGCTGAATGAAAATGCAGTAGGTGGTACTTAAAGCTGAAATATTTGCAATGGTGTTTATTAAATAACACCAAATTCAAGAGTAAAGAGACGAGAGCCATATCAGGATTCTTCCTCTACCATCCTTCATTGCTTAGCAAAATCCTCTCTTTGTGAGCGCCACCAACATTATTCTTATCAGATACGAGGGTCCGTGGCTCTACCATTGGTCAAAATGTAACGGCTAACTTGAATCACGTGTGCCTTGATAACCAATCACATCACAGCCTTGACGCCATTGAATTTGCTTTCATTGTAGTTTTATGTAACCGGTGGCTGTAGGCATGTGACCAAAACTTTGAATCTAATTGGCTAGCTAGTGTTCTTTGCAGTGAGATTAGAAAACCTTGCTGTAAAAACGAAAAAGCAAAGCTGTCGCATTGATGGCATTCAAATGGTTGTGACGGTCTGAACAGATGCCAAAACAGCTGTTCATTCACATTATTTTTGCAGAGAATATACATCTTGGTATGAATAAGCCTTTAAAATGATTTCTCAATTTCTAGTTTAATACATAGACACAATTAGCAAGCCTCGTGTACGCCCATTGGATGACTACGCCCAATTCTCACTATTAATTAGATGCTTCCTATCATGCATATTACTAGGATATTGGCTGTTTATTAGGACTTATAAAGCACATATAAATGCCATAATCTGGATGACATTATTCTACTTTCCTAATCCTACCCTTTCTCTACCCTAAACGTACAATACTTACAAAACTTAAAAACTACCTTACTAACTATTAATAAGCAGTAATTGGGAGTTTATTTTGGCAAAAGTGATTAGTTAATAAAACGTGAAAATTGGACCCTAATCTAAGGTGTGAATATGTTTCTTAACATGCCTATATAGTCTTTATTAACTTTATTTAGTTTTAGATATTTTTTAACATTAAGTTAAACTAAAATGTTGCATTGGCAACTAGCTTAAATAAAATAAGTTTATATTTTATTCCAAGTAACAAAGTTTCTGCAACCTATAATAACCCTGATCCAATCCCCTCTCTTCTTTATATCTTATCAAGTAAAACATAAAAGGCTCAAAGATTATTGCAGAGCACTGCGTACAGTTCTATATAGTGTATTGATCTCCTCTCTAGCCAAATTTGGCCTCATCCTGTCGCTGTGAGAGTTCAGATTGTTCAGATGCTGAATCTCTTTTTGTGAATGTGTGGGAGATGAAGAGAAAGCAGAGAGAATGAAAACAGACAGACTGATTAACCACGACATGCTGATTTTGGCTTCTGTTTTCAGCTGTTCAGCTCTCTCTCTCTTTCTAAATGATAGCAGAAGATGTCTGCACTTGTTTAGCTAACTGAGCCTTATGATATACAGCATTTCAGCAGTTTGTTGTTTTGTTTATGCGTGCTTGTGACAGATAGGGTGTGCATTCCTCCGTTTAGACTCTTGTTCCTCCTTAAACTGTACAGTGTTATGATAACAGCATTAAATATGAAGTGATCGTAAAAAGCCCAGTTTCTACATTGACTCAACTATCTAGTTGCGGTTGCCAGAAACAAATGACCAAATTTCCACTTACAGTAAACCCCCCCAATCCCTCCAGAGACATCTCTCTGATCGTCGTGCCCTGTGTTGAGTAACGTCTTAATCATCAAGGTGCTTTTTTGCATTCTTGCCCTGAAGACAAATTAGCAGGAAGTTAGAATTATGTTTTAAAGCATAAACTGCGTTTGACTCATTTCTATAGGAGATTCCTATAAAAAGCACAGTGATGTGAGTGAGTCTGAGTTTATAGAGTAATTTCCTGTTTATACCTGAATCGAATGATTGTAAATGTTTAGACAGTTTAGGTGTGCCAGGACGTGGTAAACAGATGCTGAAAAACAGACACATATTTCAAAGTTTAATCCTCCGCAATGAGTGTTTTATTAAGCAACAAACTACACAAAACACAAAGTACATGCTTATAAACACACACGCACGCACACACACTTCTGAATGAAATCTAAGTACATGGAATGTCGCTGCCACCTACAGACTGTAAGCATTTACACTTTCAAAGCCAGTTCATTTCATTCAATTCATGGACTTGAGCAAAAATGTCAACATGTTATTTTCATGTTTTTATAAAATAAAAAAAAATAAAAAAATAAAATATATATATATATGCGTGTGTGTGTGTGGCTGGAGGAAATGTATGCTCTGGCACACTCAATAATACAAAACTCTTATTTTGAAACCTAGTTTCCTCTCTTTATGGGCGAATGCATGCACACACACACACACACACACACACACACACACACACTCACGCACACTCATACACACTGAACTCAGACTTCTGACTGTGTTACACACAAACTGGAATCAGATGGAGAAGTTTAACCCCTCACATTGCAGCCGTGTGTGTGTGTGTGTGTGTGTGTGTGTGTGTGTGTGTGTGTGTGTGTTTTCAAGAGTAATGTTTTGTTAGGTGTGTTTTGGTGTTTTAGTCTGTCGTTAATTATTAGGTCAAAGTCTATCATTGGGTGTGTGTGTGTGTGTGTGTGTGTGTGTGTGTTTAGTTTGTGTATGTTTTTTTTCCCTTACATTCTTATATAGAAATTAAATCCATGTTATATGTTCATGCAAATTACATTTTATGTACATTTGGAGGTTAGATATTGTCTTTGTTTTGAAGATGAGTTAAAAATTATAAATGTTATAAGACTGTTTCTGCTTCTAAGTTTGAAATAATAGTCTCATTTTGAGATATAAAATCACAGTTTCTAGTCACAATTAGAAATGAAATGGTCATAATTATGAAACAAATCTTCATTTTATAAGAAATTGTCAATTTTGACAGTTGCAATTACAAGTAAAAAGAATTACAAGAAATGAACAGTTAAATTTGATTTTAATGCAATGGGAAACAATATTTAATATTCGATTTAATATTTATAAGATATAATAATTCGACATTTTAGCATTTTATTGGCTGCTTTCACACAATATTTAGCATTTTATCTGTAAATCCAGTGATACGAGTTGGTGTGTATGTGTGTTTTTGGATGTGGTTTCAGAGTCGTGTCACAGTGGCCATCTTATGGTCAGCGGTGACACTGCGGGGAATGTGGCCTGTCAACTCTACTCGATTGTGTGCTTGTCTGTAAACACTGTCTAAACTAAATGATACAGTTAGCATAACCATACAATTACAGGGAAGAGAATGAAGGAATATACTGCTAAGTTCTGACTATTTGTTTTGCTGTGTGAGAGAGTGAAGGAAAGCACAAATGTGTGTTTGCATACTGCAGCGAAAACATCATTACGCTGCATTGAGTATTTTACATACTTCATTGTTCTCGTCCAACGGCACAAATCGCATCGAAACCACAGCTGCTCAGGTCTGCCTTTATCAGATGGTCTGGCCTTGTACGAAACGGCTGGACCTGTCAAGAAGACGAGACTTGGCACATTGTTTGTTTTTGAGGTAAAGGACAATGCCTCTGCTCCAATCCCTAGCATGCTACCTCATTGTCTGCATTGGTTGATATCGTCTGAGACAGGATGCTAAGCGAAAAGTAACTTCATAAGTAAATACTGTGTCTGAAATGCCTCGCAAGCTGTGCTCCTTTTGAAAGCGTTTTATTGTCTCCTGAAATTTCACTTTTCAGCTAATACAACTCCAGTAAGCCTGATGTTAGTTAGCATGTTGCTAAGCTAATGACTTGATATGCAAGGAACAAAAATACATTATATTATTTAGGACAATTTTTAGTACTAACTAAAGAAATGTTAATAATAGTCTTATAATCATTATGTTATATTAATGTCCTTGAATATAACCTTTGGATTAAACCGTTTGTGTTGTCGGTTTAGATTGTGGTCGAAATCTTACAAGTTAATTTTGCTGCCAACTGTTAGAAATGGCACTTGTGTTGCAATAGAAAAGCAAAAAAAAGTTAACTATCTGCCTTATTAACAGAATTTTAGGCATCATCAACATATTTTAATGGCTCACTAAGCTTTGAAACGCAAAAACTATATTTGGACCTTTATTTGTCATTGCTATATGCTTTACTGGAGTTTTAGTATAGCAAGGTCACACAGTGCCTGCACACACACACACACACACAGACACACACACACACTGATCGGAGGGTGGCTCATGTTTAAAAGACAAGATTCATGAGGATGTTCTTACATAAACTTTCCTGATACGGGCCAGACCATCTGCCTTTACCTTTAAGAGAACATCCATCAGCTGTATTATCTAGCATTACCTTGAAGAGCATCTCATTAACTGTACAGTTATCTTTCGGTCTGTTTAAACCGCCAACGCCTCACTCCATTCATCACCCTACATTTCTTTAGATTTCTTTTGCATACATTTGAGTATCTTTCTCTCTTTGCATTAAACACTCTTCCTCTCCTCTTCCTCTCATATTAATTCCATCTGTTTTAGTCTTTTTCTGTTGACAGGTTGAATTGTGTCCCAGTGTCATCCATGACAACCAAACACAACACGACTGATGCAAACAACATCCTGTAATATATTTTTTAATACATTCAGTCGTCAAGGGTATAAGTTTGCTCAGTGTGTACAAATAGAATGGAGCTTATGGGATGAATGCAGAAGCAGGACACCATACAAGTGTAGGGGAATTTACAGTTAAGACCCGAGGACCAGATATGTTGAATGAAGACCAGGAGTCAGAAGTGCAGTCAAATTGAAAATTTAGTAAAGAATAGGTTGTAGTTTCATCATGCAGAAGCCAGCTTCATGTCTCACAAGGAGTTCGTAGGCCGCCCCACTTACAATAACATTGTTACAGCAATTATACTCTAACAGAGGGTGCTAACTACGTCAATGATGACGGTTAAATGATCCTGATTGGCTAAGAAAGAAAGAAAAACAAAACTAGTAATTTTCCACACAAGAGCAGACAGTCTGAAGCATATCTTCGTTGATCACGTGGTTGACGGGTTTGTGACGTGGCTTGTCGAGAACAACCTCACCAATACAGACCATATTAACGCGCACACACACACACATACAGCTTCTCCAAGGCTGAACTCGGCTCAGGCTCCAACTCTCAACAGAAACAGTACCCAAAATATTCTGATAACATTCTCTATCTGTTGAGAAGTGCTGACAATATTCTTCCTTACTCTATGGAAATCTACAGAAGAGTAAAGAAAGGTTTTTAACTAATAAAAAGCCTAACTTGATTATAAATCACTCTTTACAAATCATTCAAATAAGAAAGGGAAAAGAACATATGAAAAATAAAACAAAGAAACATATGAAAAATAAGACAAAGAAAAGAATATAGGTACAAATAAGAAAAATGAAAGAATATATATATACAAGCGGCAATGGATTTCCGAATAGTATCTTTCACAAGCTTCCATTAATTATATATCTTACACTATCTTTTGAGTTTGGGGTCTGTAAAAATGGTTTTAAATGTTTTTGAAAGTCTCTTATTCTCACCAAGGCTGCATTTATTTGATCTAAAATACAGTAAAACAGTAATATTGTGGAAAAAAAATTCTATGTATGGTAATATTTTTTAAATGTAATTTATTCCTGAAATGACAGAGCTGCTTCATGATTCTCAGTACAGTTTTAGTGTCACATGATCCTTCAGAAATCATTGGCTGCTTAAGAAACATTTTATATTATAAAAACATTACTGCTAAATATTTTTATGGAAATTATGACCAATTTTATGAAGGATTCTTTGATCAAAGAAAGTTGTTTTTTAAAAACAGCATTTATTTATTATAACATTGTAACATTGTCTTTAATGCCATTTTTTTATATCAATTGATTGCACCCTTACTGGAAAGAAGTATTAATTCATTAAGTATTAATATTTTCCTTAGGTTTGAACAGTTGTAGTGTAATGTATAGTATATTATAATTTGACATTTTACTTATTCTAAAGTGTGTCATCATTTGGGGGGATTATCTCAGCAAATACTGATTTTTATTTTATTCTATTGATTTTATTAATCTGCATTTCATAATTTAGTTTGATAGATTTTTCTCTAATTTGCTTTTATTAAAAGCAGAATATAATAAATAATACATAGCATTGAAGGCATTGGAACCGCAAGTTTTTTTTTTTTTTTTTTACACACACACACACACACACACACACACACACACACACGGATGTGCAGCTGGTCTGGCACGTGTGGACTGGGTTTCATCTCCATAAACTCCAGAGAGTTGGACTCAATGAGCTGAATGAAATGGCTTTGATCAGGTATAAGGAGGCCGTTTATGGCCTGATTGATGAAATGAGTGCTGTACTCCTAGGCTGTCTGTGCCTCACTACAGCCACTGCACTGATCATATATTCACCTACCACAGAAAATCTATGCCTTTACAAAATAAGACCAGGTCTAGTGGTTATAAACCACATCATATCTGGGATCTGCCCACAGCTTTATCTGTAATCTTGTCAATTTAGATAGCAAAGCCCTTACTCTGAGAAACTGGACAGTTCGTCTGAAAGTATCAATTTTGTAAGTGGTTCATTGACTGCGTTGTTCAAAGAATCTTAGTTTCTTTCAAGAGCTCCTGCATCAACCTTGAAGAGCTGAATGGTCTTGTGACAATGGTCCACATACCATCAAGCTTCTGTAATGTTGTGGCTGGGTAGCCAATCTTGACAGCTCACCATCATTGTCTTCCATGCACACAATTTGTGTGTGTGTGTGTGTGTGTGTGTGTGTGTGTGTGTGTGTGTCATTCTGAGGTCTTTGTACCTTAATTAATGCTAATGACCTGCTATGGTGAAAAGCAAAGGCTTGTGACATTCTCATTTAGTGTATTTGTGTGTGTGTGTTCATAAAATTGTAATACCTTCTGATTGTTTACAGTCCTCCTTCCACCTCGTCTTTTTATGTCCTCTGAATGGATGATGCCATTTATTCTATTTCCTCTGGTTTCTGTCGTTTTGCAAACTGATGGATTGCAATGTTGTTTTTAATGTGTTTGTGTTCTGTATGTTCGGTCATCATTCACTCATTTATGACCTGTATGAGGAACAATAAAAGTATCATAATAGTACTTAATATGACTTCTGAAGTCATACAGTAGCTTTGTGTGAGGAACAGATCAAGATTTAACATTTTTCACAAATTTTTTTTAAATTGCTCAATCTTCTTGATAAATTAATTGGATGGATGTTTCATGAATGAATCATTCCTTTGAGTCATGTCCTTTCAATGATTAATAGATCTAGTTCACAAAACTGGTATGAATGATTCATTTATGAATCAGATTGGTTTGGTTTTCAAGTTTCAACAACTCATTGACTCAATCCGGTCGTAGTGGTTCCTGACTTAATAGCTTAATATCAATGAATGATGGTTTAAATTGAATTTTCCTCTTTACAGAAAGCTCTGACAGGACTTTGGAAGACTTGAAATATAGTGTATGATTCATATGGACTTCTTCTGTGATACTTTTATGTTGCTATTCCATCCATTCATTAGTTGTATGAAAAAAAGACCAGAACATTCTTAAAATTTATCAATTTGTCTTTAGTTAAAGAAAGAAACTCATACAGGTTTGAAACAACATGCGAGTAAGTCAATAGTGATGGAATAAAAAAATTTGGGATGAACTGTCCCTCTAGGAAGGGAGAGAGGAATTAGTTATGTATGAAGTTATAACTTGTATTACTTAATTGTATTATGATTTTAATAGTAACTTAAATGAGCTTAGCTCCTGGCCTCTTGTAGTGTCCAGCCTTGCCTCACTTACTGACATTATGCTTTTATACGCAGACCTTATTTTTGGCTGGTTTTAACCTCTCGACAGCAAAGGGAATTCTTAGGGTTCTCTGTTTTCACACCCCTTCTTATAAAAGGCTTCAGGCATCAAACATACACACATCAACAACATTCCTCCAGCGGTGTGCCCACAACAACAGTGCCCCGTCTCCCACTATCCTACCCCAGAGTCCCTGCTACCCTGAGGGCTGTAGAAGGGCTCCATTGTGTTGAGAAAGGCACCTGGTTTTGGTTAGTGCCAAACTGGTTACACACTCTCACACACACTCACACTAGCACACACAGCAGGGTCAGCTCCCTCTACAGGCCCATCTGGAGTTCATTTCCTGTTGGAGACAGCAAGCCATTACAGGCGTGGTCTGGCAGCCTCTCGTGATTGGATGAGAGACAAAGGGTGGAGCAAAATTGTACAGTCATTTCAATTACTGGATTACATGATCTTTCATTTTTGGGATTTTGTGCAATTGCAAGTGTTTGCATTGCACATATTTTAATCATTTGTATAGAGTGCAACAGGTTGTGGAAGTAAAACTTCCATTCATTTTCTCCGTAAAGGAATTGATTTTGAAAGATAACTTATAAACATTTAAAGACAGACCTAGTGTGATGATATATGCTTTTGTCGAACCCGTCAGTCTGCAATTCAACTACATTACCCATGATTCTGCAGCGACATCTCCACCAATTAGAGAACCTGTTAGTGCCACCCATTCCCATGCATCACTGTGAATGATGTAGAGTTAGTTTCCCAACACTCTCAAAAAAATATATGTATATTGCATATTTTGCAATAACCATAAAGTATCTTGTTTGTTTGTTTGTGTGTGTGGGCGGGAGTGAGGTTATGTTAACCTTACGTGCATATATACGGGTTTGTAGTTATGCGTGTCATTCACAAAGCTTCATGGGTTCTTTTCCTTATTTAGGCTGTTAAGTAAACAGTCCTGTACCTTTTGCGTTTTAGTCTTTTCAAATACTTTTTTTGTTTTCAATCAAAGTTTACAATGTTGTGTGATTCACCTTGTAGCTGTTTGATTTGGTTCATGGCTTAAATCTTAAACTAAGACTTTTGTTAATCCCTACGGGAAAAAAGAATTGCAAAAATACTAGCGGAACCAAAGCGCTGAAAAAAATGTACGGTCTGGCACTGTTGCACTTCTAAAAAGGTCAACTTTCCTACTTTGAATCTTTTGGTCTACTGTGAAACGCTTACTGCTCAGACCAATGATATCAATTATATTATACATTTGGTCTTGTTTACATTATTCACAAGAGCATTAACAGTTCAGTGAAGCAGAATTATGCTTAATGGCGACTGTGGGGTGATACATTTTCCACATAAGCTTTACTGTAACCATGTTTATCAGTAATTGCAGCTAATGGTTATTGTAGCATGTAGCGGCTCAATTAGCTAATTGTGGTTAATAGCAGCAGTAATATGTTGCGGTGGCGTCTGCTCACTTAGTTGTATCCTATTACTTTAGTTATCAACCACACAGGCCTTTTTTAGAAAACAAGCTATTGATAGTTTTCCCCTACGACACTATAGCAAAGCTAGCTGCCGTTTTACAGAAATACCTCACTGCATTTTATTGCTTAAACTGGTTTTATTTGGTTTTAGGGTTATTTAGAAAGGAAAATCGGTTAAGGATTGACTATGTATTTTATGTTTGTTGTTTTGAGGCTAACAACTTTATTTAATGCTTCAAAAGGTCAGCCATGTTGTCTGTCTTTACCATAAAGTAGCCTAATTTCGTTCCTACTAGGGATGTGAAAAGTTCTGGTGCTTCAGTACCAAGTTGATAGTAGTTCAAGAGAAAACGACTTGCTGCTTTTTGCTTGAAACAAGATTGTTTTTGTGTCTTTGTTAGATGCTAATCTGATTCAAATCTGTTTCTTTGTTCATGTACATTTTCGTTCATCAGCACGATCCAGCCCTCTCCATTTCCTCTGCTGGTTTGACTGACACCAATTTACTGTAATCTTCTAGATCAATTGGTGTTGACAGTTCCTGGCATCTTGATTTCAATGCATAACTGCAATGCAGTTGGAGGATCCAAGTTTTTTGTAAGCCACATGTTACCAAACCCTTGTTTTTGTTTTTTTGTGGCCAAATTTAATCAGCCAAGATCTCATTTGGTTTTCTGATTTTTCTGCATACTTCACGAATTGATTAATCTAAAGACTTCTAATGTTAGGACTGGGTGGAGAGAGAAAAGGTCTCTCTGAGGACTATGAGTTTAGTTTTTCACTTTCCTCCATTTCTTACTTTACTTTGTCAAGGAAAACCCCTGGATACTATTATGGGAAATATTGGCTCGGATCACTACGTCAGCAGCTGTAAATTTGAAATCTCTGAATTTTTCTCCTCAGTGTATTTTTCTCCTCAGGTCACTTTACTGAACTGCCCAATTAGGTGAGCATGACCCACACACAGATGTCAGGTGCTCTAAGGACACAAACACAGACCGTTAGGGCCCGGGGACACAAAGTAAGAGCTTTTAAACACTGCAGACCTCCCAATCATATTTTAAACACACTAAACAAAATATGTGTTCTGCAGTATTCTATCTAATACTTATTTGAAAAAATACTATGCAGTTAAGAGCTCAAAAATAAGTAACCTATGAATGTCGCTCACATCTCGTGCTTATTACGCAGACTCGAGTCTGTAGAGTGAAGTGGAGCAGCGGTATCAAGGCCCCGACCACACTCACGTAGAATCAGTTAGTATCGTTTACTGCAGAACAACCCATTATGTCGGTATGAAATAAATGGTTATGGAAATGGGGTGATTAAAGCTCCAATCTCCTTCCAAAGATCCCCCAAAAAAGTGACTTGCTCAGAGTCAATCTCAGCTGTCAGTCATGACGTCACACCATTTTTATGGCTTCATAACCAAATAAAACCAAACTTAAGTGAACCAAAACAAGTGAACTCTTGAACTTAGGGATTTAAAAACTACCCAAACTGACAGAAACCGTCTTTGAAAGTGTTGTTTGATTGTTTAGTTTGTCTCACGTCCCATTAGATTACATAGAGAGGGCGGGATTTATGAGCTATAGTGGATGCAGCCACCTGGAGATGATCGAAACGTTCCCGCCTCTTGTGGACCCTTGTGGCACACTTGACTGAAGCTGAAAAAAATCCAAGTGTTTTTTACTTCCTCTGATCGTGTCTTATCTTGCCATAGCTACCAAGTGATGAAGAACTGCTTTAAAAATAGGTGCATGACAACCCTGGCACTGTTTATCCTTTCTAGCAAAGAATTATAGTGGGGGCAAATGCATTTATGTGGAATTTTATGAAATTTGTGAGGTCAGATGTATTTAAGGTACATTTGCACTCAAAGATGTTGTAGAATATCTCTTACCATCATACAGTGCCATAAAAAAATCTTTCTTTGGACAGTAAATGAAGTAGAAAAGAGAACGCCTAAGCTCTATTTCACAAATATTTGGGCTAAGGGTTCTGCAAGGTTTAGATTTCACAATGTCAAAGGATAAAAATCTGTTTTGTGGTAGAGGCTAGTGAGTCACGTGCTTTCGAGGGAGTTTGTTCTTGTCTCCTTTGAATTGTACTCATTGTAAAACACGGATCTGGGCTTAGATTCAGAAGTTTGCAGAGCAAGACTGGATGTGGCGCTCACATGGATGTGTTAATTTTTTATGTCTAGTTTAAAAAAAAAGAGTTGTTTCAACATTAATGGAGACAAAACAAACCAAAAAAGACGATGATGATATTTTAATGATTTTAATTGAAACGTATTATTAGTAGGACTCCAACAGAAAACACCTACTGTGTAGTTTGTAGCCATTATTTCTCTAATGTGGCTTTGTCACCATGTAACACATTTACATAATGTCCACCTGCTGGCTTTCACTCAAACAAAGTTAGTTATAAGGCTGGGAAAAGTTTATCACTATGTCAACACTGTTTTCACTATGAGGGATAAAACATTTTTAAATGGACTTCTATTGGCAGAATAATTGAAGAATCAATGGTTAAAATGTCTTTTAACACTATTTCTCAGCAATACAACCTCAACCTTTTTGGTTGTTCTCACCATTCTATCGACTGATTTCTGACTTGTGCTGTTTGATACAGGTCACTGTGTTAAAGAAGTCACGTCTGATTTGGAAGAGAGGTATAAAATAAAGAATTACCACTTTGAAGTTGTACTTATGAAGGTTGTTTGGGTCGAACAGCTTGTTGTTCTTGACTGTCAGTATCAGACAAGGGTTCAAAATAATACTGCAAACCGCAAACTGCAAACTGATGCTGTTGTTAGGGTAGTTGCAGGAGTGTTATCAGAGGCTCAGACAGCCTCCGGAGCTGATACTCGACGGTTATGATAAGGGGGGTTACGTTTCAGGCATTCGCTTTAAGTGGTAGACCAATAAGAACAGACTGGGTCCAGTTGACCAGTCAGAGCAGATTAAGCTTTTTGGAAGCCAGGTTTTTAAAGAAACCAAAATAAAGCTTTCAGACAGAGAGTGAGAACAGGTGCAATAATATACAATTAAAGATTAAATCATGTAAACCTATTTTAGTAGGCCCCCTGAATATAGTTACGAATGTGTAAATGAGCAAAATTTGGACTCTTTAAAAAGGTTTTGGTGATTTGGCACATTTGTCATTTTGTCTTACCAGACCCACATTCATTTCTGATAGAATTGGGTTGCTTGTTAATAATGACCAGTTTGTTAAAGGAAATTTATCAATCAAGATTCACGATGGTTCCTCTCAAAGCTGTTAACTTTTTAAAAGTATATCCTTTCGTTCATGGTATCTTGAACATTTGATCCATCACAGGTGTGACCCAGTCCGATTCCAGTCGATGTCCTCCTTATATTTCCAAGCCTGCATTTAGAATGATTATGTTCAATGGAGATATAGTGAGTCCCTCATATCCAGGCGGTCTGGCTGGGAGGTTATGCCGATGCACAGATCTAGATTTATCCCGCAGGGATTTGGCTCAGTTCACAGTCCAGAAGGGAACATTCTACAGTCTACAAATTAGAAACATCTTAATTTTTAAATATTTAAATTTGAATCTGGTCAGGAATTCCGATTCTGTACGTTATGGGTCAGAACTTAGAAGTCTGATACACTGATTCATATTGCATACGAGAAACTTAACTTAATAATCATGTGAAAGAAGCTGGTAAACATCAGCCACCGTGAGACAGTGGCAATTGCAAGAGCTTTCGTGCGAAACATAGAGACCAAAGCTTTTAATGTTGGTGCAACAACTTCGGATAGAAAAAATGTATTATTATTTGTGTGCAAATTAATTGTTTCTTTGTGTGTCCCTGAACGCGTATACTGTAGGTTTGCAGCCACTGGACTAAAGACTAATGATATTCATAGATCTTGCCTATGTGATGTGGTGGTGTATGATTTGGCAAAATGGGACAGCCCAAAGGTTGTTTAAAATCAGGCCGACTCCCCGAATTTTTTAAACATGCTCGTAACGTTCTCGTCTCGTAATTCCTCTCACACAATGTGAGCGAGACCGTACGGACATCAACAATTTTCATGTGATTTCTCCCAAGTGAAAAAAACTTGGGAGAGCTCATGCAATAAACATACAGTGTATACCCAGCTTAACGGTGTGGATCTTCAGAGAATAACCTACAACACACTCCATTATTTCTCTTCTGACTTGATTATGATTACCTCATAAGATGATTCAGGTGGGCCACTCATGCTGACATGCGGGGGCCTAGTGGGCTGAGGCACCGTGTTTCAGTGCTTTGGAATGTATTGTTTGGTTGTCATTGTACTCCCAGGCTCAGAGGGAGGATTTTGTAGTTTTTAGATATGAGATTTTGAAGCAAGGCCAGTTTAGCTCTCTCCAGAGAGAGAAACCGTGTTTGTGTTGAGCAGAACAGCTCTGCTGAGCTCAATAGGGACGTTTTTCATTGCAAATGAAATCCATCCTCAAGGTTATTAGATTTTGTAGGTTTCAAATACACACACACTCTAACACAAGTACGCACACACAAATATGTTGATTTGTATCTCAACGCTCTGTTCTTATGTAAACTGAGCAGTTTTTCCTGTGAAATTAGTTACATTTATTCTGATATCGGTACCCGCAGGCAGATGTCACAACAAAGATTTGTGGAAACATTTCAGGGTCATCTGCACTTCACCTTGGTTTGGAATAAATTGAATTCTGGGCCAGCTTCTTGACAAATTTTTCAACTATGCAGATTAGTAGGTGAAGGTGTAATATGCTTAAATAATATACTTAAAGTCAATGCAAATATTATATATATATATATATATATATATGTGTGTATATGTGTGTGTGTGTGTATATATATATATACATATACACACACACACACACACACAAACAGTGTTCGCTCCCTTCCTGATTTCTTATTTTTTTGCATGTTTGTCACACTTATGGTAAATGTTTCAGGTCATCAGACAAACATTTTTAAACACAAAATCATTTTTAAACACAAAATGCTGTTTTTTAATTAAGGTTGTTATTATTAAGGGAAAACAAAATCCAAACCTACATGGCCCTGTGTGAAAAATAAGGAATTTTGGCCCTTTCATCTTTGCAGAATTGTTGTAATTCAGCCTCATAAATTCATGCCACATCATCTCAATAGGATTCAGGTCAGGAATTTGACTAGGCCACTCCAATGTCTTCATTTTGTTTTTCATGGTGTTTTTAAATTTTGTTTTTCATGGGAGCATGGTAAAGGTTGAGCAGTGATACATGAAATGTTGGGTGGATTCTGTAGTGAGTAGGGAGTTGTAATTGGAAAGTGACAGGGTTGATCTGTTTGGCAATTGTGAAGGGGCCAATAAATCTGGGGCTTTTTTGATGGCTGGCACATTCTGATGTCCCGGGTTGACAGCCAGACCTTCTGTCCTGGTTTGTATGATTGACGACAGTCATCTGTCAGTCTGCGTATGGCTAGCTGGAGGTGTTGATGAGCCATGTCCCAGACCCTCTCGCTCTCCGGGAACCAGTGGTCGACTGATGGTGCATCAAACGGTTCCCCAGCACAGGAACTGGTTTCAGTGTTCTGGTGGCCGTGACAGAAGGTTCAAAGGAATTTGAATTGATTCAATTCACTGATTTCTTGAATTTTCCGTTCGTCTAGGGATGGTAGCCTGAGGAGAGTCAACGGTCACACCTAGGAGTTTAAAAAAATATCTTCATACCCTTGATAAGAACCGTTCAGAAAAGAAGTCTTCTGGAATACCGTAGTATCACATGACATATATTTTGACCCACTTATGTTTGTAGAATAAAATTAAAAAAAACATTTTTACAAGGTCATGCCACAGCATCTCAGTTGGATTCAGATCAGGACTTTGACTAGGTCACTCCAAAGTCATAATTTTGTTTTTCTTCAGCCATTGTCCTGTTGCAGAACCCAAGTACGATTTAGTTTGAGGTCACAAACAGATGGCTGGACATTCTTCTTCAGCATTCTTTGGTAGACAGCAGAATTCATGGTTCCATTTATCACAGCAAGTCTTACAGGTTCTAAAACAGCAAAACAGCCCCAGACCATCACACTACCACCACCATATTTTACTTATGGTATGATGTTCTTTTTCTGAAATGTGCTGTTACTTTTACGCCAAATGTAATTGGATGTTTGCACGTTCCAAAAAGTTAAACTAGTCAGTCCACAGAGTATTTTCCTAAAAGTCTTGAGGATCATCAAAATGTTTTCTGGCAAAAATTTGATGAACCTTAATGTTCTTTTTTCATCCTGGAACTCGTCCTGGGCTATTTTTTCCCAGTATCTTTCTTTATGGGGGAGTCATGAACGCTGACCTTAACTGAGGCAAGTGGGGCCTGCAGTTCTTTGGATGTTATTCCAGGGTCTTTTGTGACCTCTTAGATGAGTCATCACTGCGCTTTTGGGGTAATTTTAGTCGGTCAAGGTTCACCACTGTTCCATGTTTTCAATAGTTTTTGGATAATGGTTCTCACTGTGGTTCTCTGGAGTCCCAAAGCTTTAGAAATGCTTTATTTATTTTGTTAAATATCTTGCGGTTTCTATAAAAAATATTTTGCATCTGTTTTTGTTACGGACAGATACTCGGACAAGGGATTTTAGTGTAAGTAAAACCATTATTTTCTGAAAGTTCAAATAAGCAAGATGACTGAGGCAGGTAATGGAGATGGATCTTGAAGTGAACAGGCTTACAGGATGGCATGCCGCTATAGAGTGACAGGGAATGGTGAAGCACACACCTTGTAGGGAATCTAGGGAAGTGATGCGAGGTTGGAGGTAAGTGAAGTGGACTCGGAGATGAGTAACAATGGAGCGAAGGAAGGCTGGCCTGGGCTGGGCTGAAGATCTCTGACAGGTCGTGGAGACAAGGAGAGTAGCATTTTGTGCATTGTGTAGGTTGGACGGTGAACTGAGTGAGGTGTGTGCTTTTGTAGGCAGGTGAGCAGCGTGATTATGAGGTGCAGGTGTGTGCAATCAGTATTGGAGAGGGTGCTTGTTGAGGTGCAGAGGTGAGACAGCCTGGCCGATCTGTGCTTTCCCGTAGCTCAATTGGTAGAGCATTGGTGTTTACAACGCCAAGGTCATGGGTTCGATCCTAGGGAAAGCAAAAACTGATTCAATGTGTTCCTTGAATCCTTTGGATAAAAGTGTCTGCCAAATGCATAAATGTAAATGTGACAGTTTTCAACATTGATAATAATGTTAAATATATCGTAAGCATTTCTGAAGGATTATTTTATTTTTATTTTTTTTATAAGTTATTTTAATAATACTTCACAGTATTTATATTTTACTGCATTTCAAGTAAATGCAGCCTTTGTGAGCATAAGAAACTTCTTTCAAAAAAATAAACTTCTGTCATACCACATTTTTAAACACACTTGACCTTTAAAAGATATTTTAATTTAGCAGACCTCATCCATAAGTGTGCATAAGTGTGTTAGAATGAATAATTGCTCCCTTCAGTCCTGATTTGCTAAAGAATTTAGCATACGTGAAAATGGAAAAGAGTGCGGTGGAGATCTCCGGCATGATTGATCATGTCATGGAAATAACTAAAGCAGAACTTTGTAATTCCTGCTGGATAAATGTTACCGCTGTAGTTTGATAGATGTGATGCTACGTTTTTAATAGTCTTAATATTGCTGATGTATGTCTTGTCTCTGTTCTTCAGGTCTTGGGGGACTCTGACCTGGCAGAGGTTCTGAAACAACTTCTTCCCCTCATAAAGTCCAGTGAGTCTGGAACAAGTTCTGACTCTAGTTCTGGCTCTGGTGAGCTGAGCATGGATGATCTCCTGGTGCTGCTGGTTTATGTGTACTCTGTAGCCCAGGAAGCACGTCCGGGTGGTGCTGAGGAAGAAAAGCATGTGGAGAAGGTGGAGAGAGAATTGATTGGCGCATTGACGCTCCGACTCACCCACCAGACCACATTAAGCCCTCTGCTGCAGGAGATCACAGGTCAGTGGCAGAATCCTAGTTCAAGACAACTAGAAGTCAATTAGTAATGATATATTATCACTGAGTTTCCACATCGTTCAGTGACTTCATGAAGCTGTCATGCCTAATAAATGTGTAGCGCACTATGGTTTAGTGCTGGAACATTTAAACAACGTTTAAAACAACCACCAAGAACAGAATGTCAAAAGGAATGTCCATATGTATTACATTGTTGTAATGCCTAAATTCACTTTTAAAAAGTAGCATTCAAAATGATTTTAGTGTTTTGTAAAAAATGTTGACAAAATAGTATCAAATTTCAATATCAGCCATAGCTTTCAACTTGAATTATACTATATATTTTAAATTTAGTTATAAATTATATATTTCAACCATAATAAGTTTTCAACCTAAATTTTAATAGCAGTGCACCCTTAAATATTTGCTTTAGAAATTGTTTTTATTTTTAAATGCATTTTTTATTAAAAAAAAAATTTTGGGTACAAGTTTTTTTGTCCAAATCATGTTGTCAACTACCCATATACACTACCGGTGAAAAGTTTGGGGACAGTAAGGTTTTGTGACAAATGACTTCTGCTACAAAAATATTTTTCATCAATTTTAAATTGATTTATTTATCTCTGAAAAGGTTGTTTCTCTTTCCGAAACATTTATTGACTAACAAATTATCATATTAGAATGATTTGTGAAGAATCATGTGACTGAAGACTGGCATAATGATGCAGAAAATTCAGCTTTGATCACAGAAATAAATTACATTTTAAAATATATTTAAAAAATAACATTATCTGAAAATAATTCACAACAGTTTCCACTGTATTTTCGATCAAATAAGTTCAGTCTTAATGAACAAGAAATCTGTGAACAAAAGAATCTTACCAACACGTTTTATTATGTTACTGTCACATCAGAGAGCGAGAGAAAATGCCACTTAACAGCCGAGTTAGGGATGTTGCCGATGGGGAAAAATCGGAACTTGATTACAGGTTCAAACAACACACGAAAAAATTCGTCCTATCGCCTTATTTCGTAGAGAAAGACGCCTAGGGCCAGATTTAATAACCGTTTGTGTCAGCGCAAACCCTCTTTTGGCATAAAAAAATGACTGTCAGGATTTACTAAAGAGAAATTTGTGCTGTAAAGGTGTGGACAGGGTTATTTTTGCGGCTGATGTTATTACATATGCATGTGTAGGAGTTTCCCTTTCAAAAACTAAATTTATGGAAGGAGAGAATTTATCAAGTAAAAAACATTTTGCGCAGCTCTTGGTAGATTGCGTTGGTCATTATGGAAATGATCCGGCTGCGTCTGTGTTCTTTAATGTGCGCATTGTCAGTAAATCTCCTGCAGAACTTTCCACTCCTATCTATGCTTTTATGGGATTGCACTATTATGCTAGATTGTTCCGTTTAGTAAACCTGGCCGATGAGCTCTGTCCAAAAACCTAGTAATCTGCCTAAAACCCAATGGATACTTTGGCCATCCATGTTCCACAATGGTCAGCACACTGTCCACAAGAGTTAATTTTTCTCACCAGGAGGGTCTGCGCACATCCACACTCACAGCCAAAGCAACTCAGCTGTGCACAAGACCGGACGTGGAAAATTAAATGTTCCTGCTCTTAATTCTGTACATAAGCATGACTTCTAAGGCGTCCTTACCATAGAGAGAACAGAGTTTGTATTTTTCTTTTCTTTTGCATTTTTCTTGCTGCTTTACTAGGTTTTGAAACCGTATACATCTCAAGTTGCTCCTACCGGATTGTCCCTCAGTTACTGTACTGCATCCATACTTTGAAGGAAGGGTGAAGGAAAGGATCAAGAGAGAGCTGGGTCAGAGAGGAGTCAAGATGACACAGAATGGATGGAGATGGTAAAAGTGAGCAAGTTAAGATGAATGGAAGGAAACACCTCTGTTTTTTGTCTTTTGTCCCCAGGAATACTCGCTCACCACACTCGCATTCTGTCAGTCACACACACACATAACACACGCTAACACACTGCTCTTTTTAGGGTGGAATCCACTTTGAAAGTAAAAGATTCAAATCTTTGATTTACTTTTTCCTCAAATGTTCTCCTTTTTTTCATCCTCTCTCTCTCTCTCTTGGTTTGGTGACAGCTGATAGAAGCCATCTGAATCTGTGGCCCATATGAGAGTCTGTAAACCTGATTCAGCCTGATTTGTGACTGCAGGAATGAACTCTGTACACTTGCTGCACTTCAGTCTCAGGGCTTAAGTTTCTTAGTCGTTTTTGCTTGCCGCCTACATAATGTTGTGTATGCAGGGTTACATTGAGGTTTCTTGAAAAACTGTGTGCCATGTATCTTTTGAAACATGACTACAAGGTCAACTTTTCCGACCTTGAGCGCTCTGCTCTGTTTTTGTGTGCAAGTGTGTGTGTGTGTGTGTAGAGCTTGTTTTACTTCTGAGATGATTTGATGTTCTAAAGTGAAATTCAAAGTGCCTATTAGGCTGGTGGACACACCCTAAGAGAGTCGCCATCAGCGCGGCCTTCGAAAGCATGTAATGGATGCTTTTGCCACAGCGGTCAGACTGGCTTGTGGTCCTCCGTCCTTACCGTGTTGTTTCAAATCCGTGTGGTTGGAATCAGGGTTTTTAAGTTTTTACGAATGTTTCCATACCTGTGGGGTTCTGAAAGGAACTAGCTGGCATGTTGCAGTGTTGCGATTGTTGGAAAATATGTTGTAACTTGAGTGTACGTGAGCAGTTTTTGAGCTAAAAGTTGCTGAACATTTTGGGCCGTTATACTGTGTATATATACACTCACATAAAGATCACATTTAACACCGTTACATGCAATTTAGCAAATATTAATTTTTATTACGGTAACTTAAAAGTTGTGCTGCCTAATTTCATAGCATTTCAATTAGTAGCATTTTATTCAATTATACAATTCATTATACATTATATTATGCATTAAACTGAATGTTAAGTAGAATGAATATTTACTTTTTTTCTCCTCCTTCCTCTTTTATTCACATTGTCTTTTTTTCTTCTTCTCTTACATTGATGATGAATGCTTTGGCTCTTGTTAACTTCCTGCTCTGCTCTGCTCTGCTCGGCTGAGGGGCCCCTTCTCCCTCTCTGTCTTTTAAAGCGTATATATGACTCTTTCACATAAACATTGGCCTGCCAATTATAGTGCCAATACACACCAGGTGTGTCCAGGAAAGTGTATGGCCGCTTATTGACCGCTATTTGCAGGTTTTAAAGGAGTTTCTGAGCGTATGAATGTTCACGTCTTTCTCTGGATGCACGTGGGATGAAACTTTTGCCATATGTTTTCATCGTCAGTGTAACAATCAAATTATTCAACAATTGAAAAAACGCTGTTCTTGCAGCTGGTGTTCTTGTACCAGTGCTGTGCATGTGCTCAGTGAAATATATATTGATTGTGACATTCGGCTCAATTAAATTGGTCGAAATGGAAATCGGGCTCGACTTGAAACCTGGTCGCCATGGGAACCAGCTGTTTACACGTGCGCACACACACATGCACTCAGCCTCTGGTTAGCATGGGAACCGCTCTGCCTGAACGCTCATTTTAAATCAGCAGAAAATCAGCCGAGAAAGAAACACACTGTCATAATGAAACTCACCCACTCGCACATAAAGATATTCTCTCAAACTCGCAGAGAGCTTCAATAACAGGACGTTCACCCCAACACAAATACACAGCAGAAAAGCCTGTCAGAGGCAGAACAAACACACACATGCTGAGGGCGAGAGAAGTTAAAAACATACTCAAAGATGCATTTGGGAGCTGAATTACAGACTTTACAGAACTACAGAGGGAAGTGCTGGTGTAACCTTGACAGCTGTCTTTCTTCATCATGTCTTCTTGTTTACCAACATCTTGTTTACCAACATCTCTAAATAGTGGGTTTGTCTGTCCGTCCATCTGCATCTGTCATTATTTCTATCAATCGTTCCATGTCTATTGTTCTATCTATTGTTTTTTTCTATTATTCTATCTTTCTATCGATTGTTCTTTTTCTAACAATCTATTGTTCTATCTTTTGTTCAATCTATTGTTTCTATTATTCTATCTTTCTATCGATTGTTCTTTTTCTAACAATCTATTGTTCTATCTTTTGTTCAATCTATTGTTCTATCTTTTTTTTCTATAGTTCTTTCTATTGTTCCAACATTCTTTCGTTTCTATCTATCATTCGTTCTGTCTATGGTTTGCTGTTCTTTTTAGCTATCATTCTTTCCTATCTATCGTTCTATCATTCTCTGTTGTTCTTTCTATCATTCTATTGTTCTATCTTTCTATCTATCGTTCTAGTTGTCTATCTATCTTTAGGCAATATAATCGTTTACATTTCTACAAAACTAGAAAACTATGGAAAAACTGCAACCTAACAAAATATTAAATGTTAAACTAATATTAATAAATAATTTTAATTATCGGATTTTAATATCAATATTAATTTACTTATTATTTTTCTAAATGATTATTATATTAACACTGTTGTCTTGAAAATATATCATGCTTGCTAATAAATGTTATAATGTTTTCATTATTGCTTCAAAAAAAGCCTGTGCAGGGACTCGTTTAATTGTTTTTTTAGAACCAAAGAACCTGGTTCACTAAAATGATTGTCCTATCCATCATAAAATGCCTATTCATCTGTATAATGACATATACTTCTTGAGATGGTGGTCTCTACTTAGTTCTGAGAGATCAGTAGGGGGCAAGCAGGGCTGTGTTTTCTGCTGCATGTTATTATGATGTTATTGGAGTTTTGCGGCTTCACAGAGCAGCCGGTACAGAGTCAGAGGTGAGCCAGTATAGCTTCTCCAAACAGACAGAGGTTGAGAGGAATGAATTCAACGAGAGGATGGATAGAAAACGAGACAGGAGTGTTCTCACTCCTCCAGAATCTGAATGAGAATCTGTCTGACTCTAATTATGAGTAACCTGTGTTTGTGGGTGTTTGTCTCTGGTTTTAATTAAGACACAAGTCTTTTTATCTAGGAAAATGTTTCCATTTCAGTCTTACATCATAGGACATGAGTTCTTTAGTTATCCTCAGCCAACTCTACATGTGGTACCTGAGCTATCACTATTCCTGTGAAGCAAGAAATATTATTGGATAAAGAGGCTTCCTGCTGGGCTGAAACAGCAAATGTAATTGGATGACCTCAAAGGGCTTTGTGTGAAACAGAGAATGTTATTGGCAGAGGTGTTGACTCTCTGAAAACAGTGCTATGGTGTGCTACTGTGTCTGTTTATAGAATTGGACGAGCCCCATCAATAAATAATACTTTGAAGACTGTTTATAGAGTGGTATTGTCTGAATTAGGAGCTGATGGATAGCACATGAACCACAGACCTGATTTTTAAATGGCTCAGTGCTTTGAAAGATAAAGAGTAATAGAAATAGAAAAGCATCTGTTCTTTGTTATGGTTTTTGATTTATGATATTCAATGTTATTAATGTCTGCTGGCCATATCAAGGTTTAAAGTCAGCATAAAGAGGCAGTTATAACTCATGTAGTTATTTTCAAATGATACAGAATATTTGTCTATTTGGATTATTAAAGGGGTCTCTTACAGGTGGTTAAAGGGGAGGAGCTGAAAAATAAGAGGAAATGATAATGTCAACAAAAACGTTATTACATTTGGAGCGTGTATTATAAAGAACATGTTTTTTTTTGTCTTTTTAGCAGTAGCTTTGATATAAGTATGTAAGAAGAATGTGAAGAGGGACAGTTTAGATTCCATGTACTTTTCTCACCGTTACCTTCCATTTTTGACTGTCACTGTTAATAAATTACATCAAAAGGCCAAAAATTCTAAATCATGCTATAGTTTGCATAATAAAATGGTATAATATCAGTTATCAGCCAACATATACACCCAACTAAAAGATTATTAGGAACACCATACTAATACTGTGTTTGACTCCCTTTCGCATTCAGAACTGCCTTAATTCTACATGGCATTGATTCAACAAGGTGCTGAAAGCATTCTTTAAAAATGTTGGCCCATATTGATAGGATCGCATCTTTCAGTTGATGGAGATTTGTGGGATGCACATCCAGAGCACGAAGCTCCCGTTCCACCACATCCCAAAGATGCTCTATTGCAGGGATGGCCAACCTGTTCAGCATGATGAGGCAAAAAAAAGAGGCAAAAAAAGACCTGTTCGCGATTGTTGATTTTTTCCCGGTCGGTCAGAAAGCAGCTCCTGTCAATCAATAGGAGCCTCGTTAAATCGCGCGAGAGGTTCTGTTAAAAAAAAAATTGCGATTGTAAACACAGAACATGTGGAGACTGAAGAGCCGCAAAAGAGCAGTCAAAGATCCGCATGCGGCTCGTGAGCCTCGGGTTGGCCACCCCTGCTCTATTGGGTTGAGATCTGGTGACTGTGGGGGCCATTTTAGTACAGTGAACTCATTGTCATGTTCAAGAAACCAGTTTGAAATTATTCGAGCTTTGTGACATGGTGCATTATCCTGCTGGAAGTAGCCATCAGAGGATGGGTACATGGTGGTCATAAAGGGATGGACATGGTCAGAATCAATGCTCAGGTAGGCCGTGGCATTTAAACAATGCCCAGTTGGCACTAAAGGGCCTAAAGTGTGCCAAGAAAACATCCCCCACACCATTACACCACCACCACCAGCCTGCACAGTGGTAACAAGGCATGATGGATTCATTCTTTTTACGCCAAATTCTAACTCTACCATCTGAATGTCTCAACAGAAATCGAGACTCATCAGACCAGATAACATTTTTCCAGTCTTCAAATCTTTTCCAGTCTTCAAGTTTTCCAGCTGCAAATTGTTGCCTATTTCTCCTATTTGTAGTGGAGATGAGTGGTAACTGGTGGGGTCTTCTGCTGTTGTAGCCCATCCGCCTCAAGGTTGTGTGTGTTGTGGCTTCACAAATGCTTTGCTGCATACCTCGGTTGTAACGAGTGGTTATTTCAGTCAATGTTGCTCTTCTATCAGCTTGAATCAGTCGGCCCATTCTCCTCTGACCTCTAGCATCAACAAGGCATTTTCGCCCACAGGACTGGATGTTTTTCCCTTTTCACACCATTCTCTGTTAACCCTAGAAATGATTGTGCATGAAAATCCCAGTAACTGAGCAGATTGTGAAATACTCAGAACGGCCCGTCTGGCACCAACAATCATGCCACGCTCAAAATTGCTTAAATCACCTTTCTTTCTCATTCTGACATTCAGTTTGGAGTTCAGGAGATTGTCCCTAAATGCACTGAAGCAACTGCCATGTGATTGGTTCATGAGATAATTGCATTTATAAGAAATTTGAAAGGTGTTCCTAATAATCCTTTAGGTGAGTGTATATCTTATAATGTCATGATGGTATATCTTTTGGGTTTTGTTTTATTTCTTTTTTTATTTATTTAAACAAAGTAATTCAGAATTTTAATTATAAATATAGAACAATACAGAAATGTAATATTGCTTAATTTCTGTGTCAGTTTTTATTATATATTTTTACATGTGTGTTACAGAGGGAGTTTCAAGGAATATCATTGATGTTGATATAATGAATGCTCTTCCATTTTGTCACCAGCTTCAATATATATTTGTGTTATGTGAAGATAGAGCAACAAAGTACTGTATCTGTAAGCAGAATTATTAATACACTGATAAATGTATTAAAAATGTATAAATGTATTAACGGAAAATACCTAGTCAAAACCTGCAGGACTAAACATGCTCAACAAATTGCATGCATGTAAATGTAGAAGTGTGGCCTGGATGTGTCCCAACACATGAACATAAAATCTCCCTTTCCCTCCTTTTCCCCCTGTCATGTTTACTTCGAAAACACAGTGATTAAACTGCTCATATATACAGCCAAAAAAAAGAAAGACTCAAATCTCATCATTCCTTCATCCACAAATACACACATTAAAACCAAATACTCACTCTAGTACAACTGCATCTTCATGAACACGATAGAAAAAAGAAATATTTGTTGGGATAATTTTTTCTTCTATATCTTTCATCCATCTGTGTGAGAGTCATAGGCAGCAGAGAGGCATGCTGGGAGGTCTCTCTGGAGATATGGGGGTGTCTTCCTCTGAGTACCTGCCTGTGTTTGTGTGTGGATGCCCTGTGTGTTTTTCTAAATCTGTGTGTGGCCTCATACGTGTGTGTTTGTTTTGGTGAGCTATCAGATATGATGTATGATCCAATGATTTGTTCCTTCTGTATCCATGTTTGGCATTTCGCCCTCATTATGATATATGCATGTTAATCTTTTGATCAAAAAGATTGCTGAACACAGATAGTAATGTCTTACCTTAAGTTAAAACCTATGTGTGACAAAATTGAGAATCATGACAACATTAATAACAAAAGTATATAGCAATCATTCCGTGACCACTATGGCAGTGATAAAATTAGCAGGTATAGTTTATATCTGCTTGCTCTTGTAAAAGTTTTGTTTTTAATACTATTTCTGAATATGTTTTTCCACATCTTTTTCCATATTTAGCATATTTATTGTAATTACTTGTCATACAATTGCAAAATGTACAATTTGTATCAAAATGTTTAAGCGTTTTTAGTGTTTAAGGATTTGTGGGTGCAAAGAATGTCTGCAGAATCATGTCTGTATTCTAGTGGCCCGGGTTGCAAAAAGCAGAATGATATTGATGTATAAGAGGAGGCTAACTCATGCTTATGTTGTCATGGCAACACTCCTGCTTGCTACTGAGTGTGCTCTGAGACAGAGAGCTCTCTCCCTTTACCCTTTCATATTTCTCTCTTTCAAGGATAGCATTGCTTTTATTTATTTTCTTACTTTCCATTACTGCTCCCATCACTAACTTCGATGTGATTCAGTAATTGCATTACTTGTCCTTCACTTCATTACTGCAACAGCCCAGTATCAGGACTGGTATGTGATCCTTTGTGTGAGGAGATACAGGAGGAGCACTGCCAGAGCCTTACAAAATGACCTACAGCAGGTGGTGTACTGATGTGAAAATGTGGTCATGCACTGATGTGCATGCTTCTGACAATCCTCTAGTGGGACCTGTGCTCACAACTCAGCACCATGCAGCTCGATTGTCATTTGCCCGAGAAAACCAGAATTGGCAAGTCCGCCTTTGGCTCTTCGTTCTCTTCAGGGTTTTCACTGATCACATGTGACAGACGTGAAAGTGTCTGGAGATGCTGTGGGGAACGTTATGCTGTGAGCAACATCATCCAGCATGACCGCTTTGGTGGTGGGTCAGTAATGGGGAGGAATATCCTTGGAGAGTCGCACAGACTTCCATGTGCTAGCCATAGGCTCCCTTACTGCTGTTAGGTACTGGGATGAATCCTCAGAGCCATTGTCAGACCTTATGCTGATGCAGCTGGCCCTGGGTTCCTCCTAGTACATTATAATGCGCGGTATCATATGACTAGAGTCTTTAGGCAGTTTTTACATGATGAATTTACTGGTCCCTTGTTTTCCTCAGACCTGAATCCAATTGAAAACCTCTGGGACATTATGTATTAGAGCCTCCGAAGACACCAAGTAGTACCATAGACTGTCCTGGTGCTCATGAGGCCATGATTCAGGTCTGGGTGGAGATCCCTAGGACACCATCTTCCATCTCATTAGGAACATGACCAGACATTGTCGTGAGAGCATATAGGCATATAGATTATGAGTTGCTGTGATGAACTGCAATTTGGATCAGCCTGTAACATTGACTTTTTTGGTATATTTTTGAATCTAGCCGTCATTGTGTGTGTTGATGATTTTGGTTTCCACTGACTGTTGTCATTTATAATTAATTCATTTAGATTCAATGTGTGATTTAATTGTTCCTTTAATGTTTTTGCGCTGTATGTGTGTGTGCGCGTGCGTGCGTGCGTGTACATAGGAAATGAAAAGCCGTGCTTTAATTAGAAGGAAATTAAAAATCTAAATCACCATTATAGGAAATGAAGCACTCCTCAGCTCCAGGACAGGAAGCACAACCAGACAAGCTCATTGATTGGAGGATTGCATAACCCATTTCATCCAATCACAATATGCCTGCAGGATATGTCAGTAACATTTGAACTCTGTGTGTGTTTGTTAATACCGTATCTTCTTGAAGGAAGTAAAAGTCTAATAAATGCATTTAGCGCGTATTTGTGACAGGAAACCCTGCAGCTCATAAAGAGACTTTAAACAGTAATCACAGCCACAGGGGTCACTTGCACTCACAGACAAACACACACACGTGCGAGGGGACAGTCCCTGCCGTCTTACACACAGCCAAACACATGTCCACATTCTTTCTGGTCATATCACTCCCTTGGGAATAGTTAAGATCACTTCTCTCTCTCTTTCTCTCTCTGTTTGTCCTCTCTCGGGGTCTGTCCGGCTTGCCCTCAACGCACGCTTGTGTGTATCGGCCTCTGTCTGGGTCACTGCAGACATGCAACTTTTTACTGTTCTATCCTCCCCCATCTCTCTGCACATTAATACAAAGTTCTGTCATGGAAATCTAGATGGTGCAGGCTGATAGGTCCTTGACTCAATCTGCTTACAGACATATCATTTTCTACTAGGGACAGGATTGGTTCCTGCTGTATTAGTAGCCAATGAGCTTGTTGTGCAACCTTCAAATTCTTGGTCAGCATTTGGAGCGCTCTTACAGAAACCCTCCACCTCCCCAGCTCCACTTGTATAGATCTGCTACGGGAAATTCATGACTTACATGCTCACAGCAGCTTGTTGTGTATGTATTGGCAGTAGCCAGTCCCGTACTTGCTCTACAGCAAAAGCAAACCAAACGTATCAACATTGTCATATCTATTACCATGCTAAACATTCAGAGAGCGTTCATTACAGAAATTATTATGCTTTCAAACTCCAAACTCTGGCAATTTTTTGACTTCGTTGATGTCTCAATGATTTCTTTTTCTTGGGTTTGTTTTGCTTGGCTTGGCTTGGCTTTGTGTGTGTGTGTTGGTTTTAAAAGAAGACTGATTATTCCTGACATTTATTCAGAATTTCTTTTCCTCATAAAATCCCTCAATAATAGCAGGAACAATCAGGCCTCTTCACATACTGTTTATATAATTTCCTTTGTCTCTCAGCTTGTGAAAATGAATTCATTATCCATGCCAGGTATTCATATACTGCTATAATGAGTGGAATTTGCAGTGAAAATGGAGAGCTTTCTTTATCATCTTTGGTTTTGGTGAAGTCAGTGTTGGTTTTATCGCTCTTTTGCTCTGGTTGTTCAGATGTGTGTGTTTGAGTCTTACGCAGCGCTGGGCTCCAGATGGAAGGCCTCCCGTTGCTCGACGTTGGCCGGGTCATTTCCTGTTTGGAGGTCTGGTGTTAATCAAGGCCTGAGCCAGGGGGAACGGCCCCTATATTCTGCTCTTCACTCCACCACACTAACTCTGTCTTTCCTTTCCTAAGTGTTTTTGGTATCTCCTCCTTTCTCCCCCTTTGTCTCTCTGCAGGGGCTGATACCCCTCTCTTTTTTTCTTTCCCCCAGGTTGTTCTTGTCTTCCATCAGCTCTTTCATCTTTTCTATTGATCATTCTCTTCTTATATTCTTTAACTTTGAGTTCTTCATGACTGTCTGTAATTGTGTATCAGTGGTTAATTATTAGTTATTGATGGTTACTGATTGATTGGTGTTTAGTTGTTAACTGCCATCTCTTGTTCTCTTGTATTGTTGTTAATGTTAAGTCTTTATATTACATTACATACATTACGTAGACCAGCAAGAATTCTATTGATGGGCAACCTGGAAAATTCCTGCACTTTCTGGGTTTAGGGTTTGGCTGCCTTTTTTAACCCTCTGATGCTCTTTAAATATTGTTTTAAATTATTCGGGATCTGCTGTTACATCCAAACCGTGTTCTGTTTTAGCGCGCGTGACCCTGGGGAACATGTTTTTTTTGCCAGGGAGTAGGTTTTCTTGCATTGAACAAAAGCAGCATATATGAAGTTCAGATAACAATCCCTTCACCCTTTGACGTGTACGATCACACCGGTGTTCATATGGGTCACGTGATCAACTGCTAAATTCACACGTGTTTTCACGCGTTATCTGGCACTGATCCAGAAAAAGACGCGCTCAGAGCTTGTCATTTATCACAACAATTAAGTGTTTTCAACCATATAAGGTATCTTTTAGGTTTCAAACATTTAAATAATCATAAGTACTGGCAAAACAATACATTTATACTTTGAAAAATACACACGGATGTCTATAAAAGAGGAAATAGCAATCCATTAAATTTTAAACTGACAAGGTTTTATTCATATCAGATACACATTGTATTGGTAAATAATAACCTTCACTCTGTTCTTCTCCCACTTCACTGGCCACTTACTCTCACGTATTTCAGAAGAAGTGACTGAATTGACTTATTGTAAATCAGACAGGTCAGATTCTCTGAACTGCGGCGCAAACTAACACAGATCAACGAACATGATCATTATAAAAATTAAGCGACAAAACACATTCACTTCCACATATCTGAGAATATGAATATCAGGTTGATAAAAGAGCCAACAAGTTGATGACTATTTTGAATAAATAAGACAAGCATGAGGCGTCGCCATGGAAACAAAAAGGCGAAAGTTCCAAAATGGGTGGAGTGGGGCGCGCAAAATGTTTACTTCTTCCTAGCGCGACAGAAAATAATTGAGAAGCACTGCTCTAATGGGCAGAAGTGTAATTCTCTTTATATAAAAAAGAAGAAACGTTAAATTTTTATAAAACAATAATTAATCAGAGGGATAATTTTACATTGTTGCTAAGGGTTTGTTCTGTTTGGAAAATGTGAATTTCCTAAAAAGATACGAATGTAGAAACATGTACCTTTCGTTTATGATTGATATAGCCTTGATTTTTGTGGTCATTGAATGGCAATTCATTTCTATGTTAGAGGCCTCTTGTGCCTCATTCTGATGAACACATGCTTGGTGTGTTTTTTTCCTGTCCTCCAGCTCTCTATCTTTCCCTAGCTTCCTTTCTTCCTGTCTTTTTCCCTCTTTTTACTATCTTTCATTCTTATCTTGAGCAAAATGTGGTCCACTGCCTTGTCTTCTTCATGCTTCTGACACACACTCTCTAAAACACAAGGTCATCTTCACCCTTTGATGCAGAGAACTGCTTTCCATCAAGGGCCATGTGTGTATTCAACTCTCAAAATACGGATCTGCACATGCATACAGACTTCTTTTTCTTCCGAGCTTCTTAAAAGTACTGCTATTAACCTTTGCAAGTCCATAGCCAGATACAAATATTGGCAATACGTATGACGTTCTCTGCTCTTATCCCATCAATGTTACAGTGTCCATATTTTATGTTTGATTTGATTATTAGTGTTTCTAAGGAAAGGAAACCGAAAATCATATATATATATATATATATATATATATATATATATATATATATATATATATATGGCCTGCGGGACCCCTGCTCTAATGGATTACACTAAAATATCCAGCCAGAAACCTGTGTGTTTGTTTTATTTTGCTCTATTTTGGGCTCATTTTTTAATTTCCTTTGCATTCTTAGAGCTCCCTAATCCAGCCATACATCCACCTCATCTTTTCAGCCTCCTCTGTCTGCAAAATATGCTTTTCATTTACTACCATCCTGCATTCTCTTCTCTCTCACTCATCCACTGCTTTTCTGGTTTTACGTCTTTCTTCATTACAACTCTTTTTCTGCTCGTCATTTTTCTCATTTCCTTTTTGGACCAGTGATCTTTGAGCTAAATGTCCAGAATAAACATGCACATACTTGCTTGTAGTTTTATTTTTTAATTGTTTTGTCCTTTTTAGCACACACAAACACAGACACACATTCATAGTTAATATTCCCATAATGCATTTTAAACTGTTTACTGTACTCCTAAAATACCTTACCCAACTACCTATTAACCACCCAGTATAGCTGCTGTTTGAGGAAATGTCAAAATTGTTGGGGTTTTTTTGTTTTGTTTTTGCTCAAATATGGTATTTAGATCGGGGTCTGTAAGAATTAATGAATTTTTTTGTTGGTTTTTTGTTTTGTTTTGTTTAAAGAAGTGTTTTATTTTGACTAAGGCTGCATTTATTTGATCAAATATTATTACAATTTAACCATTTATTTTTAAATGTAACTTATTCCTGTGATTTCAAATTTGCAAATCATCACTCTGATCTTCAGTGTCACATCACATATAGAAAATATTCTAATATGCTGATTTGATGCTCAAAAAACATTTATTTTTGGTATTAATGTAGAAAACAACTGTGCTGATATATTTTTGTGGAAACTGCTAAATATTTTTAGTTTAAAAAGAACTGCATTTATTTTTAAGATAATCTTTTGTTACAAGTTACTGTCACTTTTAGTCAATTTAATGTATCCCTGCTGGATAAAAGTATTAATTTATTTTTATTCTTTTTTTTTAGTCTTACTGACCGCAAACTTTTGAACTGTATAGTATATACGCTCATAAAACTGTAGTAGTCTGGACTCTGTACATTCTCTCTCAATAAATACAAGTGCTTGTGTTTCAAACGCAATCTAGAATACACATCCGCTGTCCGGTTCTCTATCCAGAATCTTTCTGAGACCACAGAGTTTGGGACACTATCCTCTATTGTCCACTGTTTTCAGTAGAACCACTTTCCCAGGGTGTGTGTGTGTGTGTGTGTGTGTGTGTTTTGCCCACTTCACTAAACCTAACCTTAAATGCTGTGTTGGGAAATGTGAACCTTTCACACTAGCACCCAGCAGAGAAGTCCATCAGATCATAATATGCCACGCTGTCATATGCACAAACAGAACTGTGTTACATTTCAAATGACACATGGGGTGAGCATTCATCTCTTTTTGTTATTTATTAATTATAGTTATAACATCTCTTGCAACGCATTGTTCAGAAGAGATTTTGTGGCCAGGACTGTTTGTGCTTCCATTAAACAACCTCTAAAGACCAGACTAGATCTCATGAATTACATGGTTATTAATTATGCTGTGCATTTACAGTCTGGTCCAAAAGTCCTGGGACACTAGTAAAAATGCAGTTGTACATTTACTTATTTATTTTTATTTTACTCTACTGTTCAAAAGTTTGGGGTTATTTTGTGTGTGTGTGTGTGTGTGTGTGTGTGTGTGTGTGTGTGTGTGTGTGTGTGTGTGTGTGTGTGTGTGTGTGTGTGTGTGTGTGTGTGTGTGTGTGTGTGTGTGTGTGTGTGTGTGTGTGTGTGTGTGTGTCTTCACTGTCTATTTTAATCAATATAATGAGTCCTTGCAGTTATTTTGAACTTTCTATTCTTAAAATAATCCAGGGTTTTCTCAAAGGTAAACATATTTGCTATTAATCAGCACAACTGTTTTCAACATTATTGATAATGAGAAATGTTTCTTGAACAGTGAATCATCACATTAGAATGATTTCTGAAGGATCATGTGACACTGAAGACTGGAGTAATGATGCTGAAAATTCAGCTTTACCGTCATAGGAATATATTACATTTGAAAATGTTGTTTAAAAAAAAAAAAAATATATATATATATATATATATATATATATATATATATATATATATATATATATATATATATATATATATTTAAAAACTGTTAGAAGACAGAAGTCCTAAAGAGCTTTGTTGCCAAGAATGCTTACACGCACAAGGTATCTGTCTTGGTGACAGAAGCTTCAGAGACTTATTTTAATTAGTAAATTGTTTCAGTGAGAACAATAGACTTCATTCAAAAACATTTAAAAATCCTTACCCATCCAAAAATTTGAACAGTAATGTAAACTTTTATCATAACATTTGAGTGGAAGTTAAACAATTAAACAATTTTTTATATACATTTTTCAAAATCCTAAATAAAACCCCACTACAGTAAACCAACCAAATTCCCATTTTGTAAGTAGCTTAATATACACATTTATTTCACTCCACTTGTTTGTTAAAGCTAATGCTTTTATTATCCGGTTCCCTGTACTTATCTACCAACAATATGAATAGCTCCTCATCTCTCTGGAGTGCTGACTCTGAACGTTTGAGGAAAAACATTTACATCCTAGGAGTGTGTCAGTTATGTCTGGGGTTTGCAGTAAAAGCGTCACGTTATTCCCATACAAATCTTCGCTCTGTGAAAATTGTCGGAGTGAGCTTTGTTCTGTTCTACAATCTTCTTAATTAATCCCCAAAAAAATATTTCCCGTTGTCATTTGCGCTCCTTCCAAACCTGTATTACTTACTTTATTTTGCAAAACTCCCAAGAAGAGATTTTGAAGAGCATTGGGAACCAAACAACATGTAAGACAGTATGGACAACAAGCATGGTGATATGTTCTACGGTCAACAGTAAATGATGACAGAATATTCATTATTGAATATTCATCCTTTAAATGTGTTGCACTGGAATCATAATTTCTCAGTAAGGAAATATTATGTAACCTTCCGGCCTATATCATTCGATTTAGAATCCAGAAACATGTTTCTTTGTTTCTCTCAATCACACTCACACACACACACACACACACACACACACACACAAGAGAAGATCAAAGTTTAATTGTGTCTTTTCATCAATCAGCCCTCATGGCTCTCTGTCTGTCCTCCCCATGCTCATGAATTAATGACTCTCGTCTGAATTCGCTTCTGTGGCTCTATGATTCATCTGCTATGTGCTGCTGATGCTCAGAAAACCATTTTCACACATTTTCCTAAGAAAATAGATCTTGTGGCTGCCCTCTCATTTTCATCTGCTCTTTCCATCTTTCTGTTTCCCTCCTGTGGAATGTGCGTCTCCCTCGCCATAAAGATTTACCACCAGCTCTCCTCGTAAAACTCCCCATTGATTTGACAAACAATCGTATGAACCTCAATTCCATACTTTTGTTTCTGTAATAACTTGTGGTGTGTGTCGGTGCGCTGATTGCAGATGCCATATTGGCAAGAGAAAATGTAAATAAAAGAAGCACAATTAGTTTTTGTTTTTTTTAACTTTTCAGAATTTTTCCTCAATATTTTACACAAAGGCTGAAATGATGGGATTGTTGTGCATTCTCAGACGCTGTGTGCAGTAAATAATCTTTAAACAGGAAATGGTATTTTACCCATTTGTTGTAGTTCTCGGAACAGCCTCTCTGTCTCCGAGTCTGAATGGATGGAAAGAATAGTGTTTATGTGAGATGCACTTATCTATCAGTTTTCTGTTTTAAATTGTAATTTATTCAATTTAAAATGGAAAAACACGTGAATTTTCAGCAGCCATTACTCGTCTTCAATGTCACATGATCCTTCAGAAATCATAATGTGCTGATATGGTTTAATGTGACCTTGCTAAATAGAATTATTCTTTTTTGAATAATCTTACTGACTGTAAACTTTCAGTAAGTTGTAGTTCATGTAGTTCATGAATTGGAAAGTTAATAATTAACTACTTATAGTCATTTTTAAAGACGATGATTTGAGTTTGAAATCAAATTTGACACTTTGCAGCTTTATTAATGGTTGGATTTTATTGTGCACTATTAATTAAGTTCGCTGATAATTAGGAATAAATACAGAGAAAAAATGTCATAAATTTCTCCACGTCTGAACATTTCTGTTCTGCTGACATGAGCAGTGCCATACAAGTGGAGAAAAGTTATATTGAGCAATGATATCTTAGCCTAATTTTCTTCATCATATTAAATCTTGATGGATAAAAGTCTTCTGGATATTCTGTTTCGTCCTGAATTGTCAGTTTATGTAAGTTAAAGGTGCAGTAAGCGATTTCTAAGAAACGCTGTTGACAAGTTAAATCAACACCTGAATATTTGCTAAATGTCTGTTCTGTGTGTGAGCTGGAAAAAAAAAATTTGTGTTTGTACGTAGTCTGACAACTGGATCTGATTGATCTATGAAGGGGTGTATCCAGGAGAGAGAGTGAGCAAGCGTCACATTTGTAGAAAGAGAAAAGGCTAAGATATTCCCAAAGAGGAAATGGTCAGAGGAATATAACTGTAATAAGAAGGGTTACAATCAGGCAAGAGAGAGCAGGAAGACCTATAAACAGGTTGTTTATTCCACTATTCTTACACAAGCTGTCTGATGTGGCAGTTGTGTGTTGCATAGCCTGTTCGCTACTTTTTGGGTGGAGGGATGTGTTTGTTTGGATGTCGATTTTAAGTGTTTCTCAGAAATTGCTTACTGCACCTTTAAATGAGTTGTGAATACAGTATCATGTTGTCTTGATATGTATATATGTTTGTTCAGTGGTCTTTTGTAATCGATGTGTCATTGTAATAGCACATGTTAAGACATACGCCCACACTCATACTCAAGGGTCACTGAGGTGGGGTGTGTGTGTGGTTTGGTTTGGCAGCGAGGCAGAATTTCATGCTGGATCACTGGTGAAATAACTGTAAGTCATGCCAGCGTCTTGTCCTACAGAACAGCCTTGCAAAGGTCTGATGACAGCTCACTAAATATACTTAATGCCTTACTACAGAGTACATCTAAATTAGGACTTACCGGCACCACTATTTATATATAATATATAAAATATAAAGCTAATTATAATAACTACAGGCTGATCAAAACTCTAGAACAAAATACAGCGTTTCTAAATCACAATAAAATTGTATATTTACTTTGACTTTAAGCTTTGGCTCAATTCTGGAGACAATTTCGGTCCCCTAAACTAAGTAAACACGTCCACACATGGTACTTGCTCTAGTTCATATATCATTTGCGCTAGCAGAGGTCATCGTAACGTACACATTCATATGCACACACATTGCTTATGAAGACTCAAGTGCAGTTCAAGTTTCACTCATGAACATTATGCTCAGGGCCGAGCCAGAGGTTTCGGCCTCAGATCACATTACACACACTCATTTCACTGCCCTCATCGGCTAATTAGTACATCGTGTCTGATTAAACGCGTAGACTCACTTTACTGATGTCTTGAAATAGGTCAACATAGTGCCAACTCAAGTTTCACACTCATTTGTGTTTTCAGTGTCCTTGAACTCAAAATTAATATTCTGACAGTTTTTCAATCTTTTCTCATTGTCCTAGAACCAAACTTTTCTGTGCTTTAGATTCTTAGCTGTGTTTAGTGGGTTTATGTAGCTTATGTCTTCCCATTCGTTTTCTCCATAGGGGAATTGATTTTTAAGAATAACTTATAAACCTTTAAAGGCAGATTTACTGTGAGCTACAAGGTTTTTAATCAATATATGCTCTTTCATTATTCATATTTTGTTAAATAATCAAGATTAACAGTGAAATTCCTGATGAAAAACATTGTTTTGTGATTTTGATCATTTCAAAAGAACGTTTTATCACCTGTCCACTGATTTAGAGTCAGTCCTCTGTTCTCAAACTACTTCAATATCTTTATTTTATGTTTTTCTTAGTAGATAGATACATGTTGTTTAACATATCTTTAATCAACTTCGTAAATAATTTGTTTTATATCTTTTGTCATTCATATTCTTTGTCATCCCTCTTTAAAGCTGTTAAGTTAACAGTCCTGTACCTTTTTTTCTGATTTTTGTAATGTTATGCGCCAAGTTTGTTATAATTCCAAGGAATTCTAAGTAATGTTATCATTTATCTCACAGCGGTTTGGTTTGAAGCATGGATTATATCTCTTAAACAAAGACTTTTTAAAAAGTCTTTGTCTCTATGTGTAAAATTAAAAATATCTCTATGTGTCAAATTAATGGGAAAAATACTTCTGGTAACTGTTGCACTCCATATAGACAAATATTGTACAGTAAAGCACATTAGATCACAGTAGTTTCTGCATCCTCCAAAATATGGCATTGAAAACTGACCTGCAAAACGTTGTACAATTGCATTACTTTAGCCGTTAGTGCATATTACTTGATTTAGCAGAATTCCATTATTGAATAGAGTGCAAAATTAACAAACAGCACTATCATTCGCTTTCACTCGGAGTCGATTTCCAGCTCGGACATCTGTGTCATTTTTTTCCTCACACTTCTTTTGGTTAAATAAACATCAACATGTATCTCAGTCTGTGAGAACAATGTAACCAAGTTTGTTTGTGTTGAAATAAAGACAAAAATATTGAGAAATAGTACAACAGATCATTTTCTCAGGCTTTCCCAGTGTTTCATGGGACCACGCTGGTGATAAGAAGGGACCAGTTTGCAAAAGAGGGATGGAGGGTAAGAGAGAGGGAGGAAATGGAAGGATGTAGTGAGAAACGAGAGGAAATCGAGGAGAGGGCATGCGTCTAGAGAAACACATCTGGGCTGCATAGTGCCTGTGCTTTTTTCTTGCTGTTTTTCTGTTATAAAAAGAGAGAAGTTGGACGAAGCGAGACTGACGCTAATCTCCCAGAGGAAAATTAAATGAAACGGCCAAGTTTTTACTGCAGGGTGAATGTGTATGTGTGTGAGAGGGTGGGTGTGTGCCGCTGGCCTGAATCGCATGTTACTGTGGGGGTGGACGGGATCAAACTTGCCAGCAGTCGCCCGGGACCGCCGATTCCTGGAGCCACAGCGCCCCCTTGCGGTTGAATAAAACATGGTGGACACCTTGCCATGAAGTCACTGTCCCACACTGCCGTGTGTTTGTGTTCTCATGTACTTTTGGTCGTAAACTTGCGTCCATTTGTGTGTGTGTGTGTGTACAGAGTTTTAATGCAGTAAATGGTTATGTGCCGGTTTTATTGTTGCACGTTCATAGGCAACCCAGATATGACACGTATGACTCCTTTCAGCAGTGTTGAGTATTGAGCATTTTTAACCAGCAGGGGGAAGTGAATGTTTCATTTTCTTTTTTGTTCAACTTTTCTTTTTTTATTGTTTATAAAGGGAACAGGGGTTATTTCAAAACCTGTGGTTTGTTTGGAGTCATTTAGCACTCATGAAATGACATGTTATTTTCACTATACTGGGGATTGTGGCACTTGCTTAGTGGATGAAAAATGTAACGTAAAGTATGAAAACATCACTGTAGTATTTGCCTGAGACTATTCTAAAATCAACAGCTACGATCCAATATACATAAGAGGTTTTATCAAAATTGAGATTGACTGAGTAAGATTGACTTTTTGCCAAAATGCTTCAATAAGTAAAGCTAGTATACCAAAGCTTCTTGGTGTGTGTGTGTGTGTGTGTTTACACGCACGTTAAGCTGAGAGAGGGAGTGAATGAGAAATGTAGTCACTGCAGTTGGATGGCTGAAAGGACACAGAAACTGAGAGATGTTTTTAGTTATTAAACAGGGTGAAACAAGACAGGATGTCATAAACATGTCTTTCAGTCTTTGTCTCAAAGGACACACAAGTTCAACACCCATTTCTCTGACACGCTTACTGTGTGTGTGTGTGTGAGAGAGAGAGAGAGAGAGAGAGAGAGAGAGAGTGTGTGTGTGTGTATGTGTGTGTGTGTGTGTGTGTGTGTGCGTGCGCGCACGTACAGAGATATGCTTGTTGTGCACCAGAACCATATGTTTGTTTTTCAGAGTAGTAATGGGAATGCCAGGTGTCATTTAACCCAAAGGGAGAAGGAGCATTTCCCCCAAAACACACACCGATTCATGCAATGGACGCAAACGCACAGCGGTTACCTCTTCAATCCCTGATACCTAATCACTTCAGAGCAGGATGTACAGGAAACCTCACTTAACAATCAAGTTCCTCTCATGCTGACAGTATGTATTCAAAATATGAATGCATACTACACTCACTCTGAAAAGAGGCAAGAAGTGAAACGAGAAGAAAATTGCTAATTAATAAATATAAATTATTATTTTATAAGTTCAAATATAAAAAAAAAAAATTAAGTATGCTGGTGGTATCTTTTCTTTTGTGTTTAATGGAGTTGACCGTGTATGAAGCTACTTGTAGTTTTGCAGGCTGAGGCCAGAGGACAGTGTTTCATCAATTATTATAGTGGATGCCTGACAGACTTCAACAGTTGATCGATCACAGTTTTCGCTTCATCACACATTGGGTTCTTTATTTCTCATTATTCTTTACACGACGATTTCTAGATATTTCCCAACCTATCTGCTCAGACAGAGAACACTGATATGTGTAAAGAATTTTGTGCATCTTTAAAAAGCTGCTCTGTGTAAAAGGGCATTCAGTGCAGTTTGAATCGATGGTCACTAGTTGGCACAGTTTTGATTATCTTGTTTTCCTTTTGTGGTCATTTGTTCCTGTTCTCTAGTTTGATTGATTATTAATTTCCTTTTGTGTTGAATTTGCATTCCCTTGCCTTGTTTTGCCGAGTCTTGACAGATAGTGGGGTTTATGCACCATCTCCTGTTAGTGAACGACTGAATTTTGAGTCCTATTTCTCAAATGTAAGCCAATATAAACCAGTGTATGAATACATTTCAAAGCCTAACTACATATTTTCATTTCACTAAGATAGAAAAAGTTAAAGTTCATTCATACAAAGATTTTGAAGCGTGTTATCATGAGTCATCCTCAAGTCATTCTCTTTACTCTTTTTCTTTGCTCTTATATTTGCCTGGAATGCTTTGGAAAGAAAATTTCATTTTGCATATTGACTTGATAGTTGTCAAGACAGTGATAAATCCCAGTTACCATACATTTAGCTTAATAAAAGAAGAAAAAAAAAGGTTGTTGTTGTTTTTAAAATATATGTACAAAAGAAAATGGTAATTCCATATGCATACAATGAATATGCGTACAAACACGTTATATCAAATGTGTCCTAATTAGGCTAACTAGAAATTTCATATTAACGTGACTGATTTATTAAAGGTGTATGTGTTCTCAGCATGTATTGTAGCATGAATAAGGACACTTTGGTATTTTATTTTGCTGTTTGGATACATAATTAGTTAAGTAGCTGTATTCAGGGTCTATGTTTCTTATTCAGTATTTTCTCCTATAGGAGGCGATAGAGCCACAGGACAAGCTCTTGTAGAATTAGAAAGCACAGTGAATAAAGGTTGATAAAGGTCTATGGAGAGAATGTAGCCAATGACACCGGCCTTTCACCCCTACTCTTTTACGGGAAGTGCCATGGGACTTTTAATGACCAGAAAGTCAGGATCTCTTCCAACAGTATAGTCACTACACTGGGGCATTAGGACCCACACAGACCACATGGTAATCGCCCCCTGCTAGACTTACTAACACCTTTTCCAGCTGCAATCTGGTTTTCTAGGGCAACATTGTGATATTGTTGTGACTAACTCAAGTTCTAAATCCTACACGTTTGTCACCTATTGAATATTGAATATCACCTATTGAGATCCTATAACAGGATCTCAATTTAGAGGGGAACAGTATTTGTCTAAAGTGTGCTCATATATGTCACTTCCTGAAAGGGGTTTCATTAGGCCTCTTTAAACAAGAAAGTGTTTGTGTTTGCCACTGATTAATATTCATTGTGTCTTATGGGACTGGATATCGGTGTAGATAATTGCCATTTACACGAGAAGTCGCACTCGCAACAAAGCACCTTTTAGAAAGATAAATATTAATGTTCATGAAACAGGCTACATCAGATTCTATCTGTTAATGTAAGGTAATTAACTCATGCATATGCACATGCTCCCTCTATTTACGTATCTCTTAGATGAATGGATTTACCCTGATTATTGCGACACATCTCTTGAATCATACTTAATTTGATTGTGTATTTATTGCTCTTCCACACGCTCGCAAACACTTCATTGGGATTCTGTGAAAGTGTCACTGACCTGTAGTCTATTGTAGAAACTCTGAGGAATTAATTTAGCCTATCTGTTTTTAAAGACATATCAGCATTCCTGTCACTTTGATATGTTGTATAGTAAATGGGAGTATGTGAGTCCAGGTTATGTAAGAAACTTGACTGATATCATCCAGCATTTGTGTGAAGCACTGTTTATTACTGCCCTCACATATTTAACTTTAACACTTACGTATTTGACTTTGTTTCTTGTAGAGGCACAATTTTGAAGAACTGTACTGGTCACTCTGTTCCATGTAGTTGTAAAAGTGGTGCATATAACTTGTGCGATATATTCCAAATGTTCTGGTCTTGCAATAGCTTTGTATGTGGAACAGAACTTAATTTAAACCTTATTCAATCACATCTTTGATTCAATTGACTATAAACTTCAGAATCTTTCACGTTTTGTGAAAATATCTGATTTGCATTCATTCATGCTTTTGGCAGACGCTTTTATCCAAAGCGAATTACATTGCCTTCAAAGAACCCATTGAATCAGTTCTTGCTTTCCCTGGGATCGAACCCATGACCTTGGCATTGTAAACACCAATGCTGTACTGATTGAGCTACAGGAAAGCTTAACTATTGCTAATTAAAGACTTAATTGTTAATTGTCTACATGCGCACAGTGGATTTGACATCAAACACTCAAGTACACTACATTTTCAGCTACACGTGCCTTGTGGCATCATCATCGTCAACAATTCTTGTTTTTCACAATTCTGAATAGTTTTGTTTTTTTTACTTGATAGTCTAAACATTTAGGTAGACGTGCACAGTAGCATCATTACCAAGCGAAACAGAGCTTTTATTTTAAGTGCACTGAATGTCAAGCCACCTGTGCCCTGTGGCACCATCACCAAACAATTTACAGCAAGCTTTTTTTCTCAAGTGCAATAAATGTCTTACAAATTGGAATAAACCGCAAACAATCCACTGCTTTTTCGCCACGTGCTTTAAACATCTAGGTACACACACGTGCTTGAAATAAAGCATAACAGACACTCTGCTGCATTTACCTCAAGTACACTACATGTCCAGCCATTGTGTGTGTGTGTGTGTGTGTGTGTGTGTGTGTGTGTGTGTGTGTGTGTGTGTGTGTGTGTTTGTATGGCTATCTTTGTGAGGACCATCGTGAGTTTTTAACCTTTGGAGTGAGGACCTTTTTACAAAGTGAGGACATTTAGGCCGGTCCTCACTATGTTTTCACTGTAATGGCCTCCAATGACTGTAATATAGGCTTTTCTCTAAGTTTTAAGGAGGTTCTCAGATTGATGGTAAAATGAGTGGGACCGAGTTTTTTTTTTACCCTGGATACACACACGGTTTGCTCTCTATCGCCCCCTATAAATTTTACGTATCGCCCCCTATGTTACTGCAGTCATGACGTATTAAAAATGGTGACTTTAGGTATTACATTTTCTTATCCAGGATTGCATGATCAGTGTCTGATATGTAAATGGACATCAGAATATTACAATATTAAATATATTAATATTATGTTATTATTAAATATATTAATATTACGTTATGTTACTGTATATACAGCATGTAAACATTGCGCCATACACAAACAATACATGTTAAAGTACTGTACTGACAAACACACAATAGAGAATCATTTCTGTGAAATTAAGTAGTGTCAATGTCAATGTACAGTCAATATTAAAGTAACTGTTAGAGGAAATATTAAATGAACAGACAGCTTTGCATTTTAAAAAGTTAACTAAACTCAAGTGTATCTCACAAAATGGTCTGATGACATCGAGAGTGTAAAATAAAAAGCACTTACATGTGAAGATAAAGCGAATAACCACACATCAATGTATTAAGACATTTACACAGATACTACAGTTACAGTGGGTTATGACATATCCATATTTGTGTTGTTTCTATTTCTGTGGCACATGCAGAGAGTCGTGCAGTCTCTCTTAACTAAACAGCATTGTATTAGATGACTTCAAACTGAACTTTAGGTGAAATAAATCACAACCTATGACAGTAGACAATATATTTAATGTCTAAATGTAAGGCATCAGAGAGAATGTGTGAAGGACGTGGGCATTTGAGTAAACAGATAGAAAACAACAAGGATGTGGAAATGAACTTTAAGTCTGCCTGGTTTTTGTTACTATAATTAAAGTTTATATTAATCATTTTATTGATTCTCCAGTCTTCTTCCTCCAAGCAATTGTTAGCTCAGTTTTATGGTTTATACAATTTAGCTATGATTTGAACTAAGGTCATTTTGTGGTTATTTATTTTGCTCGTTATCAGAAATAATCTACTGTACTGTAGATGGACTTCTGTTGTTTACAGACGATTACTGGAAGTTAAGTTTGGGCCACAAAAGCCGTTTGTTTATGTTGTTGCTGCTGAAAGGTCTATAAGCAATGCTTCAGGTGTGTTTACATGGTGCATGTGATGAGAAACGTCTGTAAACAGTGTAATAGGTAAACATGTCTGTATCTGTGTCATGCATGCTCATCACACAACACTGTAACGGTGAAATACTGTTATCTTTGCTCTAAACCACGCTTTTAACCCTAAGTTAAGGAGCGTTTCACACGAGGTTATCCCTGAAATTAACCCAGGGTTATGAATTCCTGCTCGAAAGCAGGGTTAATGCTATGAGCCCAATTAAACCCAGCTGAAGCAGCTAATCAAGGTGTTCAGGGTGGGTTGATATTACAGGAGCTGGGTTTCAGACACCTGACCCAGGGTTTAGGAATGCACAGTGTGAAAAGTCAGATTATGAATACCCATGGATATTTATTAACCCCTGGTTAAGTATGAACAGTGTGAAACATGAAACAGATATCCCAGCATTCAGTTAACCTGGGGTTTAGAATTACCTGGGGTTAACAATTTCCTTTTAATTTGCTGTGTCATCAATATATTGTTCTAGACAGATCTGACCAGCCCCAAACTTCGCATGGTGATTTTACAGCATCCCCTGAGTGTTATACAAGGATGTCATACAAAGTCTCTAAAATAAAGAGAGATTTTCTAGTTTTTCTGCAGGAATACAGCTTTCATATATGCCTCTTGAATGAACCGTGTCAATTCAAATGAGGTTATAGGCTCTGTGTCTGGTGCAAGTACGATACCAAATTTCAAGTTTATGTGATCTTTGACCCTTATGTACAGTCACCTCCAGAAATATTGGAACAGAAGCACATTTTGTGTTATTTTGTTGTTTAACTAAATTTCTTTCAGTTACAGTCATATAGTGAATATAGGCTTAAAGTGCACACTCTCAGCTTTACTTAGAGGGCATTCACATCCAGAGTGTCTAAAGAGTTTAGGAATTACAGACATTTAAAATGTAACTCTCCCTTGTAAAGAGGCCAAAAGTAATGGAACAGATGACTTTTATTTTATGGACAGGTATGGGCCAAATCATTTGAAGCCTGTTTAAGGTCTGGGGTTGATATTAAGTGCCATTTGCTTGTGGACGCTGTGGCTGTGATCCCAAATTATGTGTTCACAGACATTTCCATGCAAGTAATACAGACCAGATTTAGGTTTCAAAAACACAACAAAACCTTAAGAGTGACCAGATAACATTCTGACTAAAAACACACTGGTGAGCTCAGCAACATCAAAATCCTGTACAGCTATATATTGGATAACAGTGGTGGATGATCACATTTTACTCTCACACATTTTAAACAGCCTAAACCATTCCTCCAAACTGGATGTGAATACCATCTATGTAAAGCTGAGAGTTTGCACTTTAATATCTATGTTCACTATATGACTGTAACTGGAATACATATAGGTAAACAGCTAAAAAAAACACAAAACCTGCTTCTGTCTTAATTTATGGAGGTGACTACATTTTCCATGTGTACTTTATTATTTGTCATATAATTTATTCTAGTGTTATGCTGTCTGTTTTGGAGGTTGATGGAGTTTTGCTGAAGTCAGATGTTGTATAATCTGGCCACACAGACGTGGTCACTTGGCTACGGCTATACGGCTATCTGTTAAGTGTTGATAACACAATACTGTCTTCCAGTCACTCACACAGTATGCCCTGTGGTCACTTGCATAAACTGTTTAGACTAGTCTTACAAGTTAGTCATCCATTTTTATTTATGAATGTAGACTGATCTCATTTCAATCCAAAAAGTACTGATTAGCCCTGCTAGTTGGTCAGACTAGTTCTTAAGACTCAGTACTTATTGACTATGTTTATGTAACCGGCCAGTTGAATCTTACTGTAGCCAGTGTTGTAGTGGTGCCTGGAGAAGAGGGTATACGTTTAAACTGGGGTTGAATGCCCTGTGTTATAAACAGTGATGTGTTTGCATATTTAATTCACTCCAAAATGGGCTCAGTATTGTCACTTCAGCTGCTTGACTTCTCAGTGTAAGGATCATTATGAAATAAATATTATTCATTATTATTTGGGATTTAAAAGTGGGTTTACCCCATGCCATCTAATAAAGTGTGTATACTCTGTATACCTTGCAGTACATGACTGTCTGTATAGCCACACAGTAAAGTAAATCTACATCCATATTACTTCATAAATCCACAAACTGATAACTCTGTACCTCTGTGAGCCTGTTAAGTACAGTATAGACATGCTAATTTAATGTAGAAGTTTAGTTTAGTTTTCATTTTCTTGTACTTTTCCCCTTTAAAGGATTGTTTAATTAATGCATCATTTACATACTGGATTATAATCACTGAATATAATGCATATAATGCTTAATTGTGCTGCTTTTGAAAAATTTACTTTAATTAAAATGTTAATGTAGGCCTTTAACAAAATGAATTCGGTGTTAAAATAGCATATATGTTTCAGTAGAGTGATATTTATGGTTAAATTTGACATAGTTTAAGTTCTGTAAAAGTTCCGATTGTTCCATGTAAGGGTTAACTGTGAGACTAGTGTCACTAAGTCACTGCCCATCCCCCACACCAACAGAGCAGACTAGCAGTACAGCAGTGCAGGTGTTTAACTCGTGCCCATCCCCCAGCCGCTCTCAGCATCTCCCCCTCCCCCTCTTCACTTCACCGATCAGTGTTTAATTAAAGCTTACTCATGGATGATGGAGAGATTTAAGAGAAGAATGGAGAGACTTAGACAACATCACAATAAATGTGCCACCCGTTTTGAAAAAGCTTTTCTGATGGAGGTAAGTGTTCCTAAAATTCTTATTTATCTTCATATTTATTTAAATGCATGTTTTTTATCTTAATTGTCTTAATTGTACATAAAGCAACATGCATATCAATTCACAGACTACACCATGTCGTTTTTGTGAAACATTTCAATGTTTAAACTCTTTGCTGAGTGAAAACTCTATCAGAATTTAAGGCTATAGATTGTAAGATCAGTAACTTACAGGCCTGTAGGCTTCACTTCAACAGTCATGTGATCATAGACTAAGATTAATTAGGATGCATTCATTTGGTTGTATTTCTGCAGTCTGTACATTTTTAAAAAGGTTAAATATGTGTTATGCTGATATATAATTTTTTAATCTTCTCTTTGGTATCCAGGAAATAATGGGAGAGCATTCATCACAGCCTCAGGTATGTGCTTTTGCAAAATCTTTCAAAAACTTGGTTGTCATTTAATTTTGAGGAAATTTGCAAATGTTATCACATAATGTAAGAATACAAAACAATATCAGTAGAATGCAATGGAGAAGTATTGTCAGAATGGTATATGATTACAGCTGTACAGTTTCATGATGTACATGAAAGGGATAGTTCACCCAAAAATGAAAATTCTGTCATCAAAATATCTTCCTTCATATTGATCAGAACAAAGACATTTATGAGGGTTTGCAACAACATGAGAGAGTAAATGATGACAGAATTTTCATTTTTGGTTGAACTATTCCTTTAATAGAGACTGTGGTTGAGTCTAATTGTGTTTTTAGGTATGTTCCACATCTAAAACCTCAAGTTTCTGGACACTTCCTTTGGCTCTATGCTATAGAGCGTGCCCGTATGACGTCACGCGCACCGTCGCCGCCATAATGGGGGACAAGTAGAGCTGGATACAGCACGCACCGAATGTTAATCATATTGTGAAACAGTCATATTTTAGGCTGCCTAAGGTACTAACACACCAAGGTGATCGTACACAACAGCTGTCAAAGGCCAGACGTGAGAAATGCAAACAGTCGAATTCATGTTGAGAGAGTGATTGGCTTAGTCCGTCAGAAATATTCAATGCTATCATCCAGATCTGCACATACACTATTTGCTTCTTGTCCATCAATAACGTAATAAAATTAAAGGTGAACAAATGTAGATCATGATTAGATCACATGGATGTGCTTATCCGGATCTACAGTGAAATAAAAACCATCCCACGACACACACATAAAGCGCTGCAATTATAAAGCATTATATCCATGTATATTATGTGCCTGCAAAAAGACGGCATCCAACAGTTTGGCGATAATATATGTAACAACACCTGACCTCTGTTTGGGGTTTTTGAGTGTATTTTCTGTAGAAAAACATCATACTTTAATCTTAGCTTTTCATACAGGTGTAGGACATCAATAAACAGCATTTTGCAAGATCTGTTCAGGTAACAAAAGTTTATAAAGATGTTAAATGAAAATATTTTTGGTCCAAACTGTTGGATTAGAAAGTAGGAATGCCTCTATTTTTTTTAATAAACTTTATTGCTAATGAAAACCATTTCATCTACCTTGGCAGTGGTTACACATCTGTCATTGATGACACAGGACACACTTCTCGCACCCAGACACACACTAGCTGCTTGTAAGCGTCAAGTCCTTTGTAACACTGAAGATCTTCGGCTGTATAAGGACTTGGGGTGAAAACCAGATAGTTGAGAACATTATTCTATGATGTGTTCGGTAGAAGATTGACGTCCGTTGACCAGGTCACAATTTCATACGGATCCTGTCCCTTTATTAACGCTATTTTGCCTTGTACCTGTCTCTTTCAAAATTTTCAAGTCCATCTCTATATTTAGTTTGACTCTTACGCTCAATTTTCTCCCTAGATTTACATAAAACGTTTTTTTTTCTGCGATAACACTTGCTTTAACGTCGCTTCCCCCATGACATTGATTAGAAGTGGTCCCCCAAAATGGCGGCTGTCGTAAAACTACGTCACGATCGGGCGCGCTCTATAGCACAGGGGTTTTTAACAGTGTCGGCCGGTGAATGCAAATGGGTGAAGTGTCCCTTTAACACTAAACTCTGATTACACATGAGATTAAGCAAGTTCAATTCAATTCAATTGTCAGAGTATCTGACAAACACGAGCGTCTCTTTCATCTTAAAGGAATACACCACCGTTTTTCAATATTTTACTATGTTCTTACGTCATCTTTTTTCAATGCGTGCACTGTACAGCGCACCGTGAATGTGTTAGCATTTAGCCTAGCCACATTTATTCCTGTGGTTTCAAACGTTTTTTTATTTTGTGCCACCACACTTACGACAGCGATAATACAGCGATCTCGTATTTTGACAAATCATGTGATGCACATAAGTTTACCTGATGTGCCACACACATTTTGACGTGCAAGCCACACACAACGGGCTATAGGGGTGTGCATTGGCACTGCCCTCACAATCCGATTCAATTACGATTCAATTTAATTCGATTCTACGATGCATTAAAATTCTACTAGACACAACAAGGCACAACAAGAATATGAAATGTGCCCATATGTCCGCTTTTCAAGCTTTGGGTGCATTTTTTTAATACGCTTTTATTATTGTTGACACCCCTAACGGGCTACATAAATCTTGTGACGAGCTTCGCATTGTGTGCCCTTGAAAAAGAAGTCATCGGCCACCACTGGTTTTCAAACTTTTGAACATCTTTGACCTAAATTATTTACCCTGTGTTTTTTTTTCCCAGTAAATATTTCAATAATTAAATCTCATTTCTATGTTAGTACATTAAAGATTTATTTCGCATGAATTCTCAGTTTTCTGATGTACTGTAGTGTTGCGTAATGATTACATGATATTCAAAGTAAACAAATCTTAGTAAGTTTTTCGGTAACACTTTGCAATAAGGTTGCATTAATAAACATTACTAAATGCATTATCTAACATCCACAAACACGGTGCATCAATTAATGTTAACAGCCATAACGCTTTATTTATATATGTATTAACAAATGCCATATAAACAAATGACCATGAACTTAGTTTTATATATGCTGTAGAAGTATTGTTCATTGTTAGTTCATGCTATCTAATGCATTAACTAATTGTAAACAAATATAACCTCATTGTAAAGTGTTACCAGTTACTCCTTTTATGATTCAATTGTAAGCAATTGCTTTCAACTCATGAACCCTGCGATTTCCAGCAAACCCTGTTAGGGAAACCCTGCTAAAACAAATTCAGTTTGACATTCTGACCATAAGGATTATAAGATTAAAAGTTCTTTATATAAGAATGTGAATTATTTTGAATGCTTTGAAAGATGTAACTAAGAGCCAACTGTCTGCTGTTTTCCTCATGAAAATTATACTTTTATCTTGTAGTTGGAGGCTATTTCTGAGGAGCAGGAGGATAGTGATTCGTCAGAATCAGAGTTATCCAGCTGTGCAGGACTAGACCCAGATTACAAACCAGGTCAGAGTTCATCGTCCAGTGATTTGAGCCCAGACAAAGGTTCATCACGGAAGAAACCAATGATGTCCATTGAAAAACTTGAATGTTCAGACACAAATTCTAGCGACAGTGAAGGCAAGTGTGCCAGAACGTATGTAAAAAAACACCATAAACAACACAAGATAAAAAAGACAGATAAAAGCAAATTAAATGTGACCCTAAAAGTTTGCACAAGACGGGAAGATAAGAAAAGAGCTTGGGACAAAAGACATTATTGCCTCTACTGTGGGAAATCTCAGTTAAAGATATCAAGACATTTGGAGAGAAAACACATGGATGTCAAAGATGTGGCATATGCCTTCAGCTTTTCGGTAGGATCAAAACAAAGAAAAATTCTCTTAGAACAGCTCCGCAACAAAGGAGACTTTAAACATAATTAGCATCATTAACCAAATGAGACAAGATGATGTTTCGTTTCATATCAGGAGTGATAGTTTAATTTGCAACTATGGTGAATCACTGTATGCAAAACATGGTCGTGTGAAGTCCAGGCACCAGTACATTGCACAAAGAATGAGAGATTCATGTTGGTGGCTAAGGACATGGACAAGACTGTCAATTATCTTGAAGATTTGTGTGTGCCATCAAAATATCAGCTTGTTGTCAGTGTTGCTAAGTGTCTTACTCAGTTTAGTCCAGGCAAAAACGAATATAGAAAACCTTCCACAGCAGTCAAAATTGGATTCTGTCTTAAAGGGGCTGTGGAGGTCCTGATAGGACAGACTCTAATGAATGAAGATGATCATGCAGAAAAGAAAGCTAAAAAGTTTTTGGAACTTCTGGAGAAAAACTGGAGAAACAGTGTTTCTGTCACAGCTCACCAAAGCATACAGGAAAACCGTTGGAATAAAGATGATGACATCCCCCTCACGAAAGATGTTATTGCTTTAAGAGACCATCTCAGGATGGTAGAGGATGAAGCAAGAAAGAAATTGACAGAAGAAATGGATTTACATGCGTACAAATCATTAAACGAGGCCGTTCTGGCACAGGTCATTATCTTCAACAAGCGGCGTGAAGGGGAAGCGTCACGCCTTACTCTTGACGTTTACATGAAAGCAAGCAAAAGTGCCATCAACGAGGACATTTATGAAACCTTGTCACCATTGGAAAAGCAGCTAAGCAAGTTATTAACCCGCATAGAAATCAGAGGGAAACGAGGAAAGAAAGTTCCAGTGTTCTTGACAAAGAGAATGAAGGCATCAATTGATTTGTTGGTTCAAAAGCGAGATGAAGCTGGTGTACCTGCTGAAAATCCCTATCTCTTTGCAAGACCCGGCGTGATGACAAACATACGCGGATGTGACTGCCTGCGAAAATATGCGAAAGAAAGCAAAGCAGAAAACCCTAAACTCCTGAGGTCAACTAAGTTAAGAAAACAGGTTGCCACACTCTGCCAACTCTTGGACCTTAGTGAACAAGAACTTGAGCAAGTTGCAAGGTTCATGGGACATGACATCAGAGTTCACCGTGACTTTTACAGGCAAACGGACAAAACATTTCAAATTGCCAAGATAAGTAAGCTTCTGTTTGCAATGGAGCAAGGCACACAGACCTTAAGGGGGAAGAACCTCAACACACTTGCACCGGCCTGTGGTATGTTAACAGTTTTATCGCCAATGCATTTCTATTGTGTAGTCATACATCTTTTAATTGCTTGTGGTTTACCCACTAGCGTCATTTTTTAAGAGATAATTATTGACTTTATTGGACAACTGATAGGAAATTCATCATTTACTGAATACTACCAATGGAATTGTTTTAATTTAGAAGTAGTCCATGCAAAAGAATATTTATATAAAATGTGAATGTTATCTGTTACAGGTGAAGGTCCCACACTGAATTCTGCGGGTGTCTCACCGAGACCAAAGAAAAAAAGCGTAAAGGTGGCTGAGGGTAAGTTTAAATTTGACATTTTAACTTGTCTTTATAAGCACTGTTGGCACTAACAGTAGGGTGTCCATATGTGCCATTTTCCCTGGATGCATCTTGGCCAGGATTTCGGGTTCACCTTCCAGAAGTTGTATTTGTCGACCGCATACGTCATCAAAAGAAATGGCACATATGGTCACCCTAAAGGGCTCGTTATACTTCTGCGTATGTCCTACGGCGTAGTCGTGACAGCGTAGGTTACGCGTCGGTTTTCGTTTATACTTCAGCGTCGCGTCCGCGTCGACGTGCAAACACACATGCCGACCGCTGGTAAGCAGTATCCACGTGTGTAACCACAGCAGCACCGCGACCGTCAGTGAAGAAGCAGCTTGGCAAGTTTAACACACACACGAAGAAGAACAGCAACTTGTTGTGTATTTTTTGAGAAGACCAGCAGTTGTGGAGGTAAATAAACAGTGACTAATGTGGCAGTTTGACTTAAATCAATCCTCAACTCAGACTATCTTTGTTTTCACTGTCGCAAACGGAAATACCTATGACGCAGTTTTTTTTACCTGACAGGAGGGGTTCTGGTGGACCAATCGTAGCGCTTGCGTTCCGCATAGATTTGACGCGCTGTAAAAAATTTGCCCAGATGCATTTCAGGGTACGCAGAGCTACGCAGAGGCTACGGATACCCTGCGGCGTAGCTACGGCGTAGACCTTACGCACGACCATAAATTGGGCTTAACTAACACCGTGTCCTAACTACATGCGAAGCGATATGATTCCAGCGACAGGCAGTTTCTGTCCATACTGAACAGGACTAAACAGGAGCATGGCGCGACGCAGTCAATCAGAAAACACTGCCAATCAGAAGTTTTTCTCTGTTTGTGCGCTGCCCGATCACACTGCAGCTGAAGAGCATGCACACATACAGAGACACATCCCTCCACTTCTTCTCGCTTTCCCCTGTGCAACTTTAGGGATTTGTTATATATTTCTGCTTTTGAATCAAAAATCTAAAAACAGTCTCTGCTCTTCCACGTTTGATGATTAATATTCATAATGCACAGAACTTTAATGAAATAAGATCTCTGCATAGGCGGAGCTGTCATCCACGACATGTCAGACCATTTCTAAAATAGAGTAATATAAAGGCATCGCGTTGTGGTTGGTTAGGATAAAACTCTGATTAACATGGAAAACATATCTCTATCGCATTTCACCGTGGGGCATGCAGTTAGGACTCGGTGTTAGAAGCACCGGTAAGGTAATTATCTCAGTAAAGAGTTAATAGGCAAAGGACTTTGTGTTTTATAGATGGAGGTTCTGATCTCTCCTCCCCTGAAAAGAGACTTCAATCATGCCGTGAAGCCGGGAGTTCATATGTAGATGGTAAGTAATGTTTTAATCTTGAGGAAATGTACCACAAGATGTACCCAATGTTTTTACTAACGTTAGGGTTTCTGCTACAGATGAGTGTTCAGGAGCAAATCTGCTGAAAAAACCCACACCAAATAAGAAAAGACGATGTCAGACCAAGAGTGTGGAAGTAAAGGGTAAGTTTTTTTTTTTAAATGACATGATATAAATCTCTGTTTTTTCAAGCTCAGTTAATAAAACACCAGTTCATGTTATAATGCATGAAGCTCACTGTTACATGCGGAGGTTTATGTGTGACTTTCTGTTTTTTAGATGGAGGTTCTGATCTCTCCTCCCCTGAAAATAGACTTCAGTCATGCCGTATAGACGGTAGTTCAGAATCAGATGTAGATGGTAAATAATGTTTAAATCTTGAGGAAATGTACCACAAGGTTTAAGAATACCTGGTGTTTTTACTAACAGCTGCTCATGCGTTCCTGCTACAGATGAGTGTTCAGGAGCAACCCTGCTGAAAAAACCCACACCAAATAAGAAAAGACGACAACAGAGCAAGAGTGCCAAAGGTACGGCCTGTGACTGTAAAGCCCGGTGCACACTGTGAGATTTCAGCCACGATTTAGCTGTCTGGGACAAATTTTTAAATCCTAGGCTAAAATCTGCCGTCTTTGAGCGCTAGTTTGACATGTTCACAGACAGCCGATTAATGACCATTGCGATTAAAATTATCCTCCGACAAAATTCTGGCAGTGTCAGAAAATTAGAGATACAAACCTGCTGTGTGACATCTCTTACGACAACCGGCAGATCAAGAACCAATAGAAGCATAGAAACCGATGACGTAATTAGTGTGGCGACAACAGCAAATCGACGCGGTCTAAAAGAGCCATGTGAACTGTACAGCTGAGGAGAAACTTGTGGAGTTTTATGGAGAGATAAAGAGTGTTTGTACAACGTGTCATCGCCACTGCACCATGATAGGTTTAAAAATGAAGCAGCCTGGAGAGAAATCGCGCTGGAAATTCAAATGCCAGGTCATGATTAAAATGAACGGTAGATGTTGTTTCGGTTTGCTAGCTTTCGCTTCAGTGTGTGTTCGCCCAGCTGTCACCGATCGTAAAACTGCAGACGCGTTTATTTACGTGCGTCCGATATTTAAAAGTCTTTAAACTCGTACAGTCTGACATTGATGGAAACTGAGATCATACAGTGTGACATGGACTTAAGTACGATCTTAATCGAACACAGTGTGGCACGCAGCAATCCTAAAGGACTATTTAAAATCGCACAGTGTATACCGGGCTTAAGCAAACAGCTTAGCAACACTATTGATTCCCAGGGAATGCAAATGATGTATACCTTAAACCATTTACATTTACACTGTTGATAAAAGCTTTTATCCAAAGTAACTTGCACTGCATTTATGTTTTTAATCTTACAAAATCTACATTGTCATTTGTAGTGTCATCCAAGGTAAATGTGAAGAGACCATGGAGTGAAGCAGAGAGGAGTGCAGTACACAAACACATGGCCAAGTTTATGGCCGAGCGCAGAGCTCCTGGAAAACTGCAATGCATGAAGTGCATAGAGGAAGAAAAAGCCCTAAGTAAAAGATCATGGAAGGATGTGAAGAATTTTGTGTACAACACAATTGTCACTTTAAATCGGAGATCTGCTTCAAGGAACCTAACATTCTAAAGGCAAACTGTTGTGTGAATTCTGTTCATCTCTGTCTCTCACTCTCGTTCTCTCGCTCTCTCTGTCTGTCACATTTCTTTCTTTAAACAAATGTTTAAAAAAAAGGTTGTAATGTTTACTAAATTGTAAAATAATAAATGTTCATCTGTTTACTGCAGGTATCTCTTGCAGCTTTTTGGAAATTGCAGGACAGTGGGTATATATTGCAAAAATGTGGGTCATTTAGTTAAATCAATAATTGCACAGGAAACTATTGGCATTTTATTACTGTAGTCAGATGATAAAAAATATTTAGGGTGTATTTTCATAAACCTGGCTTGCATGATAAAACATAAAATATGTATAAGCTAAATCAATGTTGTTCAAACAGTCCATTGACAAATGAACTCAGCAGCGCCCCCATGTCCTCACACTGCTGGTTAAAAACTTTTTCTTTCCCTTTGTTTTATTGAGAATCTGAGGTGATAAATGAGCTCATGGACACCTCTAGTGTTAGAATATTACATTTGTTTCTCTCAAATTAAAGCAGAAATGGTGGTCCTCACACTGCAGGTTAATTTACCCGGTCCTCATTTTGGTAGTTGTACAGGAATGTGTGTGTGTGTGTGTGTGTGTGTGTGTGTGTGTGTGTGTGTGTGTGTGTCTGTATAGTTAGAACCTTCATCTGCAAGTATTTTAAGCCTCTGTCCATGCGTACAGCACTGTAGACGATTAACATGTTTTCCTCAAGTATATGAAATGTCAAGTTACATGTACGTGCAGTGGAATCAACACCAAATAATTCGGTTTTTTTCCCCCTCAGGCCTATTAAGGTGCGGTCACATTTACCATTGCTCAGTGAAATTTCACAAGTGATATCCATTCATTCCAATCTAGGAATCAGGAGTTTCATGTAAGGGTGAAAAAGTTCCCCACACAGATTTTGCTCATTGTTCAAGTTGGTCACAAATTCGCCACACTGACCAATGAAAAGCTGCTTGGTTTAATAGTGACTTCTGTTTGAGCAGTGTTTCATACATCTCTAATCTCCACTTATTTTGCACAATCATTTCTCTATGTACTTTCTAGTCAATAATTTTTGCCCTTTGCCCTTTCTGGTGCAGAATAACCACACAGGAATATTAATTTTTTATTCAGGAAACTGCTATGACCCACTTTTCCGTACATGTCAATGAAGATCATGCAATTTCTGAAAAATATTTCATTTATATTCCTCATGAGTCGTTCCATTTTGATGATAATTAAAGCTGTAAAACTACTTGTTTCCTCCCAGATTTCTTTCATGTCTTGATGAGCAATCCAGTGCTTATTGTAGATTAAGATGCAGTTCATAGTCTTAATTCATAGAACAATTTGATAGCTTTATAAATATATTTTTTTTAAAGTTTTTATCATTTTCATACTTAAACTTGGTTAGTTGCCAAGTCAACGTTTTTAATTTTCATTAGAATCATCTAACAAATAATTTTTCTTCAAATCATTTATTTTCAGCTTTATTTTAATTATACGTTTTAGTTTTTAGTGATCTGTTTCCACATACATGGAAATCTGGTACATATATATTTGTCGTTTTCAGACTCTTTTATCTGAAGCGAGGTATAATGCTAAATGAATAAATGTAAATGCAAATAATGCATTTAAGGTAGTAAATAATGCATAATAATGCATGAAGGTAGTTCTGTGAATAAATGGATTTCCTAGAATCAAAACCATAACCTTGGTGTTGCTTACGTTATCCTCAGTTCAAAATAATCAACTTCAATATGGTTTGTGCCTCTTAAATACTTTACTAATGCCATTGTCTCTGTGTAATGCTCAATTTGATATTGAACACACACTGCCTGTTGAGGACTGAGTGTCTTTGATGAGGACACCTAGATGGCTCATGGTTTGTGCTTTAGTCATACACAGATTTAAAGGGGGGCAGAGACAGAAAGTCAGTGTGTGTGTGTGTGTAGGAGCTCTATAGCGTGACCTGCCATAATTGAGGCTCAGTGCTAAAAATACTGCATACTACATTTGCCTCAATCTATACTTCCTATCAAATGTGATCACCTTAAAATAATACAACTGTTGAAATCACATATTCACATCGCACGCAACTCTAAACTATGGAGATCCTTCAGCCAAAGTAATCTAGCAGCCTGTTGAAACCAATTAAACTGGTTGTTTGGTGTGCATTTATGTTTTCAAGACCAAGAGATTGTGTAGTATTAGGGGCCAAGAACTGAATGTGCATATGCATCTGTTCTTATTGTTTTTGGGAGTCTATGCAGTCCATAGAACTCAATGAGCGTGCAAAGAGTCAGTCTCCCACTCAAACCTGTTAGCGCCAACAACAGATTAAATGTTGACATTTTGTCTAAAACATTTGAACCATTTGGCCTAGAAACATAGTTATTTCATCTGATTCTTTGCCTTAGGCCAAACTCAATAAAACCGTAATATAGTAGTCATCATCTTGGAATTTTAACAAAAGCATACTTTTTTTAAAGCTCATCTCTACAGTTTTTATCAGATCTTCAACACATTAGTATCATATACACATGCTGTCCAAAAGATGTTAAAATATTTTTGCATAAGCCAAACAGAAGAAGGGCTGTATCTCAACAATACATTGACATAGAGTTTATTATACTATATTTATGAATGTTATACTACTCGTATAAACTTTTTTATCCTCTGAATATTTGGTCCAAAATCAGCTTTTGGGATCATTTTTTGTTTGCTAATACCAGTTATGTTAAGATCAGCCACATTGCCATTTTGAATTTTGACAAACTGTTGTATGTTACTAACACTGTAGTTTATTAGAATTAGGTAAGCATGGCACTGTTGACCCTTAGTGGTTACAAAATGTATTGTGTTGTAATACAACACAAACTGCAAGAGTGCATGTACACCTTTTTGAAATTCTTTGGAGATTTAAAATCATATCGTTTTTGGATCTTCTCTAAGTTTTAGTCAGATAATCTCGAGACCCAGCGAGCAAGAATATTGTTTCTATACTGAATTCTCTCAAATCATGCCAATCCAGTGAACTTGGTTCTCACCAAATTTGGCTCAGATATTTTCAAGGCATGTCTAACAAAACCGGTGTGTCTCTCAAGTGCATAACCTTTTGTGCTTGACAAGAGGTATGCATGTCTGTTTTAGCGACACACCAAAGCTAAATTTGGACATGGGTGATTGTACTTATTGACGTTGCCTTGTGGAGAGTAGATCAATCTTATTGCCTATATGGGTCTTATTGCATTTGGCCCTTAAATTGTTTGCAACTTTATTATTCTGATGGTTTTGTACTTCAAGATATAGGCCATCTGTGTGTATTTTTCTTATGTAAGACCACTCTGTGAAATGAAATGCTTGTCCTACATCTTGACCCATATTCCAAACAATAAGACGCCTAGTATATGCTTCATGTGCTTAAGTGTGTGTATTTAAGCTGTATTTTCTATACAGTGTCCATGTCTGTGGTAAATAAGCATACGGACAGGGCTTTGTAAGCGTGTGCTTGTGGATACCTGACCTATATCATAGTCTTGGTCTGTAACATGTAATCAAGGCCTATATGTATTATAAATATTAGATATTTTTAGCTTTCTTTTCATGTTTTTAATCAGGTTAGTACCTCAGATGTGGGAACAAAAAAGCTGAAAATAATCCAGTAATGTACAAACGCATACATGATCCGGCCCTTTGATCTTCATTGCTCCAAATGAAACTTCCTTTCCATGTGACTTGGTGTGCTACACATACTGAAGTGATGGGTCACATACCATAACTCTTGCTTTTCTTCCTCTTTGTTTTTTGTTCTCTCTTTCTCTCTCATCCAGTCATGATTTTAAAGGATTATTATGAGTCTCGCATCAGGGCCAAGCGGTTATGGTTTAAGGGATTAGAGTAGCAGAAGTAAAGAGGGTTGGAGTGTTCCTGCCGGAATTCTCTTCTTTCCTGGATAACAGTTTAGCTTCAGAGATCAACATCAATTTCCTGCCTTTATCCCTTGTTATGGATCTCGAGACTTTTCATATGCATACAAAGGTAAGCTTAGGTCCTGACCTTACCATACAGTTTCACTCAACACTGCCATCTTTTAATGAGAAGAGCTGACAAAGCAAAGCATATACACGGCTTATATACTTCTGAAGATTTGCATATGTTTTTTACATGCTGTGGATACATCCATATTGTGTTTATTATATTAAAACATATGTACAAAGATGTATATAAACACAAAATTGTTTCATAGTCTCAGTCTCAACTGCTGTTGTGGCTTGAGAGACCTGTTTTGTGTTTTGTTCTAGGCTGGAGTCTTGATCTCATTTGTAATCTTGAGCTGTATGATCTTGACTATAACCAGGTGGATGGCATGTCCAGATTAGGTCAGCCAATGATTCATTTTCCATTTAGCCAGTCAGGTGATGGAATAGATGCTGGTATGGCCACAGCCACCTGGAGCTGAGCCCATTGACGACAATACAGATGATTGTGGACCAACTGAGGATGTCAAGAATGTTAATTTTTCCCAGACTCAATAGCCTTACCTCATTTGTGTATAGTTATGTCACCATAGGCCGTTTCATTCTTTCAGTGGAAAGTAATAGGTGGCTCAAGTTGCCCAGTTAGGCTCAGTCAAGGATCAGGCAGCAGTCAGGTGACATTGTTAGTGGGATCACACCTTCTTGTCATCACATTTCTCTAGCACTGCCTTCCAATAAGCAATTCAGAGCCAGGTTTTAAAAAAAACAAGTTGTTTTTTCATTGCTCAGAAGCACTATCACACTGTTGAACATTGGAATTCAGGTATTTAACAGTTTCAAGTTTAAATTTACATTTATGCATTTGGCAGACACTTTTATCCAAAGCGACATATTGCATTCAAGGAACACATTGACGTTCTAATCAGTTCTTGCTTTCCTGGCTAATCGATCTCTTGACCTTGGCATTTAATTTCCATATTTATCCATATACAGCAGTGAGTCTGTGGACACTGGTGGGAATTGTGCTTTGACTTTGATACAGCAGTAGATGGTGACTTCTGTTTGTTTTGTTGTTTTTGAGTGAGTCATTAATTTGATGCAAATAATTCATTCAAACAGACTAATTCATTCAGGAGCAAAAACTTGACTTCTTTTTTTATGAGTGAGTCAGTGAACGCAACCCATTTATTCAAAAACATTGCTTCATTCAGAAGCATTCATTCTACTGTGTGTTGCATGTAATACAGTGGTACCTCCAGATACGAAATTAATCCGTTCCGAGGCGGCCTTCGTATAATGAGTTTTTTGTATCTTGGAACACATTTTACGTGTAAAATGGCTAATCCGTTCCAAGCCCTCCAAAAACACCCCATTAAATTTCATAATAAAGCTAAATTGACCTATAAACAATGAAATAACGTAAAATGTCGAAGCTTACCTTTCGAGTGAGGCTATCTCCGAAAGTGCCGGCAGAGGAGGAGGAGGACAAACGGCAGATAAAGTAAAGTTTCGGGTGCGCAGTGACTGAGCTAAAGCACGCCAGCACGTACATATAGAAGATGCATGATGGGAGGGATGCTGTCCAATTAGAGAGAAGGATCTCATGGCTTGGCTAGCATCAGGAACCAATGGGAGAGCAGGAGGATGGTGGCGAGTCTACTATAACTAAGATGGCGGCGTGCGGCGCGAGTTTCAAAATTGTTATGGGGCGAATCTCGCACTTTCAGAAACCTTTCGTATCTTGAAAACTTTACATATGTAGAGCAGTAAAATTATTCGTCTTTGCTTTCGTAACTTGGATTTTTCGTAAGTTGAGCCTTTCGTATCTTGAGGTACTACTGTAGTTCTTTTTTTGTCGACGTTTTTGAAGCGGAACCGCCAAACTCCCTATTTGTCTTAGCACTTTTATGTTGACGAATCCTTATATCTCGAGCACAAAAAAGGGACAAAGTTGCCACTTAACATCAGTTATCTCGATCCCGAGACTAATGATAGTACCGAGTTCACTGCGCATGCGCTGAGTTTGCGTTGCACGTGCATCACGGTCTCCAACGTCGCTTCACTCACTCTTGCGGCACAGTGCCATGCAGCCGCGAAACCATAGTAACCGCGGGTACAATACTTTTCAGAACTGTGTCAGAGTGAAATGACTGTGTTATGAACTAATGTGTTTATGTGTGTTGTGACTGTGTTTACGCTGTGAGTGAAATTGTGTTTGCAATGTTGGAGAATATAATTAAAGGTTTGTATCGAGAATCGAAGGTGGTTTTTATCGTATACTGGTAAATCTTGCACTGGCTGTCAGAGGGTTGACGACTGCCCAGGTGACGAGCTTTATAGATGGTTTTCACACTCTTCTCAAACATGTAAAGAGCGTAAATACAAACCAGGAAAAAGAAAACACTCTGCCAAACATCACAAATAAAATAAAACAAATAGAAACAGTAGATTCTGCTATATAACAGTCAGCGGTAGAGCGGCCATCCTCACTCAAAAACACTCTCCTCCCCGCACACGCTCACACCAGAACAGCGCACACAGAACTACATACGCTGTCTTAAAGGTATATTCCCAACATAGACATAAAGTAGCCGTTACAAACACTGCTGTTAGTTGGTGCACATATGCCATATATACAGTGTATGTACATTTTAATAGCATGCCGATCACTTCATCAAACAAATCACCATATTGGCTTTGGGTTTTCTCGATCCTCAGTTATCTCAAGTCTTTTTTGCAACCCCCGAGGCCGTCGACATAACCGGGTTCCACTGTACTTTTATTTTTATTAACCATTAAACAGAGTTACTGACTCTATTGTGTCTAAAATTTAAGCTAATCTATATTAACATCTGGTTCATTGAAATTAAATATGACATTCGCAGTAACTGGTCTGAATATTAGCATGGCTGTGATTACCTGCATCTCAGTCTGCTTGTTAAATTTACTCCAGCCAATGCGTAATATGCCAAAGCATTCCATACACTACACCAATATTTCCTCTTATTTGCATTTACATTGCTTTCATATTACCTCATATCCTCTGTTAATTATACATTTTGTTTACTGTGACTTTGGGGCTCGCAAGTCATTTTATTAGTTATTTGCTCAATAAACTATTTTTTTTATTTTACTTTTAACAGTCTCCAAGGTTTTGATTTGGTCCTGCTTTCCACTTATAGAACTCCTCCAGGGAGAAACTATGGACAAACCTTTCTAAAACAGAAGAGAAACTATGGAAAATCCTCCGTAAAACAGGACTCTTGGTGGTGGTGAAGTGTATGGAATGTTGAAATATTATTTGCCACTTCTGGAATGCCGAATGTGAGCCAGCACTGCTGTTGATTATTTGGAGGTGTTGAAGACCTCTCAAACTGCTGACAGAGCTGGTTGAATAATGTAAGGTTGCTGCCAACCTTATGGAATGTCGATGGCATTATTCTGGACATCTCTCAAAGTATAATGATCTTTGGGGTGTTTTTTAAGGACATGATGCAGGATCTCTAAAGATTTCTAAAGAACACCTAGTAATTAGTGTGATGAGGAAGTTTTGAAAAAGTTAAGTGTGACTTTACATTGGCTCGATGCCTCTATCCTTATGTTCACCTTCACTAAATCTCTCTCAATCCCCTCACTTTTGTCCTTTTCTCTTTCTCCCTCACACACTGTTTCTACAGCAATTTTGTCTGTCTTAAACTCTTAAACACGCAAATGTGTGTATCTGAATAGCATTACTGAGTTATATAATGTTCTGTTAGAGATTAGAGCTTCAAGAATGCTGCGCTGAGAGAATGGAAGTAAGACTCCGCATCAGTCTGTCGTTACAATGGGAATGTACGGCATTTTTCTGTCATTTAAACAATTGCCTGAGCCAGGCTTAGATTAGTCTTGTGTTTTCCGTTGGATCTTGATAAGGGGATTAGCAAAGAAATGTGGAACGTTTTAAGCTCTAATATCTTTAATTCTCATAGCTATGGCTTTTAATAGGATGTAGACTTTACTCAACTAAGTATTAAAGTCCCCCTGTGATGAATTCTTTAAAGAAAAAATTTAATATGCTTTAACACAAACCATGTACATTTAGCAATACAGCAGGTGTGTGATGTACATTATGATGTTATGATGAACTACATGCCTTTCTCCACTGACATTCTGAATTGTTCAAAGCGTATCTTAGGATACTTTTTGTTAGAAATCAGCTGTCTGACTCTGAGATGGCGAACAAGAACGTGGGTTTGTGTAACATTAGCGACACATTATTAGCTGTTTGATAATGTAGTCAAGCAAAAGGCTAATTACAGTTACAGTGATCCCTCGTTTATCACGGTTAATGTGGACCTGAATCCCCCGTGATAGGTGAAAATCTGTGAAGTAGGATTGGCCCCCCCTATGAATGTCCTTATATGTTTGTGTAGGTACCAAAATGTTTCAAATATGTATATTTATACCTTAAATATATTTTAATTAAATCTATTTAATTATAAAAACTTAATATTATACATTTACTCTCTCTCATACGATGCGCATTATGGTGCTCTACACTCAATAACAGTCGTATCTTGAGACTCCAGTAATGACGACGATGACAGACCTGTGCGCTTCCATGAATGATGAAGGTGATGATGGTGTTACTGCACTGGTATAATGACGCCTTTAAATCAGTTCGTTAAGCGTCTCATCGTCAGATATCGGCGCTGGATCGTCAACATTTGCTTCTGAGAGGCGAAGAGGCTCCCACTCCACTTGTGCTCTCAATCGTCGATCTCGCGCCGGGAACCAATCACGTGTCTTGTCTGAGTGCCTGTGGGTGTGTACAAAGCCTCTGAGAGAGTTTCTCTCTTTGTCTGGCATCCTGGGAAACCGTTTCTCTCACATCAAGATGAAGCAACGCTGCTTTCCGCCATGCGGCTGCCGACATGCCGTATTTTTGAACTTTTATTTTTTTATTACTATTTCTGAAAAATCCTTAATGTACTGAGGCCGCGAAACTTGAACCGCGAAGTAGCGAAGGATTACTGTATATCAATTACAGTTATGTGTCCAATGTTGTAAAGAGCGATACCATTGTATCAAGTTTACCTCAGTAAGTTGACCGAGTGAATCTCTTGAGTTGATATGAGTGAGGTTAATTGGCATATTCATTTAGTAATATGGTAGACACCATTGCATCATGGTATTATAATTTGATATAGTTACCGGTTTGAATCGGTCTGACGAATCATTCACTGAATATTTTATGAAAAATAATGTTCACACTGCCCAAACAGACACGAACTAACTGGTGAAAACAAACCCCGACCAATGCCAAGAGGGGCAACACACTAATCTGACAAAACCTAACAAGTGTATTTGTCTATGCAGTGTGAATTGCCCTTTAGTCTCTTTCACTTTCTTACAGTGCTGTGTTTGAATACCAACAGCATACGCAGAAGCAATCCCAAGTCTAAACCAGAATTATATTATGGATTAACATTATACAAAGACGTTCTCCTTTTCTTAACAGGCCAAGAAGACAGAGCTTTGATTCACAGACTCATATAATGCATGAATGCACACGCGCATTTCCTGCTCTTCATCAACTTTTTAGTCTGCTTACTAAAATAAGCATTGCTATTAATAGTACCCGAGGCTGAATTCCTCTAAAAGAGGCTTGAGACTGAAGCTGATGTGACTATGTGAGGAGGAAAAGAAGACAGGGGTGGAGAAAAGAAGGACGTTTATAAAGGTGTCTGCATTCCTTTGAGGATGGAGCCATTTTTTGTTGTCAGGGAGATGACACTGTTTAGTCCAGTTTAGACTATCAGACTTCATTGTATTCATGAGCTTATGTTTTTGTCTGTCGGGGGAATGAAGTAAAGGAATGTTCTTTTGTTCTGTCCGACTCTTTCTACCTCCATTTATTACAGGGTTTATGATTCACCATTGTTTTGAATAAACAGCTCACGACAATAAATTAAAGCATGTGGGTACAAGTAGTCAGTGAAATAATATTTTATGATCTTACTCAAGTAAAGAAATCTAATTGTTACCTTTTTGTTCTTAAAAAGATGGGCAAACTTCAGCTACCTAATTTCATTATAATCCTTATGAAGACATTGAATTTTTTTTTAATATATTATCAGTTTTCCTTGTTATGGTATTTACTTTATACAATAAAAAGTCATTTTTATTAGCCTTTGCTTTTTTTTAAATCTATTTAACTTAAAAAAAAAATCTTTTTTATTAAAATTTTTGTTTCAATAAGTTGCCACAGCAACATCTCTAATTTCTAGTCATCTCTAGTTTTTTTTTTATAATTTCTACATTTTTAACTATTTTAAGTGTTTTAACAATTATTAATTATTAATACTTTTAAATGTATATATTTAAATTATCCAAAATATTATTAAAAAAAAATATTAAAAAATGTATCTTTTTTAATTTAAAAAGTATTAAAGTTATTAATACTTTTAGCTTTGTTTAACATAGCACTAATATTTTAAGTAAAAAGTTATGTATTCACATTTTCATGTTCATTGCTGATAAGGAGGCCATCTTTTTTCCTCCATAATGCATTATTTCTTTCTTTATTGTATTGTGGAAGGTCTAGAAGCCTCCTTTTGCATTACATTTTGCATTTTAGGAAGTTGTTCACAGAATCCGTCAATGTTTAGTTTCCAGGAATTTTGACCATATATGTGAGCATGGTCAAAAAAATGTATTTGGTTGGAAATAACAGAGACTTTCCTGATTTCAGATTATTAAAGACTGATGGTGTTTGCCTGCATGTGTGTATGTGAGTGCTGCCAATCAAAAGCAAAATGCAGTAACTACATGTTATGTCAAAAGTGTGTGTGTTCAAAGTCGCAATGAAACCGAAATAACCGTTGGCTTTTGAATGGAGGCAGAGCTTGTGGCCGATTGTAAGAAAGTTTAAGCGGATTGGCGAAAATCTTCCATACGTCACCAGATAAGCCTGTTTGTTTCACTGGAAGATCTAGTTATGACATTTTGATTAAACCTCTTCTCTTTTAAGTTAAATGATTAATTGTTTACAATAAGATCAAGATGCATATAGAAAATGTAATTTCCTCCTTCTTTTTTTCATTTTAAACTGAAATCGTGTCTTTTAGAACACGACCTGTCCTGTAACAAGCAGGTTCTTTAGGTCAATTGCTAAGATTCAGAGAAAATATTTGAAGCCATATTTTAGTGTCAATGTTGTCATGGTTGCCACAAGTAATTTCACACACTGTTTTATTCAATGACTTTACCCCCTTTAAAAGCAAACTCTGTTGAGCACAATGAGTACGAAATTGCTCAGTAGAGTTAGTTGTGCGTAGGTGACTAACCTTGCTCACATCTGTCTCATTAGATCTCATCAGGAATGGACAAGGCCATGTTTTGCACTGATTCATTTGACAGACTGTGCTTGTTTCAGTCACATGCACACATCCATGCACCTTTTGTTCTTTGCTGTGTCTTGTATCTTTCTAATCAACTGTCCTCTCTCTGAGAACATGTGCCCTGTCGTTTGTTTAAAGCAGGCGGACACGTTCAAGGAGATTTAGGGTGTTTGTTTGGGTGTTTATGAAGTTAATCTTCTGTTCCTCTCTTTGGTATAGATCAGTACACAAACATTGGAGGTTTGGTGTTACGCACACACATCTATATTTCAAAGGGAAGGGTTTGCGTGAGAGGAGAATGTGGGGGATATGCACACGTGTGTGTGTGTGTGTGACTCGTCTGTTCTCACACCAGCACCTGGCTGTGGCTCAGGATTTGGTGTTGTGATCACCATCTAAACCGCAGCCAACACCCATTTGCACTGTCATGCTGTTTCTCTTGGCATGCAGTCAAATGACTGTCTGTGGCTACACGAAAACACACTCAACTTACATCTGTTGCAGATCTCTTTCAGCTTCGTAGTCAGGGTTGATAGTGGTTATGTAGCAGTACATTTATATATGTTAATTATAGTAGGTTTTTTGTTTCATTTTACCAAGTCAGATTACAATGATGGTATAGAAGACCCTTTCCACTTCAGAGAATTAAAAAGGTGATAATCACGTTATTTATCGTTATTGTGTCTTCTTAGTAATAGTTGTACCTTGAGATACGATTATAATCCGTTTCAGGGTGGAGCTCGTAACTCAAATTGCTCATATCTAGAATCATGTTTTCCCATAAGAAATAATAGAAAACAAACTAATCCATTCCCGATCCGTAACAATGGAAAAAAAATTATAGTACATGTATACAGTGTAAGGATTCATGTGATATCAAATAAAATGTGGTTTATATTAAAACTTTATATTATTGTTTTGCTTTTTTCGATTTGCTTTCTTCATTTTCTTACCTTTTTTCGCCTGACCACCCTCACTTTCACTTTCACTTGGCGCAGACCTTTTAACGAAATAATTTTCGCGGGAGATTTATTTCTGTCTCCCTTTGAAAATAACTAAGGCACGTGTCGTCAAAAAGCACCAAAGCACGACCAGTAGACGATTTATCAGGGTGTTTCTTTTCAATAAAATCAGAAACCTTCTTCCCCATAGCCATCACTGTTGTTTTCCTCCGGTTTACCCTCCTCCTCGCTACTACTGAGCTCTTGCAACACCTGCGTATGTTCATCATCTGCAGCTCGATCAACTCCTCAGTCCACAGTTCCTCCTGATGCTCTTTCGTGCTCAATCACTCACGCGGGCACCGCGCTCATATTTATCCACAATTTCCTGCTTCATTTCCATGGTTTCTTCGTCTCACTACCATCCTTACCACTCAATTTCTTAGAAATCATCGCTATTATGAAGAATAATGCACAAAATAGAGATGCTTACAGAAGTCAGCGAACACGTGAAGTGAACATGCGTCGACATCGGCGTCAGTACGTGTGCTCGTATCTCGAATATTTACTCTTATCTAGAAGCAAAAATCTGCCCGTAGGCTTGCCCGTATCTTGGAATACTCGTATGTAGAGGAATTACTCTATATATATATTTTACATTCATGTCTCACAATTGTGACTTTGTTTCTTATAATTACAGTTGTATCTATTAGTAGTAATTAAAGTATAACACAGTGTGAATTCATATCGCCGGATCTGACTTTTATTTATTCTTTAGCTTATTTTTATTTTTGCACTGGGCAAAAACGGGCTTCTGAAACAAAGTTAAAAGGTTTCAGTAAATTGTCTAAAAGTAACAATCCATCATTTTTAATACAATTGTTTGGGAGACAAACTATTTTACTGTTGTTCCTGTGTGGAAGTAAAATAATAACAAATGTTGTTGAAACAAAAAAGCATGTTGAATTGCATTAATTACACTAAACTGCTTCCATTTTAATTCATTATATTTTCAGGGCTATCGTTTAAGGGTCCTGAAATTCAACATGGTTGTATATTTAAGCTGGGGCTATTTCAAATGAAAACATTTCACACTTAAAAATAAGCCACATTCACCTTTCAGACTTATTAAAAAATACCAACTGTGATTTTCACCACGGTTGTTTTGAAGGAATTTAGCAAGCTGTAATGCATGTTATCATGTGGATATGTTATTATGCTGAAAATGTGAACATGTAAACATGTGAAGAGAGTATTTACATATAGTCTTTAAGGGACAGCAAGCAAGTTAAATTCTTAGGCTCATAGAGAGGGTTGAAAATTGTCACAGACTAAATTAGGACTAGTTTTGGCTCAAAGAATGTCACTAAGAAATTGAGACCTTATAGGGGAAAAATTAAATGATGATAAATTATATAAAGTAATGACCCCAATTTTTTATGAATTGGTTTATAGCTCCACGATCAAGTGAACTCTCACTAAAGTACACTTGTTTTGGTTACTAGTTGTTTTAACTCCCCAGATGCCTTGATTTTCTTCAAGCATGTTATATTTACCATGCCTTTCCATCTTCTGGAAAAACAAACATTCACATCCGACTCTGCCTGCATCCCTCTATCCTTATCTCCCACTGTGCTGTCAAGAGCGTCAGAGCAAGAGAAAAGAGCAGAGACAGAAGAGGCTAAATGGCACACATTTGGGAGAAGAAGAAAAAAGCAAGCAAAACAAAACAAACAGCTAGCAAGCTAAATATGAAATCAGTTATATTTGGGTCATAACACACAGAGAGGAGAGACTGACTTATCCACTTATCCATATGTTTTAATATCAATTTTAAATCAGAATTTCTTGAACCATCTAGAAAGAAAAAACACCAGTTAGTCTTTCAAGACCCAAGAAAGCCAGCTCTGGGCGGTTTTAACAGTAGCCACTCAGGCAGAGTTTAAATGCTTCTCCTTATAAATATTTATACAGAATGCAGATTATAGCTTTAGACAAACACACACATTCATGACTGTTTGTGTTGGGTTTCCTCAATAAGGTTTTTTTTTCTGTGTCTATGTGTGTGTGTGGAGTTAGTTATATAACTGCAAACACAGAGACACACACACACACTGCAGGCACAAAGGGTTCACAGAGCATTATTTTACTTAGAAGAGCATCCATCCAGTCTAAGAAAGTCCTAATGTCCTATATGTCTTTCTCCAGACAAGTCTACAATAAACACACTGCATAGCTCCAGTGAGTGTATGCAGACCAGGCCATGACACCTGCAGTCACAGAAGCCTGAATTGATAGGTAGTGCTAGTCTCAGAAGGCAATGCATAACCACTGTGCATTTATGTACTGTTTTCTAGTGCTGTAACGGTATGCAAAACTGAGGGGGGGGGATTAAACATAAAACTGCTTTTTTATTAAAAAGTGGTTTACTGAACAAATTGTGCATCTGTCTTTCAATTAATTAAATTACGATTAGGATAAAAACAATCTCTGCTAATGCTGTAAACCAGGGGTCTCCAAACTTTTCAGCCCGAGGGCCGCATTAACTGTCAAACAGAAGTTCGGGGGTCGACTAAACACTCGAGGTCCAAATAAAAAAAGAATCAAAACATGGATGTTGTTTTTAAATATTATTTTATTCAGTTATTACTTAAAAACACATCGATACACTACGCATGAACACCTGTATTAGTGGGAATGGTGAAATTGTTTCCTGGATGCCAAAATAGCAGACATTTCTGGCTTTAGACTTGATGTCCCTAACATCAACAGTGACCTGAGATTATCATCGGACAAGTTTGTTCTTAAATTGTTCTTCACGTATTTTATTCTTGAAAATGTTTGTTCACACATGTATGCGGTTCAAAAGATTGAAAGGTACATTGATGCAAAAGTTTTGACATTAGGAATGTCTTCCTTTGGCAAAAGCGGGGGGGGGGGGGGGCTATAGGACTGGGGGGCAACACCAGTCCTGCGGGCTATATCACACATTTTATATGTTTATACATAACATTTTTATACATTTTACATATCACACCCGCGAGCTATATGAAGAATTAATGAATATGAACAATATGCGGGCAAAAACGGTCTATCATCTCATTGATGGTGAGCGAAGCAGAAAAAATAAGCAGCAAATAAGGTTTTGTAATGTGATCGGTTGGAAAACGTCTCCGTTTACTATCGTAACCTCGGTTATTTTTCCATATTCCGTTTAGAGAAGTGTGAAGGAAATATTCTGACTCAATTGTCGCACTTATGCTATTTTTACGGCCTGTCAGCCAGAGCCGCATCACGCTACAATTGGCCAGTTGTCAACTGGCGTTATCCTACAAGGTTTCAGAAATTACGTGAGGGGGAGGAGTTCCCAAATGCTTTTCTTTGTAACATCTCGTTCCCACTCTCGAAAGGGAACGCACTACTGCGCGCTACTACTATTTGAATTCGGTAAAAAACATAACGTCCACGTAAGCGGCGGCTGATCTTGGCAGGATACACGTAAAATTCCGTAATTTTTTTTCGTAGACAAAAAGGTAGTAAAAGCCGTAGTTTGGCTTTCAATCCAAACTTTTAGACTAAATTCTGTTAATTCTATTAATGTTAATAACTAAATTCTATTTATTGTTTTGGTATGTAGTAATCAACAATCACATAACAATTTATATGTAAACATTTAAACTGCACATAAGGCAGGTTTGCATTAACTTTGCATTACAATTATGCTTTTTTTTTCATTTACACAGTGACATATACATTTAATAATCAAGAAATGTCTGGTTACGTGTTAACATATTAAGTAAAATATATTGCATTTATAGGCTACTATAGCACATATGTATAGCATCACGGTTTTTCGCTTCTGTTTGAATATCATTACATGTTTTCATTAATAATAAGAAATGTTTCTTAAGCACAAATCAGCATATTTGAATGTTTTCTGAAGACTGTAGTCATGACTGCTAAAATTCAGTTTTGCATTCACTGGAATTCATTTTTAAAATATATTATATATAAATAGCAAACAGTTATTTTAAATTGTAATCATTTTCACAAAACTACAGTTTTTACTATATTTTTGATCAAATAAATGCAGGCTTATAGCATAAGAGCAGAAGAGACGAGTTATATATTATAAATCTATACAAAAATATTTGTTTTGTTTATCTTGTCAATTTACAATGCTTTATATAAGTATTTATTTTTTGTTATTAATTTCCTCCAAGGTTTTAAGTATGACTTATACAAAATACTGCTTGTTTTTAAGCTATGTTAATAAAATCCCTGCCCGTGGCACATTAGCACACACACAAAAAATGATGTTGGGTACAGTACTAAATCATAAGTCTGGCCCTTTTAAACATTTAAATCATTTTGTGACCCAATGATTCATCATGGTAGAATTCAGTTGCTTGTTCTTAACCTACCATCTACCATCAATATGAGTCTTACATAAGTGTACTGCTCCGCTCTAGCCATGCATCTGCAGGTTTGGCAGGGCCGAGTAGAATGTCTTATTCCTCAGGTGCAAGATTGTTTAGATCTGGTTGAAGGATGGTTGGCGCTCTCATTACCCAGCACATGCATTCCACAGCTGAGGCAAGATGATGTGCCAGCCTCACCCACCCATGTTGCTATTCTGTCCTCCATTTGTCCTCTCTGACTGTCTCTGTGCTTTCAGCACCATCAGTGCTACTGGAATGACAATAAAGTTTGTTTTGTCAAACACCTTTGTTCATGCTGTACCCTCCCCCATAATGAAACTGAGATGTTCTCTTCCCCCCTCTCTCTCTCTCTCTCTCATTCCCCAGCGTCTGAGTTTAGTGAGTGCACATTAAATTTTTATTAACTCAGTAGCTGTTGCCTTCCAATGAAAATAGCTTTTGTCCTCTGATTCCCTTTCAGCAAAACAACTCAATCTAAAGCACAGCCCACACCACATCCTTATACAATTGTATATAATATATTCTATCAATATTTTTATGGAAAAATTAGTACGTTTTGGAAATAAACACCCACTGCAGTGATTGGTAGCAGTTTTGAATATTAAAATCATTTTCAACATCGCACACATTACACATGTGGAATTGTTTTAAAGACTGATGAAAATGTGAAAGATTTTATGCATATAGGTCTTGTGGCAAATAAACAGTAATTACTTGGAGTTACCACAGTTATTGTTGACAATCATATTGTTTCATGTAAGCAAAGTTATGAATGAATGTCAAAAAATGTATTTTAAATATAATGTTTTAATGTTACTGAACAGAAGATCTAACTCTGGCAAAATCCAAAATGAGTCGTGTGGATAGCTTGGCTTTCTAAAATCTGTTTTTGGACTAACTCTTATGTGTCAAAAGATCAAGGAAATTTTGATTGCTCAATTTTTAACCCCTTAGATTCAAATAAAAAAATGTAATGTATTACACTTGTCTTCAGTGTCACATGATCTTTCAGAAATCATTCTAATATGCTGATTTGGCGCTCAAACATTTCTAATTATTATCAGTGTTGAAAACTGTTGTGCTGCTTAATATTTTTGTGGATACTGTGCTACCTTTTTCAGGATTCTTTGATGTAAAGAAAGCTCATGTATTTGAAATATAAATCTTTTCTTTAAAAATAAAACTCTTACTCACCCTAAACATTTGAATTATAGTGAATAAGAGTGATAAAAAGATTTGTTATTACATGAACATGCATGTAGTGTTTAGACTCTCTTCTCTGTGTTTGTGTATGAAGGAGTCTCCAGCCCTGAAGAGCTGACAGTGGAGCGCGCTCACTCGGCACTGGAGAGCATGTTTGAGACGCTGAGAGGTGTCAGTCACGCCCGAGACCACCTGAAGCAGTTCAGTTCTGTGTACACTCCCAGTGATGGAGCGCACCAGGTCAGTGAACCTTGAGTTACGTTTAGATAACATGCCATTTACGTACAAACACGCAATGTCGCATGATGACGTTCAGCTAGCCTCCCTACATTATAAATGTGAAAAAATACCTCACTCAAACAAGATTCTTGTAGCTTCTCTAATATCATTCGTGTCCTCATTTTTGCTCAATGTCTTAAGCGTAAAAATAATAATAATACATTTTATTTGTAGTGCGCCTTTCAATTGAGGATCCAAAAATCTACTTGCCAAGCCTGGTCCTCTAATAGTGCTAACAGCTGCATTATAAAAGTACTTTATTGGTTTGTAAATACCAAAGAAGCCTTTAAGAACTCCAATAAACCATATATTGTCACAATAATGTGTTTATTGTTTTCACGTTTAATCGGTCAAAGGGTTTCTATCTTCTTTTTATTCAGCTACAGTGATAGCTTGATGTCTTTGTCCATATTAGGGAATTCCTGGAATCTCATAAGTTATATTACCGTACTTCTGTGAGGTTCTAGAAAATACGGAAAATACTTTTGTCTAAAGAAATTTGAAGTAAACATGATAATCTATATGTCTTTCTCCAGTGTATAGGAGTGTTATTTTCCCACAGTGACTGTATAAGAGTCTCATATTTCATATTTCCCCTTACTTCCACCTTAATTTTTTTTGAGCCACTGCCCCTCAAAATATCAATGTTAAAATATCGATCTCAAAATATAAATATCTAGTTTATCAATAATAAACTATTTAATAAATATAACTCATAAATAATGTTATGCTTTATTATTTACACATGTATTTACATTTAACTTCTTTGTATTGTAATTTATTTATACATCTATGGTTATGTATTTAAATTATCATCAGAGAGTCTTGGGTGGTTCTAGATGTTCCAAGTGTATTCCGTCTTATGTTTTCATTAAAGTTAAAGTTTGCTTTGATATTTGCATAAAATAGCTTTCCAGTTGGCTTTCAACTTCTTCAGTAACCACAACATAGTTTATCATTTAATTTGAATTGTACAAATGATAATCTGACCTTGATATTATTTTTACCTACGTGGAAGAAATTGCCAAAATGTGGAATTCTTCTCACATTAACAAAAATATGAAGAACAACCAAATACATCTTGGTGAAAACACATGGTAAAACAGCTAATAATTCCACAGACAAAGTAATGAAGCTACAGTGTCACAGCTGGTGTTTGTCAGTTCAAATATTGCGTTTCGGACCCTTTGCGTATACAGGAACAGATTGCCTCTGTGAATCATTCGGATATTATAATAATTCTCTGTCCTGTTTCTTCATAAGTATCATCTGTCTTTGTTAGATCACTGTATTCATGCAGAACCTGTGACAGACTGTGTGTAACTGTCTTTGACTACTGGAAGCCAGAGTGCGTCACAACGTTTTGCCAATACTGTATGACAGAACTGAACGTACACTCTTGTACCTTTGAGAGTGTTTCATTTGTGTGGCAGACAGTGAAAGAGAAAGAATCAGACTGAAAAACAGAGTAAAGAGCTGATTATATAACACACTAATGTCTTCTTTTCCTAACCAGAAAGCATTCAGAGAGGTTCTCTGCTGGCGCAGTAGTTTTTAATAGTTTCATTCATCCTTGTTGGGGGGATGATTAGCTAAAATTAATAATGCTAGTAACTCAATGCAGTTTTTGTAAAGTACCCATTTACAGCAGCTTAAGTTTTGAAAATAGCTAATTTTGAAAATGCTTTTTATGCAACGAGCTTTAGCCATCAGGTTTCGGTGTATCACAGTGTTTTTAATGTTTCTTGAGCGCTAGATCAGCATATTATACAAAAATTATTACTAACTCCAAACTTGTGAGCGGCATTGTATGTTTATATCTGACAAATTATTCTACTTAGCTTCTATTGGTTAATAGTTTCAATTGTTGCTAACTACTTTTTCAAGAGAGTACAGAAATATTATCACTAGCTGTTTTATATTATCACTAACTTGTAATATTGTAGTACAGTAATACCTCGGTTTACGAGTGACTTTGTATACGAGCAAATCGGTGTACGAGCATTGTATCGGAGTGCGAGAATTTTTCCCTCGCCCACGTGCATTTTTCTGTGGAAAAGTCCTAACGCTCATCATCATCGCGCGTATTTTTACTGGAAATATCCTAACGACGCCTCTCACAAAACCTATCACCCCTTCACTCGTTCATTCTCTCAGCGTCGCTCGGTTTGGTTGCATCATTCACCACAGTGATACTTTTATAAGTGATTTACAGCAGTTTTACCTCGTGTTGTTAACATTAATTGTGATTGCTGTTGTTCACGTAGTGAAATATATACGCACAGTACAGCATATAGACAATGACCTCAAGATGAGTAAGAAAGAAGGTACGAAATCCAACCTCTAAGCAGTAAAACCCTCCTCTCGTCTCCTTCACGCCAGCAGCGACGCTACTCAAAGCTAAAGTGCGCGTTACAGTAAATTGTCAAGTATTTTTAGAGTTTAATTGTCAATTATTAATTTGTATTTATGAGATCTTAATGGTTATAATTGTAACTGTAATTAATAGGGGTAAAACCAAAACAAATATTTAAAATGGGCATTTATGGTCGTGTGGAACAAATCAAGTGATTTTTTTTTTTTCTTATAAGGAAAATTATTTTGGTGTACAAGAATTTTGAGTTACAAGCTCGCTCTTGGAACGAATTAAACTCATAAACCGAGGTATTACTGTATATATGTTTCAAATTAAATTCCCTGAAACTGTTATTTATAGATTTTTCATTTAATTTCATTTTAATCCATAACAAAAATGTTTTTTGAACATTTTAGTTTTAGTCTAGTTTTAGCCTTAATCATGTCGGTCATGATGACTTGTGGAGTTTAAACCACTGTGTTCTTCCAGTTGTTTTTCACAGATGGAGTACACATCCTTATCACCAGTAGCATCCAATTTTTGCTTAGTGAATTTAATTTAATTTTTTCACTTGAAGATGATTCAAGACAATGTTGTCCTATGTTTTGCAATGAAAATTACTCAAAAAATCTCACTTTGCTTTGGAAGTGCATCGACAAGCCACACGGCTCTGCTAGAATGAGATCTCAGGAGAAACATAGTTAGGAAGTAAAGCTGTTTGCCAACTGTAAGCCTCAGATTATTTCTGTAGATATGATTTGTACCAAAGTAAACGATAAGGATGTAAATCCAATGATGGAAAATGCTTTTGAAACTGGAAAATTGTTTCATTAATGGGGCACAGAAAATATGTGCTTTGTGCTGGCAGAGAAATTTCAAAACTTTTTGGTCCTCCTGTAACCATGTCTGAGTTGAGTCATTGCTGGCTTTAATTAATTGTAGGGGCATTTTTGTGGTTTCTCAATCCCATTCCTGCTTCCTCTTCACTAATATACACTACCATTCAAAAGTTTGGGGTCAGTACGAGTTTTCAATGTTTTTGAAAGACTCTTGTGCTCAGCAAGGCTGCATTTTATTTCAACATTTGATTTGATTTAAAGACACAAAAAAGACACAGTTTTTAAAGAGTTTTTTTCACAGTTTTTTTTTTTTTTTAAAGACACAGTTTTCTGTTTTAAAATATTTTAAAATATATTCACCAGCCCTCTTTACTGTCACAAGTAATATGCTGATTTGAAACATTTTCTAATATTATCAGTGTTTTAAACGATTGTGCTGCTTAATATTTTATGGAAATATTTTATGGAAACTTTTTTCAGAGTACTTTGATGAATATAAAATTCAAATCAGCATTAATTTGGAGTAGAAGTCTTTTTTAACACTATAAATGTCTTAAGTCACTTTTTTTATAAATTGAATGCATCTTTGCCAGATAAAAGCATTAATTTCTTTGAAAAAATCAAATTGGCTCAAGACATGACCCATATAAAGATATGTTTAAATATTAAATATAAAGAAAAAAGATGGCTAAAACAATCATCTTGATCAGGAATATTTTGGTGGCGTATATGCGTAAAAATAAAGAAAGCTGAGTGCTTTGTGTCTGTGTTTAACACACACATCAGCTGTAAAGACCTCACATTACGTAGTTAAGAGAACATGTGACATTTAGACACAGACTGGGCAGTGATATACTCACATACACAAAGATAGACGTCAACGGTAAAACTCAGGAATATTACTTAGGAATATTTTCAGCAATACACATGTATGTCTGTGCCTGAGGTTTTAGATTCTAAACAGATGAGTTATGTCAAATAGGTCTGGTACATAGTGTGACTTTGGTGAGAGTCACAGTCCAGGAATGTTCTTTGCAAGTGAATTCTGTCATCATAACTTATTTACACACAGTGTGTGTGTGTTTAGTTTTTCTTTCTCATTAATCTACTGCCTATCTAAAAGCACAAGCTTAGGCTCCAGTACTCATGCTCAGTTCCATCCCATATATATAAACTGGTATCTCCTCCATGCTTCTTGAAACTTGCTCACAGATCAACCACATGCTATGTACCCTCCTACTTTCACTCACTACTACGAGTCTACACACCTACTAGAAACCTATGATCGGTTAATGAGCGATGGTTCATATTACCACCCCAGAGAGGCAAAAAATCACTCTCCTGAACATTTTCATTCACTGTTCCTTGCTGGTGAAACAATCTACCCGCCTTCATCCAGATTGCAGAATTCCTGAAAATATTCAAAAGACAGCTGAAAATTCATCTCTTTTCCACAAGCACTTAACCTAAAAAGAAAAGGCTATGATAGTGGACATGAGGAAGGAGAGGAGGACGCCTCAGCCACTGTTCATCCGGGAGCTTGAAGTGGAGAGAGTGTGCAGCTTTAAATACTTGGGTGTCCACATCAGTGAGGACCTCACATGGACACCTCACATCACGCAGCTGGTCAAGAAGGCTCAACAGCGGCTGTATTTTTTCTGAGGAGGCTGAGGAAGTTCGGCATGTCGCCTAAGATCCTCAGCAACTTCTACCGCTGCACCATTGAGAGTGTTCTGACCAGCAGCATCACTGTGTGGTACGGCAGCACTTCTGTCATGGACCGCAAACTCCTGCAGAGAGTGGTGAAGACTGCGCAGAAGATCTCCAGGACTCCACTGCCCTCTCTGCAGAGCATCTACCACCGCAGAGTCCACAGAAGAGCTGCTTCCATCCTCAAAGACCCCTCCCACCCCCAACATGGTCTGTTCACACTTCTACCCTCAGGACGGAGGTACAGAAGTGTGAAATGCAGGACTGCTAGACTGAAGAACTCTTTCTTTCCCTCTGCCATAAGACTCCTAAACAGCGGATAGGAGTCTACAATCACAACATACATGAACAATTGTTTACATTCTGCACTACCTCACTTTACACTATCAGAACTGCACTACCTCACTTTACATTATCAGGACTGCACTACCTCACTTTACTACTTTGCCCTTTTACATTTTTACATTTTTATATATTTGCTCTTCTTATTATTTATATATTTATCTTATTTTTTAGTTTACTACTTGTGTGACATTTACTGTGGAAGGCAAAGTAAGAATCTCATTGTACAGGGAAGCGTGCTTTCTGTCTGTATATATGACAAATAAACACTTTGAATCTATGCTTTTACTTTTCTTTAGTCCCTCTCTCTTCTGGGCTTGTACTACTCTAAGCACAGTATGATTTTTTTTTTATTGTGTGCACTACTTGTGTACTTTTGACTCTTCAAGATGAATTACTTTCTGTATTCCTCAGTTCAGAATCAGAATAGAATTTATTGTCCCTTAACGGGAAATTTGTTTTCACAGACGTGTCGTCGCAGCAGAGCATGCGCCGTTTTTTCTCCAGAAAAACAAGAAATAAGAATGCAGTTTAGCAATCCTTACGTAGCAAACACAACAAAACATAAACATGACACAGTACACAGGTCACGTGATGGGATTTTTTGAATGGAGTGGGAGAGGAGATAGATAAGGACAGGACAGGCACACGGATGGAGTTGTTAGACACTTTGGATAATGTAAACCGTGCCGTGAGACTCACCAAATTTCCTTTGGCATATATGAATGAATGAGCCTGCCTAACAAACTGAAGTTGACCAAAAGATCTTCAAAAGCTAGACATCATGTCGAGATCCAAAGAAATTCAGGAACAAATGAGAAGGAAAGTAATTGAGATCTATCAGACTGGAAAAGGTTATAAAGCCATTTCTAAAGCTGTGGGACCCCAGAAAACCACAGTGAGAGCCATTATCCACAAATGGCAAAAACATGGAACAGTAGTGAACCTTACCAGGAGTGGCTGGGCGACCTAAATTATCCCAAGAGCGCAGCAATGAGTCATCCAGGAGATCACAAAAGACCCCACAAAGACCCTCACTTGCCTCAGTGTTCATGACTCCACCATAAGAAAGAGACTTGGCAAAAATTCCAAGGAGTTCCAAAGAGTTCCAAGACAAAAACCACTGCTGAGCAAAAAAACATTAAGTATTGGCTCATTTTTGCCAGAAAACATCTTGATGATCCCAAGACTTTTGGGAAAATACTCTGTCAACTGACAAGACAAAAGTTGAACTTTTTGGAAGGTGTGTGTCCCAATAGATCTGGATTAAAATTAACACAGCATTTCAGAAAAAGAACATCATACCAACAATAAAATACGGTGGTGGTAGTGTGATGGTCTAGGTATGTTTTGCTCCTCCAGGACCTGTAAGACTTGCTGTGATAAATTGTACTATGAATTCTGCTGTCTACCAAAAATTCCTGAAGTAGAATATCCGGCCATCTGAAGCGAACTTGGGCTCTGCAGCAGGACAATCATCCAAAACACACCAGCAAGTCCACCTCTGAATGGCTGAAGAAAACCACAATGAAGACTTTGGAGTGGCCTAGTCAAAGTCCTAACCTGAATCCTATTGAAGTGCTGTGGCATAACCTTAAAAAGGTAGTTCATGCTCGACACCCATGTAGGTTTGGATTGTGTTTTCCCTTAATAATAACAACCTTCATTAAAAAAACAGAATTTTGTGTTGAATTGTGTTATCTTTGACTAATATTTAAATTAGTTTTATCCGAAACATTTAAGTGTGACAAACATGCAGAAAAATAAGAAATCAGGAAGGGGGCAACTTTTTTAAAACCACTGTATAGTGTTCAGCTATTTATGTAGTATATAACTGGTATAGTTTTTAAAGTATGCAAATTTCCTGTCTGCATAGCATACCTGAATGTTTTTAGGTGTTTTTCTCTTATTGTTCCTCACCTCTTGCATATTTGTTTAGTAGATTTGTTTGGCTAATTTGATTGTTTTCAGCTCTGTTTGTCATTTTTTACCCTGTTTAAATCCATTCCACTGAATCCTGCAGATATATTTCCCTCATAATCAATACAGAGAATGCACACACAGACAAAAACTGTGCTGAAAGACGTTCATTCAATCTTTGTCTGCTGGTGAGGATGAGTCACTCAATTGAAGAATAATAAGCCTACTTTTATATGATTTTGTGTTTTCCTTTTTTAGCATCCAAGTTTAGCATGCTGAGTATTTTTTCATCTAGAGGTTTATTTTTTGATGTATGATCTAATTGCGACTGCATGTTTTTAACAGGCTATTTTTAACCAAGCAATGGGTACGTGTTATTTATGGAGACTGTGGAATATACTTTTGTGACAAAATTCATTGAATGAAACATCTTGACTGATCTCATTGGTCTTGCAGCATTTACATGATATTTGGGTATTTTAATTACAGTTAATTACAATTTTGATTCTTATTTTGTAGCTTAGAAGTTTATTCTTTACTAAAAAAACATCAGTAACACAATACTTGTAAATCAAATACACTTTTAGTTGGTTTGTTTTTTAAGAAATTCAAGTCACCATGAAATCAATCAACTTTATTTGAACGTGAACAATAATATTTTAATAATGATTCATTTCACAAATTAAAGGAGTATGCGTATTTGGCGTGCTCTCTGAGGAAAGTGCTCTATGCTCTGTTTTTTGGCCTGAACCCAGAGTATTCCTCCCAAAAAAATTGCAGACTTACATGGAACTGCTGCCAGGAAACGATACTGACAACCCCCAAAAATTGAGGACCACAAAATTGAAGGCGCACTCTTTATAGGGAGGGGGTCAACGGTTAAATCAGAGTTCTTAAATCTAATGCTGAGAGAGGCCATTTCTGAGCAATGGTTTTGTCCACCTATGTGAATTGCATGGCTGAAAAACTGATCTGCTGGCATTTTTGGATTGAATCAAAATGGACATGAGGCATTTTTGAAACCAGAGACATGTAACTGGACTTTGGTAATTCAAATGAATTATTAATGCTTTATTAATGCAATGCACAGTTGCTTCGTTGTCACAATGAACTACAATTCTGTTAGTGGACCATTCTTTCCGCCATAGGAAGGGTTCTACGATGAGGAAATAAAGCTTGAACAACGCTGAGGATGTTGAAGACTGCAGTGAGTCTAAAAGCTGGAGGGACTAAGATCCCCCGAATCTGATGGATGGGACTGCATTGATAAACAGTTGAAAAACCAAGATATTATAGGAAAAGAAATGACCGGTCCACTGTTTTAGGAAGATTTTCTATAAACTAAGCTAATTTTAGCCCAAAGTATTTTGGGAGATTTGGTCTTCTAAAAGTGTGGATGCAACCAGAATTATTCTAGCAGGGTTTTTTCTTGGGCAGCAGTCTCAGGGCTACATATTTTCTTGTTGGAGAAGCCACTTGACTCAGATATACTTTACATCACAATAGGGAAGAAAAGGCTATTGTAACTTTTTTTTCTTACCAACTTCTTTTATAAATACTTTTATTTAGCAAGGGTGGATTTAAATTGATCAAAATGTGAGAGTAAAGACAATTCCATAAAGATACTGAGCAGCACAACTATTTTCAACAACAATAGTAGTATGAAATATTTCTTGAGCACCAAATAGCATATTAGAATAATTTCTGAAGAATTATATAAAACGGTAAACATATTTCATGATATTACTTTTTCACAGGTTTCTTTTAATCAAATAAATGATAAATACTTATTTTTTGTAATGAAGTGAAATTATTGTATATTACAATAGTAAGTTGATCAATTAATCCATTTTAATATATTAATTAATACATTTTATTCATAGTCATAAATAACATGATACTGAATGCTTTGCTGAGATGATCAGTTATTACAGAATTTGAGGTTGAGTTGGGCATGAATAATCCATGTTAATTTGCTATATTTTTTACAGTTTATTCACCCTCAGTTAAATTTGTATTTTTTTTTCTTTGTTTACAGTATATTTACGTATATTGGGTTTCAGAGACTGACTCAGTCTCAGCTCATTTCCCCTCAGAGCACTTCATATGCTGACAAACACGTTACAGGCATGTCACTGTGACCTGGAAAGGCAAATGATTTTGTGCATAAATGCAATTAATTTAATTGTTTTGTGTTTGTAATAACAATGGTAGTGGGTTCCAAAATGACTCATTTGATGACTAAAGATGACAAAGTGCATATTCAATTATTGGAAATGTCGGTCTTTTCCTTTCAGGCTATGTATTGTGGCAGAGGGTATGTGTGTGTTTATTCTGCGTTTTGATGTTTTTGACGTGGAGTTCAAAGGTTAAATTTGAATTCATTTATCATTTATATGTTGCTTTTATAAGCAAAATGTTTCATTTTATGTCTTCCCTTATATGGGTACATTTAGAGTGGGAAGGGGTGTTAATAAATGCAAGCGTTTCATTACTTATTTATGGTAAAGCATAATTAAGATGTAGATTATCAGTAATCTCCTTTAAAGATGCAAGGAAGTGCGGTTTCTATGGGTATACATGTGTCGGGAGTAGAGTGTTAGGTTTCATAGGTCGTATCTGATGCTGAAACTTACAAAATAAACGTTGATTCTTGAAAGCCCGTTAATGGAGGTGTGTCTCTGTGTGGGAGAGTTTGCATATACCAAACCTGACAAATTGGCCAGGTATGAAATTTTTAGCCCTAGGTGCAGATTACATACACTTAAAAAGTGTGTGTGATTACTGGAAGTCTGGATGTGTAAGGTTGAGCAGGTCAGGTCATGTCAACCTTCTGGAATGCTAGAGAATTTCATGGCTTTTCATGAACTCTCCAGTGCCGAATAAAAGGTATGTGTCAAAGTAATGTGTTTTTCAAAGTCAAACATGACAAAATGTTTGAATGATACATATTTAGACCAAGCATCTTATAAATAAATACAACTTTTGCAGACAAAATAAGAATAAGAACAAAAGATTTGCCCAGCTCAAAACTTAAAACTGAGCTTATATGTACTGATGTGGAAATAAGCAATATTCTAAAGCCACTTTTTCTAATGTCTATTTAATCCTCTGCCATAGTGATGTATATGAATATATTCTTTTAATTTGCCTTTGCTTAGCATATGTTAATATATGCAAGTAATTGTGATTATTTCAGTTAATCGGCAGATCTTGTAGTTAATTGTGTTCAAACTTTGAATCAGTTGATGAAAAATACATTGTAGGCTCAGAGACTTAATACTTTTTCTGCTTCCTTTTAAACACACATCTGTGTAACATGTATGCTCCTCTTTTTCTTTTGTAACAAACTTTCACAAACACCCAGACAGTGTAAATAGCTTAGGCTGTTAAATCAGGATCCGTGTTTTGACACAGTAAACATGTTATTTCAGTGCAGCGTCAATGTAAGTTAAACTGCATGGGTCGATTAGTGTAGCCTGAGGCTGTATGTTCATATTCAGGGAAACCATGAATCATCACATTATTGAGTCTTCTAGCCCCCGCTGATGCTGTAAATACAGCGGATAATAACTGTCCTAAACAACCCTCACTTTTAAACCTGCTTTTTTTCAGCTACTCGACACACAGTACAAAGAACATTACTGGAGCAACATGAATGGGAAAATGTTGCTGAAAATGTGAAAAATAATTTTTCAATTTTACAGTATGGCAGCCCACGCTGTTATACTTGTTTCTTCCTATCATCTTGCTATGTTCTTTTTGTTGCTAAGTAAATTGCTTGTGGATTATTATGGGTTTCATAAAACAAAGCAAAATAAGACGACATGAAATTTGTTTTTAAGAGCGCTGTTGCAGTTATGTCCAAAAAATGTTAATTCTATACATTCAGCACATATATGCTGAGTTGAATAGCTCTGTAAACTGTAAGCTATTGTTTTAATATTAACATTACTCACAATGCCATCAGTCATAGTTGTAACAACAACAACTGGTCAGCTTAACATTTTATAACTATGGTGTACTTCAAGGTTCAGTACTGGGCCATCTCCCTTTTTTTATTTAATTATATATTGCTCTTTGAGGAGAACAATGTTTTAGCAAGTTTATTTGTTTTCTTTTTTGTTGCAGTAAATTATGCTTGTATGCTTAGTTGAAGCTTTTCTTAACATTGTTATTCTTCTCTCATATATTACATCACTTACAGTTGTAAATATGTACCTCTTGGGATTCTCTTGAAACAGGGCCTTTCTTCGAAAAGAAATGTTGTTCCTTTTGCATACTAATGAGCCAATTTGAAATCATCATACGCTGCAGGGTAGCTGAGAAGTGTTTATGAGTGGGAGAACAGGCCTTTCTTCCCAGTATTGTGCATAATACTTCAAATTTGAGAATTTCAACAGAAATGAATCTGATACACGTGCAATAAGCTGTTTTTGTTGTTGTATTTACAGGCAACATATCGGCCATTGCTTAAGCAGGTGTTAGAGGAGATCTTCCACCCAGACAGACGTGAATGCCCTGATGTAGAGCACATGTCAGGGGGACTCACTGACCTTCTCAAGACTGGCATTAGCATGTTCATGAAGGTAACTCGCACTCAAACATACTTATTATTTTAAGCAATTAAAAGTCTTAATTTAATCTTGGAAAACTATACAGCTGTAGAAAGTTTAAAGTATTTTTTTTTAGTCTAGTTTTTTTTTAACTCTTTCTTTAAAAAAATAATTTGCCCTTGTTTATCACATTTCACATTTTTATGTATTTGGCCGACGCTTTTATCCAAAGCGACTTACACTGCATTCAAGGTACACCATTTATATTCTAATCTGTTCTTGCTTTCCCTGGGGATCAAACCCATGACCTTGGCGTTGCAAGCACCACACTCAACTGTTTAAGCTACAGGAAAGTACAGTAAATCCATATGCAATCATTTAAATGTTTATTTTTTTAAGATGGGGGACGGGGGTGTCATTTGATACAAAGTGAGAAATTAGATATAAAAATTGTGTGAATGGAAACGCATCCGCAAAAACAAAAGAATGATAATTACACCATATCCCAGCCAGAGAGGTGTGAATGTGTACTGGGGAGGCAAAACATAAATGGGGCAGATTCTAGCACAAAACAATTGAAACATTAGACTGGATGTTTGCTTAGAAGAAGTGAATAAACATCAGATATCCTTCTCAGATTTGAAAAAGAGCGTGGTTAGACTCATGGCTTTAAATGCCTTGGTTTTCTAGACTGCAACAAGAGAGTTTGCATATGTTATATCATAGAAATATAAAAAATGTTTCGTTATGAATTAAATCAACAACAAACTGCCTAGTGTTTGTTGGCTTGTACCCAAATAGTTTCATGAACTGTATATATTTATATGGGATTTGGTGATGTGTATATATGTCAGTTATAATGTCAGTACGCTTAAGGTATCCGTTCTAAACTGCACATTGCACTTATAATTGTGTTTGTTTCTTATTTGATTGTGTGCAGTGAATATGTGGTTACATTTAAAGCTCTGTCTAGATCGATGTGTCTGTGCACAGTTATATCGTTTTTAAAGGTCATCTTTGACCTATATACCACATGTGGAGAATTATGTATCATAAAAAGTGCTATACAAATACATTGAAATGAAGTGGATACTGAGCACCAGGTTAAAAAAATTAGCATTCGCACATTTGGCACAAAGTTTAGACTATTGCTGTGTCTCATTTTGAAAGCTGTGCCCTCCTGAGGACACATTTGTTGGTTACATGTCATTGAGGACGTCTTATTTCAGAAAAGTACCCATTATGAAATGGACTGTTGTTCCTTGTGAAGCGTAAATTACAGTATTCTTTTCAACCTTGAAATGTAATGGTTTCTAAAATGTGACTTTTCTGAAATGAGGCAGCCTTGATGACTTACACAGAGGGATAAACCTGTGACTTAATTTGGACGAAAGGTTATTTGGATGCTTAATAATATGTTAATGAGAAGATGTTTCTTCCTGACTCTCTCTGTCCTGTCTAAAATGTGTGCGAACACGTTTATACTGATACACATGGACGTGCTGTGTGCTTGCCCCACCCTCTGGGATACATGTGTGAGCCCATACTTGTGTATTCATGCTGTTGTTAATCAGTATGTATTACCTTGATAACACAAGAATATATGATGTTGCCTAATAATGCGCTTGTTTGCGGCACACATGGCTTGACATACCCTTCACTTGATTCACACACTGTTGTCGTCTATTGAACTCCCTCATGCGTCTGGATTGTGTGGATAGATGACAAAGTAGTTAAATGAAATGAACAGGCTAAAGAATTCTCCAAGAATTAACAAGCCGTCTCACTTAATTTTTTCTGTGCACACGTTTATCATCCTTTGTCCAGAGGCACATATTACCAAATGCATTTCTTTTTATCTAGTCATTCCTCGCTCTCTCTTTTCTCTGTCTGTACACATGTTTGTCCATGCCGGTTCGGGGTCCGGAGTTGCACGTGGCAGCACAGCCCCACTCCTGAGATTCGTCCTCCTGGGTGTGCATCCCTAACTGACTGATTGTTATTCACCACTCATTTTTTCTTTCAGCCAATCCAAAGCCAGCTCTCTGTCCACTGGACAAGGCACATACAGCAGCACCCCATGTGCCTGAGTCAAACCCTCTCAAACAGAGCATCTGCATGTGCGCAACTGCGTGCTTGTATTCACATGAAAATGTGTCCAGGTGTGTGTGTGTGTGTGTGTGTGTTCTGAATGATATGCTCTTGCTGTGACTGTCGAAGTCTCCAACTGAGCTCTGAATTATACAATACAGACAGGCATAGTGATGTGCAAAATTGCATAATTTACTTGTCTGACATAGGAAAGCCCCATGTAATTACGATAGATTAGTGTCATCGTGTGTCTTGGGGGATGTTGACATGAGCCCCATTACTGTTACAGATGGACAGTAAACATTTGAATGGACCAGAACACAGTCTTATCTATTTTTAACTGCCATTTTTAAAACACAGCGATCACAGGTGAGATGCAAAAATTATGAGATAAGCCAGCAGCGTAGACTTCCATCTGCACATATACATAGACCAATATAAAAAATTGAAAAAAGATGGTCACTGACATATATTCAACATATAAATAAGCTAAATACTATATATATATATAACATGTATTGAAATTGTGGGGACGATTTGGAAATCCATTGCCGCTTATATATATATATATATATATATATATATATATATATATATATATATATAGATATAGATATAGATATCATATATTCTTTTCTTTTTCTTATTTGAATGATTTGTAAAGAGTGAGTTATTATCAAGTTTGGGCTTTTTATTAGTTAAAGCCTTTCTTTGCTTTTCTGTAGTTTTCCATAGAATAGTGATGAATATTGTCAGCACGTCTCACCAGACAGAACATGTTATCATAATGTTTTGGTAGTCTTTCTGTTGAGAGTTGGAGCCTGAGCCGAGTTCAGCCTTGGAGAAGCTGTGTATCTGTGTGTGTGTTAATATGATCTGTATTGGTGATATGATTAACTGCCACCATAAAGAGACGGAATGACTTGTTGTTCTTGACAAGTCACGTAGAAGGTCACTAACCTTTCAACCATGTGATCAATGAAGATATGCTTCAGACTGTCTGCTCTTGTGTGGAAAATTACTAGTTTTGTTTATCTTTCTTTCTTTCTTAGCCAATCAGAATCATTTAACCGTCATCATTGACGTAGTTAGCACCCTCTGTTAGAGTATAATTGCTGTAACAATGTTATTGTATGTGGGGCGGCCTACGAACTCCTTGTGAGACTTGAAGCTTCTGCTGATGAAACTGCAAACTAAACTTCACTAAAATTTCTTCTATTGACTGCACTTCTGACTCCTGGTCTTCATTCAACATATCTGGTCCTCTGGACTTAACTGTATAATCCCCTACAAAATAATTTGGTTTTATTTTATTCACACTGAGTATGTATGTTAGGGCATTGCTCGAGGTAGGGTGTTACGGTTTTGACAGTAACTGTAGTGAATTGTTGTGTTGAAGGCAGTGAATTTGTTACATAACCAGTGTTTTGATGGTTGTACCTGGAGTGTTTTCAATGAGAATTGAACACCGCTTTACAGAGGTTTTTCTGTGCTGCTTTCACAGGTTTTACACTTCCAGTATGCTAAAATCCTTTCTGAGAACTTCAAGCACATCCTCTCTAAAGTAGCACCACCAAAAATATTAAAGTGAAAACATACATTTGTCTTCCTCAGATGGGCTTTAAATTGTTTTTGTTTGTTTTTGCGAGGGGCAAGAGGCATGAGCTCTTGTGCTCAAAAGCTGATACATAAAATAAAAGATAGAGGAAATACAGTTCAATTAGTTGATTTGTTGAATGTAAATCAATATCCTCAATTCCAAAGATCTTTAACTTCTATATGCTTCACATTTAAAGGCTCAAAACCTTTAACACCCTTAGACTGAAATCTTTTATACCAAGCAGTCAGTGTTTGCATTCCTTAAATTTACTAATGAGACTGCAGCAAAAAAAAACAAAAAAAAACTGTGGTTATTGTTCATTTCCTTTTGATGTTTCTCTTTCCCTGCAGGTCAAACGACCCCACCCAAGTGATCATCCACTGTTGTTTCTCTTCCTGGTGGGCGGGGTCACGCCATCAGAGCTCCGCCTCATTCGTGAAGTCGTCTCGAGCCTTAAGGCAGGCACTCAGGTGGGAAGTCACACCCTTTTTTAACTTGTCTTTATCTATTACACTACCATACAAAACTTTGGGGTCAGTACGGGTTTAATTTGTTGTTAAAGTGGTGTTCTCAAAGGAATGCTGTTCTTTTGAACTTTCGATTTATTGTAGAATGAAAAAGATTGTATCATGGTTTCCACATATATTAAGAATTGTTTCTTGAGCTGCAGATCATCATATCAGAATGATTTCTGAAAGATCATGTGACACTGAAGACAGGAGTAATGGTCACAGGAATCAGGAATCACAGGATCACAGGAATATATTGCATTTAAAAATATATTCAAATAGAAAAGTTATTTTAAATTGGAATAATATTTTACAATATTACTGTTTAGTAACACTTTATTCAACAGTGTCCTTGTAACATGTGCGACGTGTTACTAGTAATAACTTTATGCAAGGAACCTTAAACCAAACCAAATCCTAACCCTATGCCTAAAGTAAGTATATGTAGTTACTTAATATTAATCAGTACTTAGTATGAATAATTACAATGCAACACAGACTCCTTAAAATGAAGTGCAATCTATTGTTAACCGTATTTTGTATCAAATAGATGCTCCCTTGGTGAGCATAAGAGCAAAAAAGTTTTTTTGCATTTTAGACCCCAAATATTTTCACAGTATTATAAATGAATTTCTACATACAGTAATACCTTGGTTTACGACTTTAATTCGTTCCAAGAGCTCGTAACTCAAATTTCTCGTACACCAAAACAATTTTCCCCATAAGAATGCAATAAAAATAACTCGATTCGTTCCACACGACCATAAATGCCCATTTTTTTTTAAATCGTTTTACCTTATTAATTACAGTTAAAATTATAAACATTAAGATCACGTATAAATACTAATTAATAATTGACAATTAAACTCTAAAAATACTTTACAGTTTACTGTAACGCACTTCAGCTTTAAGTAGCGTCGCTGCTGCCGTAATGGAGACGAGAGGAGGGGGTGTAACTGCTTACAGGGAGAATTTCGTACCTTCTTTCTTACTCATCTTGAGGTCATTGTCTATATGCTGTACTGTGCGTATATATTTCACTACGTGAACAATAGCGATCACAATTAATGTTAACAACACGAGGTAAAACTGCTGTAAATCACTTAAACGTATCACTGTGGTGAATGATGCAACCAAACTGAGCGACGCTGAGAGAATGAACGAGTTAAGGCATGATAGGCTTTATGAGTGGCTGTGTTTAGGATATATCCCGTAAAAATGTGCGCGAAGATGCTGAGCGTTAGGACTTTTCCACAGAAAAATGCACACAACAATACAATGCTCGTACACCGATTTGCTCGTATACAAAGTCACTCGTAAACCGAGGTATTACTGTGTGTATATATATATATATATATATATATATACACACTTATGAGTCAAAAAATGACGTTATGAAATGAAAATAAGCACTGATAATGAGCTATACCGTTGTGTTTGTGTTTTTAATGTATTCTTTGTTCCTCATCTCTCTTGTATTCATCGGGCACATTTAATCTCTCTTTCTCATTCCGTTTTTCTCTCTCTGCCTTTTTCTGTATCATTTACTCAGACTTGATTGGAGTATGTGTGTGTCTGCACTCGTGAATGAATAGAGATGTAACTGGGTCGAGTCAATATGAAAGGAGTTCTGTTGATCAAAGTTTCACGTCATGAATAAATCAAGCATAATGAAAGCACAGAGTGCACCCTTACAGAACAGAAACCCGCACATAGCCCGACCCAGGCCTACAGCAGCGCGAGTGTGTGACTGACACACACAGATGGGAATTTAGGGTGTCATGTACTAAATGAAAGTGCACCAAACTTGACTAACTTAACAAGATGTCCAAGGGAGTGACAAGGGTTGAGCATTCTGCAAAGCCCTTTTGAAGTGATTTTCTAAATGAAGGTCTTAGATGAGCCAAATCATCTTCATCTTTCACCATAGAATACAAAGCATGTACTCAACACATGCGTCAGCAGGTGCAGTTATATGCTGCTCTATTCATCTTCAACACTTGGTTAATAACATGCACGCTAATAATCTTGCAGAGCCAGACTTTTTGGTCCACTTTGCAGTTTATTATGACCTAGATCTGCACACATAGACAGGAAGTGACCAGAAAGAGGTTTCTGCTCTCTAGCCTGTAGGTTTTGGTATAGGAGTTTTTTATTTTGTTGTCATTACATTTTTGTGTCCAAAAAGGTCCAGTGAGATGTATTTATGTAACACTTTCTTCTAAAATTCAGGGATGCACTGAGTGGCAGGAAGGACATTTATAATGTTACAAAGGCTTTTGGTTTCAAATAAATGCTGTTCTAGTCATCAATCCTGAAAAACAAACTGTATTAAGGTTTCCACACAAAATATTAAGCAGCACAACTGTTTTCAAGACTGATAATTAGAAGACACATTTCTTGAGCATCAAATCAGCAGATTACAATGATTTTTAAATAATCATGAAACACTGAAGACTGGAGTCATTTTAATGAATTTCACTGTTCTAAACGTTGGGAGTTTGAATGATTCAGGGTTTGAAGAAACAGTCCAGTTCAGTATAAAATAGCTGTTCCTACCCACAGAAGTGGGTTTCTGAAACACCACATAAATAGCAGAGTGATGAATTTATATATCATTTTAGTATGAGGGTAGGTATTTATAAAATATTAGGTGTGTGTGTGTGTGTGTGTGTGTGTGTGTGTGTGTGTGTGTGTGTGTGTGTGTGTGTGTGTGTGTGTGTGTGTGTGTGTGTGTGTGTGTGTGTGTGTGTGTGTGTGTGTGTGTGTGTGTGTGTGTGTGTGTGTGTGTGTGTGTGTGTGTGTGTGTGTGTGTGTGTGTGTGTGTGTGTGTGTGTGTGTGTGTGAAAGAGAAAGAGAGAACTGTCTAATATATTTCTTTTGTCTTTTCTCAGGTATTTGTTATGTCTACTAGGCTGCTGAGACCTTCCGATGTTCCTCACTTGCTCTTCAACACTGACAGACTCAAACCTGACATTGGAGTGTGAAGGGACTAGCACACACACACACACACACACACACACACATACACACACTTCTGCCTGTTGAATAGATTCTATCCAACGTAGTTTGCCTTTTGTGTGTCAGATGAGTGTCAGATGTAAGATCACACATTTAAAAAGGTTTGATGAATATACAGAACAGACTCCTATTACTTGTCATTTCAAAAACATTGCATTCCAATATTTTCACATTTTGTTGTATATGACCAATGTACTAAAATGTCTTTCCCTTAAATAAAATCTCAGCGGTTGGCCTTATGCTCGTGTGGGTTACAGTTTATGCGTGCAAAGAAAAACGTTTTTATGCATTTTTTGTCACATTTCACTCAGGCTGTTGACAGATACAACACATTCTGCAGTTCAGTTCTTACAATCAGTTCTTACAATCAGTTGCTTCTCACAGGATCTTCCCTCTTCATCCTTCACTCACTTCAGTGCTTTTGGAGAAGTGACAGATGGGGAGAGGGCACAGGTCAAAAAAGGGTGGAGACATCTATTAGAGCAGCTCTTTCTTTTCTTCCTTCACTTTCTCACACCTAACACTTTACTAAGCTATCATAAGAGGCATACTACCTTGTTGTTTATTCAAAAAATGGCAAAGGTTTTGTGTGATGGGTAGTGTTAATGTGAATATACAGTATAAAAATCATTCCACCTATAGATAGTCTGCGTAAATCCTGTATACAAATGTGTTTGTAAAGAGATCTTTTCCCCTAAGTTAAGCGAATTAGAAGCAAACACTGTAACCTCCATGTTTCTATATGTGCATCTCTCACTCTTGTTTTGCATTTGCCAAAAACGATTACCTCAGCAGGTGAAACATCTGAAATCAGTTATGTTCCTCCAAATTACATTTTTTACACCTTTATCCTTCCAATCTGTTCACACACAGCTTTATTTGTTAAAGGTTTATTAGGCCTCGTGGTAGTTTGTTCAAATTTGTCATGTGGAAAACTTCAACATTAAAAATATGTAGTATAGCTTAAACTAGGAATTATCGGTTTGGGTGGATACGATTTTTAAGGCGGCTTTCATATGCTTCAAAACTGCATTTATTTGAAAACTGGTGTGCTGCGTAATAGTGGAAGCGGTCAAAAAAAAAAAAGATCAGGATTTTTTGATTGGTAGAAAGTTAAAGAGCAGCATTTATTTGAAGTCTTTTGGTACTTCAAAAGTGATCGTTAACACATTTATAATCAATGTATTGTGCCCTTTCTGAATCTATCACTTTGTTCAATGAAATGGTATTATCTAAAAGCGCATTTATGTTTTTAAACCGTAATATCATACACTGATAACCCTTGTAAACTGGACATTTCTTTAAAGGCTCCATTAAAGGAAATTCAGCTAAATTAATTTAATATAGAATTTCATTGGGTCTCCAATCTCAGGTCAGTTTAAACAGGATGAGTGTACGTTGTATGATTTTTTGGGGTTGAATGTGCTCAAATTCAGACAAGATTATTATTTTTTTTAATTAAAACATTCTTTATTTTCAATGACAATCAAATAAATAACTCTCAGCTTCAGCCTTTTGGCTTTTAAAGTGCATTTATACAGAAAGAGAAAAAAGAAAAAAAAGAGTGGCACAAAGCACAGTTTTACACAAAACCCAGGAAGAGAATTCCTGGTTTTGTACACAAAAGTAGGGCTGTAAGAGATACACACTCTTTTATATGCGTCGCTTGAATGCCTTGTTCCCTTAACAATGCTTGCATTCAGCCCGTAAAAGCCTTTACCACTAGAAGGAACAAAAACTCACTCTCTTCCATGCCTTTCAGAAAAGCAATTCTTAAAATAGTGCGTTTTGCGGCCTTCACCATCTCAGTTACCCAGAGAATTGGGTCTTAAAGGTTCACAGGTAAGGCAGAGTGTTAATAGTGTTTGTTCATTCGGTCTTTGCACGGTGCCTCTTTAAGGTGCTACGACCATGTCTCCCAGACTCCTGCTGTGTCCACATGGATACAGGCTACAGAAACACAAGTGTCCACCAGCACTGGGATGGTCAAGTGAAAGATGAAAGCGTTCACCAGACTCGGCTAGGGTTTTTTGTTTTTTTTCCCAGCAACCGTGACGCAATCAGATCAAGTTTCAGGGGCCTCTGTTTGAAACCGCTCTTCAACCGTTCTGATCATCAATGGATCTCAGGAACGCCCAAGGAGCAAGATCTGTACATTCAGCATTGCTGCTCTCGAGATCATCTCCTGTCCTTAGAGACTTCTCTCTCCTAATCATGCACTTTTTCCTGCTGGCATTCAAACGCTCTTCACACTGAAGTGACGGTCCGGACCTTGGCCGACAGGACCTGTTTGAAGCGCCTCTTCAGGTCTTGCATGTTGGGGGATTTGGGCCTGGGAATGAGGGGAGATTTTTTCTTCTCTGTTCCAGATGAAGCTGTATTGATGGGGGTCTGAGGCTGCTGCTTGGCCAGATCCACACACAGTCTATGGAAGGCACCGTGCACCTGGCTGTAGTCCTCGCTGGCGGACACCTCGTAAAAGGAGCAGCCCAGCGCTGAAGCCAGCAGGGGACCTTCTTGGTCATCCACACGCCTCACATGGAGAAGATCGGCTTTATTGGCTACTAGGATGATTGGCAAGGACCCATCCGTATGGGTGCGGACGAGCTGGTGGAGCTGGCCAATGAGATCAAAGCTTCGGCAGTCGGTTACGGAATACACCAGAACTACAGCGTCCGCCCATTGAATGGAGCGAGACATCTGGTCAGTGCAGCTCAACCCATTAGCATTTACCTGAAGGAAATAAAACGCATTCATTAGTTATGCAACACATCTGGTTGGCCTTCTCATTTCTTTCAATAATAGAATGCAATGCTGCAACAATACAGCAATGCTGACTGAGAACGTCATGCTGGAAATGTAACATTTGCTATTGGCTACAATTGTCGTTACACGAAGCTGAGAGACTTAACAACAGGCTAAACTTACAATCTTTCACCCTAGTCCAAAAAGAAAAGCCATTTTGTGGTTTTGGACGACTGCCTGGTTTAGGAAAAGAGCCTTAACTTGCCAAACTTGGCACAAAAATGTCTGACTAGAGACATCTTGAAAGAAGTGCCCTGTAATTGAATTAAAATCCATCCTCTAATTTTTTTTTAAGCAAGGGATAATTTAAATGGGCTGGTCTACTGTAAATGTTCTGAAGTGCTTATTCATATCCATAAACTCGCTGAAGCAGCAAAGTCTCCCGACCGCTGCTACAAATATCCCACAGCGCTGCGGCGAATCGTTCTTAAGAGTCGACTCCTTAATGATGCGGCTCATAATAATATTAACGATTCGTTCAGAACGCTATCGGAGTTCAATAATTATAATTCATTATTAGTGATTAGCTAATAGATTAATTAGTGGATAGTATTCAGACACGAAGCATATGGTTTAAATGTATACATTTTCTAAACATGCAAAATCGTATTTTGGCCGTTGAACTGTGGCACGGCTTATTTAAAAAAAAAAGTTGTATTGATAATGACTTTGTATGAGCCAAAGTCATGGCTGAGACGGGTGTGGGGAGGAGGACGTAATAGCACAATTAATTTGAAAGGTTTAGAGCTTGTAATACACCGCGCGGCGATGTCAATACAACGATCAGACGCGAGTTATTTTAACCGGTTCTTTGAAGCGAAACTGTTTGAAAGAACTGATTCCTTTTCGTCGAGCTGCAGTTCGTGAATAACCAGCCCCGCTGGCCAGTTAACCTCAAGAGTTAACAAACACGGGAACACACGAGAGAAGCGCTAAAAATACACTTCTCATCCGTGGGAAAGAGCACATAGCGATTAAGAAATAAATTTTAAAAAAGTGAAATTGAACCGCACGGAGAGCGACACTCACTTGAACCCCAGGTGTGTCTTGAACCTGAATGGCCAGCTGTTCTCCGTCTATCTGCACCTCTCTGGAGTATAGGTTTCCTGAAATGCAAAAATACGCCGAGTTAATACATTTGAAAATATCAGTAACGAGCTTAAACGGCTTAGTATGTCAGTTGTCTTAGAAAAGATGGACAAACTTACCCACGTTTCTCTCGTAATCCCCAATGAACCGCTTAGTAAGGAAACGAACCACCAGCGCTGCAAGGAAACAGCCAACAAGCGGACATGAGTATTAGTCACACACAAATCTACGGTCAGTTAGCTCTGTCATGTTAGATTACATCACATGCGCAGATATGACTTAAAATGCCGCACACGTACCAGTCTTGCCGACGGCACTGCCGCCGATCACTGCGATCTTGATGACCCGGCTGGACGGGCGCTCGGCGCTCGGAAACTCCGCAATGGTGGACATGTTCTGGATCAGACGCATCTTGTCGAAAGAAACGCACTATACAACGCTTACGCTGGCAAACTAAGATGAAAACTCCACACACCCCGTAAAAGTAACGTCAGACTCTAAGTTAACCGACGGCATACAAGCAAACGTTGTCTTCCAGTGATAAATTAGGTGAATAACCCCAAACTGATGCTTCTATCTGACCGGTTCAAGACTGATGCTTGTTTACTGAGCCGAGACGCGGAGCTCGGGCTTATTTATACAGCCAAAGATGCGCTCTGCTCTGATTGGCTACTGCAGACAACGGTCACATTCCCTCGCCCCGCCCACTACTTCACGTGCACGCGCGAGAGCTGTTTATAACTGAATAAAAAGAGAGGAAGAAAGATACGGCTATAACAGAGCCCGAGCCCGAGGAGGACAGTTAGAACATTTTTACAAAACTAGCCACTTGTGCTGTGGATATGATTCAATCTGGAGGATTTGAAAGGCGTTCAGGGCTGTAATTCCTGATAAATGAGTGACTTCAAACGCGTGTAATGAGAATGTTATCTGGTCTCAGTGATCTCTAACTCACTGTTGCTAGTCGAAGAAAATAAGCCATTGATCAGCATCCAAACAGATTCGCCTCAGGACCTGTGAATAAAAACGTCTCTCTCTCTCTCTCTCTCTCTCTCTCTCTCTCTCTCTCACTATATAAGTACTAAATGCACTCTTCTTCAATACTTTCAATTTCATAGTTCAGTTTTACTCATAGCATGATGCACAAAAATGAATGAATAAAATAAGTAAATGTCTGCAATTAATATGGTGATCAAGCTTTGACTGGTTTCCAAAAGGATGAGTAAAAACAGATGCATGAACGTCCTTTCCGTAACAGCTCATGGGGTTGGAAAAAACTGCTTTTCATTGGCATATTTTATTTTCCCTTATCACAAACAAATTTGCATGCATAATAGCATTTATTGTGTTGTTTGCTTTTAGTTTTATGTTCCCAATCATCTGTGTTTTCCCAGATCTGTGTATTTGGCAAAACAGCATCTTTCCATGATGAGTCAGAGCTTATTGTGCTAGCTCATTGTATATAGATCAATTAAACATCGCAAGTCAAAATATTTGACATATTCAACCATGTGTTTACATGGCATGCAGTTATGAGACTCCGTGTACAGCCAAAAGATCTGATTGCTTTGGTCAGGGAGTGTTTTTTATCTTCATCCCGAAGCTCAAGAACAGAGAGCATTTAATTCTCACATGGTTCTGTTCAGCTTGCAGTCCTTCAAGAAGCATTATCACTTCAGATCCTGGGATTCCCTCTGGACTTTCAGACTGGGTTTTGATTCATGAGGACTATAAAAGGTCTGTAGTTAACGCTATTTTAACAGACTTTCACATCTGGTTCTACCACATAACTTGCACACACTCACACAAGTGTGAGTTTTGTTACGTAAGAACTACAAATACCAGAAACCGATAGAAGTTACTGAAGGAAACCCAAAACTAATTATCCTTACAATTTCACCAACAAATTGCCCTCAGGACTGAACGGCTTTATTCACCCAAAATGAGGACTCCACCCAAAATGAACGTCCAAGTCATCATTTGGTCATTCACTCTAAACCTGACTCTCGTTCTTCTACAAAAGAAGACATTTCAGGGCTATTTGGACCTAATTGATTTTCATTGCATATGCAAAAAACCATTGCATCCAAGGAACTGTTCCTTTAATATAGATGTAGATTATTGTTTTTATGGCACTCAAGCATTAAGCGCACTGCAAGATTGTGTGTGTGTGGTTTGGTGTCTAAAGCATGTTCTGACTTGTCTTGGTCTCTCAGTAGTAGTTGGAGGAGTGTGTGTGTGTAATTGGGGGATGCTTTCTGACATCTCAAAGAATCCATTGACCCTGCCCCCAACTCCCTGCATGTACAGAACCCACTCTGAGTACACCCATATGTACATACAAACAACTGTATGTGTTCTATATGATCATGCAATGTTGTTGGCATACTCTACAAGAGTAATTAACACTCTGCGTAAGTGCTTTTCTCTCTGAAGCATCCTAATGTTTGATCTTGCAGCTTTCATGTTTAATGCCATTGTACTATAGCATTTTGAGGTTTTTGTATCAGGTTCAGATGATCAAAGTCTAACCTTGTTTTTGAATATGCACTCATCTGCATCTCATAATGAATATTTTGTCTCTCACCTACTAAAGCTTATTGATTGTTTGTGTGTGTGCGTATTGTTAAAAGAGAAGAGACAATTTAGAGGAGTAATTTGCCTAAAAATGAAAATTCTTTCATCATGCTGTGCTGTTATTAACTAAAACTATAGTAAAAATCGTTATCAGTAATTAAAACAAAGCTCAAATCAAATATAAATATTAGAAGAAAAATTTGTTAGTTGAATTACAAAATGACTAAAACAGAAATGTGAGAAAATAAAACAAAAGCACATACAAAAAAAATATTAAACCTAACGAAATATGAAAATAAAATGTAATTCAAACCGAATTAAGAAATATTATAATACAGTCGACCTAAAATAACCCTCTTCCATGCCTGTGTATCTTCTTTTCTTCTGAGGAATGTAAAGTGAGACTCTTTGAAGAATGTTCATGCTGTTATTTCACATTTACTCGTAAGTGGATGGTGTCAAGCCCCAAAAGTGACACAAAAGCACTTTAAAAGCATCATAAAAGAAGTTTAAACTATTCATTCTATTTTCTCAAGTCTACTGAAGTCATACAATAGGTTTGATGGAGGAATCTTACTGGTTATTCACTAATCTTGCCTTGAAAATCTAGTTTGACAGCTGTGGTCATAATTCACATTCACAGCATCGGCTATAAATATCTCATTTTGACTTTCTCAAAAGATAGTCATACAGGTTTTGAAGGACATGAGGGACAGAATTCACATCTTCTGTGGCCTGTTTTGCATCTGATAACTTTCTCAAACCTCCCCTTCCATCCGTCTTTCGTCTGTGCAGGTATGCTGGCGGTGGGCCTTGCGTGATTATGAGCTGGTATGAATATATGATAAGAGGAATGATGACAGGAGGCTGAAATATGAAACTGATGGTGCTGATTCGTCAACATTCGACAGGTCCTTGCAAGCTGTGGAACGTTAACACACGCATGCACAAATACACAGGTTTCTTCACCACATCAGCGCCACCTAAATGTGTGGATGTCATTTAAAGCATCTGGTATGTGTTTAATGAACATGAACGGAAACTATAACTGTATTCATTTTTAGTTTTTTGTGTGTCAACATGAAGCACTACAATGATATTTTGGCCTTTGGTGTCAGCAGAAATAAGAGAGTTAAACAGGTGCTGAGAAAGAGGGATGAGATAAAGAGGAGGAGAGAAGAGACAGATGATATTTAGAGCTGGATGGATGAGAAGCAATAGTTTAATATTGAAGATATGAATTCACAGGGATAAAACATGTTATCATATAATATTACAAGGGAATTTGACAATTTTGAGAAAATATTATTAAAGTTTGTTAAATGTTTTGAAATATGTTTTTAATGCCAGCTAGAGCTGAATTTATTTGGTAAAAAATACATTAAAATGTGACTGTGACACGTGATCCAACAGAAATCATTATAATATGATGATTTGGTGCCCAAAAAGCATTTATTGTTATTATCAGTGTTTAAAGCAGTTGTGCTGCTTAATATGTTTGTGTAAAGCATGATTATTTAAAAAAAAATGAAATATTTTAATATAAAGCTCAAAAGAAGAGCATTTGTTACAAGTAGAAATCATTTGTTAGATTATAAACATCTTTACTGTGTTACATAAATACTTAATTTTAAATTTAGATCCCTTAAATTTAGTCTTTCCACTGTGATGGTGTAGGACTTTTCCTTCTCATTGAATAAAATCCATTTTAGCTCTTTTAGATCCAGTGTTTTACTTCATGGCTGTATGTATTTAGTGTTTATATAATCTTGATTTCCGTCCCTCAAAGTACAAGCAGACATTTTAATTTTAACAGATTTACAGAAGCATCCTCTCACGTCTGTGAAAAAGTTCCCACTCTTGTAGCGATGTGTACTTCTAGTGTCTTGTCTATAATGCTAATGCTAGCACCAGTTCTCCACTAACTGCTAACGCTAATATGCCTGTGTTAAATGTTAATATACAGTCTGATAACAAAAGGCCCAGGTGCTGCACACCAGGAAGAGTCAATACACTCGTCAGAGGTGAGAACAGAGCACTGTAAAGTTATCTAACATGTTGTTGAGGACACATCCAGTCGAGTCTATCAGCTAATTGTCACCTAGTTAGCGTAGTGTGAGTTGGGCATGAATGTGTGGGGCCATGTGTATTTGTCAGGTTCTGGTGGATTATGATCTTTAATATCTTTGCTATACATTTTCAATGTTTGTGCGTATTTGTATAGCACAGGTTTCTAATTGAACAAGCAGACACTTGACATGAAGAATCCACATCAGGCCTGGTTGAAAGGAGATGAGCATGGAGGTGTCTCTCACACAGGGCTAACAACAGAGCTGGTGGGATAGTTGTGGGGTGATACAGCCTACCCATAGGGGGGAAATCAGTGAGGGAGGGGTGGTGTGAGCGGAAAGGTATTAGAGATTCAGTACAGAACATGAAGTGAATACCGAGTTAGAGAGTTTTAGCCAGATGTAGGATAAGTGTCTGGGTTTGAGTGCTTGAAAGGATTTGGCGTCCTCTTCAGAATGTAGAATGGACTGATTTAGATGGATTATGGGCCTGTCTGCCTGATGCTGCTGATGTGTGCGCACTCGTCCTCACATTAACACAGTTCCATGCTTAATGTGTGTCTGCTTTAATAGATAAATCAAGATGGATGCCGTTGTTTGATTCAAGCACCTAATGCATTATGCAAAGTAAAGTCCTCAGCAGACATCTAAAGTGACATACAAAACTTTAAATGAACTAAAATACATTTTGAAATAAGATACACTGACCTTAAAAAGACTGGGGTGAGTAAGATTTATTTTTTGTAAAGAAATTGATACTTTTAATCAGAAAAAAACACATTAAATGGATTTAAAGTGAAAATGTTTATAATGCTAAAAAAGATTTCTGTTTCAAATAACTGTTCATTTGAACTTTCTGTTTAGCAAAAAAATTAAAAAATATTTAAATACAGAAAACAGTTATTTAAAATAGTTATAATTTTTAACAATATTACTGTTTTTACTCTCAGAGAGCATAACGTATTTCGTTCAAATACATATTTTAAAAATCTTACTGAAACCAAATGTTTGAATGGTAGTTTATGTATGGAATGTTTAAGTAGTTTATGAATCATGATTTCTAAAGGATTACGGTAAATTCATTTTGATTCTGTTCTATCGGTCGCATTTAAGTCATGTCGAAATGATCAACTGTCTGAGTTAGGACCGTCAATTAAAGAATAATAATAGAAACAAATTAGTATTCATCATAAGTTACGAAAGCTGAAAAATTAGTTTGTGTGTGCGTGTCAAGCAATACTGATACAGAAACACTACTGATTTAGCATTTGTATGAGGAGACTGTCTTGTGTAACCCGTTTCCCATCATTCTCTGTAGAATGGAAATATAACATCAGTTACACACCTAATGAGCATCCTTGGCCTTCCATTATGTTGCATTAGTACTATGAAAAGATACGTTGCATTAGTACTACGGAAAGAAAGTTGTCTAGTTGAAAGTTTATTCATTCCAACTAAAATGACTTAAACGTCATAATTATGATGTCCTGTAAGTAGGGCATTTCTAGAAAGATCTAAACGTAGTATATGCTACTTTAGCAGAGGCCTGTCAATAGCACATACTCACTGGAGCTCAAAGCTTTTCAGTTTGATCCACGGAGAGGGCTCCTCTCCGTCTGATAGGCCGACCTCTCTGAAGGGGTCCAATCTGACCATTACTTTCACAATGAGCTTTAAGCTCATCAGAGGTATCGTGTGTGTATAGAGCCGCAGAAGCTGTTGTTTTTATTGTTTGTTGTAGATCGCTGTCAGAACAAACATTTTGTTATGCTACTGAATTACTTTTCCCACAAAACTTCCTATGTGAATGCTAAGCTCCACTGAGAACTCTATTCTTCCGCGCTGTTTATCTCACTCACAGGACCATTACCATCTCAACAGCTATTGGAAATTCTTTCGCCTGCTTCTTTTTCTCCTCTCTGTACTGACAAAGGATGAGAGACAATTTTTTCTCATTGAGATGTAAACACTCAAACATGTTTAATCTATTTGAATTTGT